>CM061032.1:29982581-30510076 GCA_030763125.1 Hippophae gyantsensis
TTTTTGATTGAAATTACAAACTAGAACACGATTTGTTTACAAGATTGTGATTTATCTCAAAAAAAAATATATATATATTTTGTAATAAATACATCCAAATTTTTGAGCTTCAAACTTATTACGTATAATAAATTATGCAGGTTGCGCATTTCGTTCTGGAGTCGTCTGAAAGTGAGCTTTTGAGTCTTCAGGAGGTAATAATAACCATAACCATAGTACTTATAAGTTATTTGCCTACTTGTGTAGGTTCTTTTTTTTATACTCAAGAATTATCTTATGCTTCAGGTCGCAGATTCATATATTCAGGATGAGAGAGTTGGTTTTGCTGAACCTATTTCAGGAGTAGAACTTTATATTTGTCCCCCGCATAATAAGACATTTGAAATGCTAGGAAATATCATCCAGAAGGAACACGCTGAGGCTTTTAATGCAATAGATAATGGCCTAATTGGGGTTATTGTGTGGAGAAAATTAATTCCCATATCCCCAAATTCTTCATCTCACCATAAACACTCTTCAAGAAAGCGACATATCACTTCTAGGAAACAGCAGGACACAAATTTGAACACTCCCAAATCAGCCCCTCCCCAACCTCAACCTGATGATGATGACAGCGATGTTCCTCCTGGGTTTGGCCCTTTGGCTCCCCAGGGGGGTGACCTTCCCGAATTCAATTTTCCTGGTAGTTCAAATAAGCCGATGTCTAATTTTTCTTCTCAGAATCCCTCGAGGCAGTCAGGGTTGGCACCTTTTCATTTAGTTCCTCCGACCCCTAATCGTCCTGTAGAACAAGTGAGAGAACTCATTCACAAATATGGACAGACTAATACTGGTGCTTATCCAGGGAACAACTGGAAGGAAGAAGGAAATGGTAGAGTTGCGATGCAGCCTTGGGATGACGATGATGACGATGACATACCAGAGTGGCAACCGAATGCACCCCAACATCTACAACCACAACCAATGTATAATTTTCAGCAACAAACTTTGAGACCTCATTTTGTAAATCAACATTTTCAATCTCATCAGTCTTCAATGAATGTACCTAAAGGTCCGGAAAATCCTGCCTTATGGCAGCAACACCAAGGCACTCGGTGGGTTCCCCCTGCTCAGACTAATAGTGCTGGCAGTCAACCAGATGTAGGTCTATTATATGCCCAAGGTGCAGCTGGTCACCCTGGCGTGGCTTGGCAAAATGCCCCTAAAAGTAGAGAGTTTTGATTTTGCTTTATGTATAGTTTTACGTTTTTTTTTCTTTTTGATTTTGTAGTTTTTTGTAATCATGTAAGAATGATTACATTTCAATCCACGTGATTACTTTCTAAGACGATAAGACATTTTATTCCTTTCCATATGGTCAAAACACACGTAAATGTTACGATAGCACTAGCCAAGTCAAGAAAAACTCATACGTTACTAAACTTGTGAGTGTTTATGGGTGTGTTCCGTGATGTTTAGTTAATTTGTTTTTGTTTAAGGTATACATGTTATATTCAAATGATATTTTTTTGATAATTAATTAATTGATCACATGAAGATATGATAATTGATTATCTCAATATATTATGTAATTAATTTATTATTGAAAAACATTCTCTAACTATCATACATGTATTGTTATATATATATATATATAATCTCTAACTAAATGATAAGTTGTACTAATTTTTTTTTTTAAAATGAGGTACTACTATAGTAATTTGGATAAAAAAGTAACAAAAGTAGAGTTGTGGAATAAAGGTAACAAACATTTATTAAGGTGTTATGGTAGATTAGTTCTTAAACTTTAAATCTTTAAGTTTCAATTAGTACATTTTAATCTTCATTTTTTTAAAAATATACATTTTAATCTTTCAATTATAACATTTTAGTAAAATTTAAGGATTAAAATATATTTTTAGTACAATGAGTCAATGATCTATCTATTAAACTCTTAAAGTATAGGGATTAAAATATAGTGGGTAAAAGTTTGAGATTAAAATATTTGAAGACAAATTTAAAGATCATATGGCTACATTTTCTTAGACTTAAGTATACCTTAATGCCACCCGAAATATTTCTTCTCCATCGTTTGATAAAATAAAAAGTGAACCGAGGTGATTTCTATCTAATTTAGTTTACAAACAAAAATTCCTCCATTTATGTTACCAATTTATCATAATCACATGTGATTATTTTAGTTAACTTAGTCATGAGTCAATCTCAATTAACAAACATATTTTGAATCTTGTGTGGATTGTTGACGGGATAGTATAGTTGAACATTTTAAATATTCTACAGTGTGGAATCAAGTAAGAAAACTCTTGAAAACAAATGCTAGGCCTTTTACTAACTATATAATGAGGTAGACATATATTATAGTTGAACTTAATTGGTTTAAAATTTAAAACTAATTATAGACGAATTTTTAAAAGATAGATATAATCTTTGAATAGTTCATGCATTGAGTTGAAGTAAATAACGACTAAATAGCAAAGAAATTCTAACTAGCTTGCTTTGCATCAATAAACTACCATCAAATATAATTTAATATCAAAGAACTTTTAAGTTTAATAAATAAAAGGAAAATAATTTGTCTTATTAACATTTTTTATTTTTATTTTTTTTATATTTACTAAAACATAAAGTTTTTGAACTACTTTATTAATCCAGTTTTTTAATATAAATGTATATTTCAATTATTTTTTAATTAAAAAAATATAAAAAATGAAGTTTATTGATATATTTTCAAACATGACACTTTTTGGATATTTGAGTCAATCTTGTTGATGTTATTTATAACTACTCATGATTGAAATATATGCTTGAACGTATATAATTTAGTTGAATACATAAAATATCTGAAATTCAAATTTAAACGTGAAATTTAAGTTTTAATTATAAATGTGTAATTTTTTAACACATTTCTATGATTAAAAATTTCTCTTACAAAGGGTACATTATCCAACAAGCCGATCAAATAGAAAAATACAGCAAAAATAAACTTTAAGTCAAAACATGCAAAACTTAAATACAAGAGGGATTTATAATTAATGTCCCATTTATCATTTTAACATGATGGGTTGATGAACAAACATGAAAAATAAATAGGTTGTCCCATTTGATCATTTATAATTAATGAACACACATGTTTTTTTTTATTTAAACATGAACAATAGGTTTTCCGTTTCATCATTATTTTATTTAATGTTCTTAATGAGTTGATGTAGTGGTGGATTCAAGAGGAACACTATATTTCCTTTATTACTTATTTTTAAATGAAAAAAAAAATATATATCTCATTTTTAGAAAAAATATGTTTAAATTATTGAGTTTTGTTGATATATTGAATGTAAAAACTTAAAATTTAAAATTCAAGTGGGACACAATTCTATTTTATACATTAATTTATCTATAATTTCATAAATATTATACCTAAAAATTTATTTGTCAAAAGTTGAGGTAGGACACATGTCCCTTCTTATTGGTATGTAGATTCGTTTATGGGTTCATGAGTTAATGCTATATGATTCTATTCAAATATGATCAAATCCAATCATATCCCATTTAAAGGAGTTTTGAGCTTAAATAACCCTTATTTGTATTTTACATTTAATTTATCAAAACTAGATATAATAGGCCCAAAATGTACAATTAATAGTTTTGAATTTAACAAAACAACAAAATTACAAAAAAAAACCCTTTATTAAAATTTTATGCTAAAAAATGAACATGAGATGCAAAATATTAAATCAAAACATCACGAACAAAACTTGTAATACAAATGAAATCGAAATAACAAGAAAACGATGAATATTGAACCAAAAAAAGCGAATAAACCTTGAATAACAAACATTTAAGATGTTGAACAATGTATAAGGAAGAAATTAGTGACAAAAATATATCAAGAATGAGAAAGAAATATCAACTAAAAAAAATAAAAAAATAACTAGAAAATCTAAATATAAACAGAAATCACAAAAGAAATAGAAAAAAATACTTACTCATTGATTCTCAATGAATGTCGAATGTAGTGTATTTAAAAAACGAGTGAGGGATCAACCATAAACCAAGAAGAGAAGAGGATATGAGTGAGCAACCACCAAGAATCAGTGAAATGGGCAACGAAAATCAAAGTCTCAAGAAAGAAAGATCGAAGCCTCGAGAAACAAAGAGAAAGAAAATTGAAAGAAGAAATGAAATCTAAATTGCGTGAGAGAGTGAGAAACTGATCAAAACATAGGGAACCATAAAGGGAATAAATGTAAAAACATTGTGCAAAAACAACATCATGATGCGATAAATGTAAAAAATAAAGTCAGATAGATATATATACTACAATGGGTCATTAATTCGTTCAGAGGGTTCAGACTTTGGCAACACAAGTAGCCTTTGTTGAACATTATCTTAGGGTGAGCAAGAATCAAAATCACCTATTTTTGGCCAATTTGAATCCATTCGATCTGACTCAGATTTGAAAGTTTTCAATCCAAATTTGATTTGATAATCTAATCAATCCGAATTTGATATGATAATGTAATCAATCTAAACTAATTCGAATCTAAACAGATCAAAAGTGTTTAAAAAGGATAATGTCAGATTGGTATTGAAATTTATTTATAAATTATTTTCATATATATAACATGAAATATATAACATGAAATATACAACATTTAATTTTTAAATTGATATATTTATAGCAAAATTCATTATTTATAGTCACAATTAAGAAAATCTAAAGAATAAGAAGTATGTATGTATACTTATTAAATTATGATAAAAAATTATATTTATTTTTAAACTAAAATAGTAATCTAATATAATTATGCTATGTATAATATTTAAATATAACACATTATAAGATAGAATATGCATTTATTTATAATTTAATAGCAATTTGGATTGGAAAGAATACAATGGATTATAAAATTTTAAATTCGAATCCGAATAGATTGTATATTTTTCAATCCAAATCCAATTCGACTACAAAATTTGTTAATCCAATCTGACTCGAATCCTATGCAACGGATTAGATTTTTCAATTTAAGCGAATTGATCAGATTATTTGCTCATACCTAGTTTAAATGAAAATTATGATGGTATAGTTGCTATTGTTTAAACATACGGATCGACACGAGTCCTATCCATCTAATAGTTCGACCCAATTAGTAGCTCCTTCGTCAAGCGAGGTCATCTCAGGATAAGCCACGTGTGCTCGTGCCACAACGACACCGATAGTATAGAGCTACCTACATGTGGGAACCCTAGTGTTCAAAGACCAACCTCTAGGCTGAGCTATAGTGTGGTCGATCTCAAGCTTTATATATACACTGCTTTACTCTTATACCCCTTTGACACACTATGATGTGTACATCCTATATAATCGACAAGTGTACATGCAATGTTTTATATATGCATGGACTTACTAAGAGATCCACACATTCCAAAAAAACTCTCAAACTTATCTCTAGTTTCTCTCTCTATAAATCAAACTATCCTCAACATTTTGTCCCCTATTGTGAGTTTCAGATTTGAAGATTGAGCTTTATTTTTTGACCTTGTATCTTCAAGGATTCACCTCGAGTTTAGAGAGAAGAAACTTAGCGTGTAAGCGTAGTTTTCTAGAATTACAAACCACCATTGTAGGAACACGAGTCGAAGGGCGATTAAGAATAGCAAATAAGGAGGCATCATCGACTTAGGACCATAACTTACCAGCTTCTAATGAACCCAGAGGGGAGGTCGATCCCCACCAGGAGCTAGCGTGCCAAATATTTGAGCTAAGAAGAGAGCTCGAGGAAACCATGCGAGAGAATAGGGCACTTCGATCACAGTCAGACCCGATAGCCTCTGAAGGTCGAGTAACTAACTTAGTGAGTAGAATCGGGCTAGAATATATTGTGCTCAAGCCTACCCAGAGTGAGAATGCAATTGTCTTCCCCTAGCTTTACGAGACCCAATAATGAGTAGTTGTTGTAAAAGAGTGAAAGCTGGAAGGCACTATTCCAGGCACTAGAGGAGGCTAATAGAAAATAAGACAAAACCCTAAAAAGGCTAATGAAGGGCAAGACAAGGGTAAGGCACAGTACAATTTGGATGGGGATTACGAGAAACTCTATGTCTCCTTCTTTTCTAATAAAATAGAGCACGATGAGCCCCAGGCCAAGTTTAGTGCTCCCAAGTGCCCGGACTACTAAGGTACTAAAGATGTGGTAACTCATGTGCAATATTTCAAAATGGCTATGGCCCTTGTGAGCCTCATTCAATAGAAATGAGATGTCATAATGTGTAAGATTTTTACC
This sequence comes from Hippophae gyantsensis, assembly GCA_030763125.1. Classification (NCBI taxonomy): domain Eukaryota; kingdom Viridiplantae; phylum Streptophyta; class Magnoliopsida; order Rosales; family Elaeagnaceae; genus Hippophae; species Hippophae gyantsensis. The sequence continues at coordinate 29,988,863 of CM061032.1, forward strand.
ACTACCATTTGTGATGGTGCACAAAAGTGGTTCAACAACTTAGCATCCTGCATCATAACCTTTTTTCACAGTTTTCCAGGATGTTCATCACCAATTATGCGTGCAACAAGTCCTTAAGGAAGGAGTCCCACCACCTCTTCTTGATCACCTAGGGACATGATGAGTCTTTGGAACAGTACATAAGAAGGTTTATAGAAGAAAAGCTAGAGATAGCAGATTTCCTTGGCTAACTCCATCACGATAAAGGCCTTCATATGAGGTCTCTTGAAAAATACTCATTTGTTTTCAGAGCTGACTAAGATGGTCCCAAAGACTTTGGAGGAAGCTTATTGAGAGGTAAGAAAATTCGTCAATCTGAAAAAGAGAGCTAGGGTTGGACAAGAACAACAAGGAAACTGTGGAAGATCTACCACTAAGCCTAGATAGAGAAACCAAGACAAAATGGTTAACAAAAACAAGTGTTTCACGCCTAATCACAGGGAAAACGACCAATTGGTTGGGAATAGAAGGCTTTAGAGGAGGTCGCTGTCCCCATTTAGGGGTCCCCCTTTGAGGGTGAGCCTAATCCAAGCGGTATCGAGAATGGAAGAAGAGAAAAATGTCTAAATGGTGTGTTTTTCACAAGGATATAGGTCATGTAATGAGAGATTGTAGGCATTTGATAAAGGAAATAGAGGATCTGCCGGCAAGTGGTTACTTAAAAGTCCTTATGGGGACCAACAGTAGAGGGATAGAGCGTCAACCTAAGCATGAAACATTGAGGTTTCCCGTTCCCTTAGGTAGCAAAATGGGCCCTCATAATAGGTCCAATTAAGGACTATTCACACCATACATAGAGGCCCTAGGCTTAGTTGGATCTCTAATAACTCACGTCAGTAGTATGTCAGAGACTTGCATGGCTCTCCGCATGTCTACAATCTGGAAAGGGCTAGGCCTTCAGTTGAAACCACCTTCACTGGGAAGGACGAGACCCTATCTCCCCACAAAGACCCCTTGGTAATTACCCTGAGGGTAGGATCCTATGATGTTTTTCGGATCATGATCGACACTAGGAGTTCCAAGTTCCATTGACCTTCTTTTTATGTCAATAACAAGGGTCCTAGGCATAAAATAAAGTGACATAGTAAGAAAAGAGCTACCCTTTATGGGATTTAATAGTAGCACTACTTACACAATTGGAATTGTGGTCTTGCCAGTCATGGCACATGGATCTATAGAGATGACCAACTTCATAGTAATTGATATTCCAGCACACTACAATACCATCCTAGGTAGACCATGGATACGCAAGATGAAAGCGGTTCATCTACCTTCCATCAAGTCATCAGATACCCAACTAATGAGGGCATAAAAGAAATAAGAGGGGACTAAGAAAAAGGCCAAAAGTTGTTATAATGCCACTATGAAAGGGATCATTCCCAAGTAGCAACCATAGTATGAGCCTTTTTTGTAAAATACCAAAGGGTGTCTATCTAGTAGAGTCGGTTAGGACAAATAAAGTACGAGATCTACCAATGGGGAACCAGGAGGAAGACCATTCTCTAAAGTTGAGAACAGACTTGACAACAAAGGTGAGGGAGTAGTTATCTCATTTCCTAAAGGAGAATGTCAACGTTTTTGCATGGAGGCCTACAGACATGCCAAAGATCGACTTTGAGATCACAATATTCAGATTGAATGTCGATCTAAAAGCTAGACTTGTCAAGAAAAAGAAGAGAAAGTTCTCTAAAGAAACTCTCAAGGAGATAGAGATTATTAAAAAGTTGAACTACCCCTCTTGGTTGTCAAATGTGGTGCTGATAAAGAAAGCTTGCAAATGACCCCATATGTGTGGCCTTCACAAACTTAAATGATGCATGTCCAAAGGATTATTTCCCCTTCCCAAGCATCAATCCGCTAGTTGATGTCACCATCCATTTCGACTTGATAATTTTTTTGGTTGCATATTCTAGTTATCATCACATATAAATGCATCTAGAAGATGAGAAGAAAACATCTTTCATCACCAAGGAAAGAACCTTCTATTACACAAAATTCCCTTTGTACTGAAGAATGTAGGGGCCTCTTATCAATGTCTCGTCAATAAGATGTCACTACTACAATATTGATATATAACCTCAGTTTTTAACTGTGACCATAAGTCTATGGTTATAGTTATAAAAACTGAGGTCTAAGTGAAAAAGACTAGACTATTTACCTATGATCTTGATTTTCAACTAAAACCATAGGTAACAATCTATTGTCTCACTCAATTAACCTCATTTTCAATATAAATTATAATAAATTTATTAATTATATTATTAAAATTCATATTATATTAAAATTAAGATTACAATTATATTTGAGAGTTTATACACTAAAACATAATAAAACCTTACTAGCTAGCTAATTAAAGTGTTCCAAAAAATAAAATACATGCAAAACATTTGTTAATAACAATACTAATAAAAAAATAATGTTACTTTCATAACTAGTTGCAAAAATGGTGTTAAAGTTGCCTAGTTTGTCATCAATGAAGTCCAGACAGCAATACTTTAGTTTCCTTATGGCCTTGCATATAAGCTGTCTTCTTTCACCAAGGAGACTACAATGCTAAATTGGGGAAACTTGTTCTTCATGCCTCCATGCTTTAGGCCATCAAACATAGAGTCTCTATAGTTGAAACTATAGCTAAAGAAGCTCTCCAGTGTTGGAAAGGTCGGTTGATCAACACCTACCAAGAAATGAAAATGGTGAATACAAAGTAAAAAGAGAAACAGAGCTACTCTGAATTTTTTACCTATATAACAAAAGGAGAAATACATGTAATAAATTTGAACCAATAGAGCCCAGTATCAGTATCAGTAGATGATACTTTAAAGATAATGTAGTTTTAGTGACCATGGGATCCACCAATAGCGAGAAAAATAACACTAATGACAAAGACCATTGACAATAAATAATTCTCTTTTTCACTGTATTTAGATTGCCAGAAATATTTACAAATAATAAAGGAGTTGATTGCAAGAGTTCATAAAGTGATTCTGACCAGTAATGGAAAGCAATGATCCTTCTCATAGCCCGACCAAGAGCCCTCACCATTCATGAACCTCAGATGACTCTTCCAAAATTCTGAATCATCATTCTCTATTATTGTGAACTATAAGCCATAGTTTTTGATTTCCTCTAGGAACTTGTCCAATAAATTTCCTCTTTTAGGACTGAAAAAATAGCTTTAGATAGTCCCACCCCTTTTAGTAAGAGTTTGACAATTTGAGCAAGCCCTTTATGGAATTCCTTAAAGAAAGAGCTGCTTTGAAATGACATCAAGTTAAAGAATAAAGAAGATTATAGAGTATAAAGATTTGATGTGAACATTTCTTTGTGTTTGCAAGCGTATGCAGTGTTTTTTCATGCATTATGTAAGTATCCTTTATGAACCATTGAAGATGACTTAGAGATCTATGAATTTCCTAGTCATTAAAAACCTTAGCAACAAACAAACTAGTGACATATGAAAGAAAAATTTATTTGAGAATTGTTAAAGATGATTTATGAGTGTGTGTATTAGGTGTGTAACACTAGGTGTCTTAGTGGTGTGAGTTGTGTATTAGGTGTCTTAGTGGTGTATTAGGTGTATGTCACCTAAGATTGTCTCTATCTTTGTATATAAATAGGTAGTGTCTTTGAATGATAATAACAAAAAAGAATTCTGAATTTACATGGTATCAGAGCATTTGGGTTACAAAATTTGAGAAATTTTTTTTCCTGTTCAAATTGGGGGCAGATTTTGGGTAAACACAAATTAGGATTTGATGCATTTTTGAGTTCCAACTCGGAACACCCTTTTGGAGTGCATATTTTTTCTCACCGCTGGCACAGGGAGGAAGAACAGCCGTAGGCCAGCCAAACCCCGACGTTCGGCCACCATACGAGCCGCGAGTGGGCCATACGAGCCGCGAGTGGGCCACACGCGCCACCGCGACTTTCTGTCAAAATTTCCACGCGTCTCACCACCGGCACAGGGGGGAAGAACAGCCGCCGACCGACCAAACCCCAAAGTCCGGTCACTAGACGAGCCGCGAGTGGGCCACACGCGCCACCGCGACTTTCTGTCAAAATCCACGCGCCGGTGCGTGACAGCGCGTCCCGTGTAGAATTATTCTCCGGCAGACCCCGTGCCGCTCTCTGCCGTCCCCCTGCGTCATCTGTGGTGGTTTGGCACTCATCGCTTGTGATTGTTCAGGTTTGTGTTCTTCCAATTTTGTGTTCTTGTTCGCTGCGTGTTTCGTCGTTGCTGTTGTTGGATTTTGTTTGTTCGTTTGCTGGCTGTCTTGTCGTTTGTAAGAGTTATGGCTGAAAATAAATCTAATGTTGTAACGGATATGGTGCCTGTGATGTCTAAAATAAATCTAATGTTGTTCGCTGCCTGAGATCTCCTCTTTACAAGAGGTGTTTAGTCGAGTACTTCGTACAGAAGGCACTCCACCTCCACCTGCTCAATTAAACGGTGCTTTGGTCAACCGAAGTATTAATTATGAGCATGGACGGTCAACTTATATGAGCAGAAATAAAGGAGGCGGCTCGCACGGGTTTGAAACTCGACCACAGGACCTCGGAGGTATTATATGTCACTATTGTCACAAACCAAGACATACGAAACATGAATGTAGAAAGCTTCAGTACAAACATCAGAAAGGTCACTTGGCTCATATTGCATCCACTTCTGATACTTCTGAAAAATCGGTTCTTATCTTTGCAGATGAATTTACCAAGTTCTCACAGTATCAAGAATCACTAAGGTCTTCATCACCCTCTGTCACTGCTATTGCTGATTCAGGTAAATCAAATGCGTGTCTCATTTCTTCATCTTCCAAATGGGTTATTGATTCTGGTGCCACAGATCATATGACAGGTAATTCTAGTCTCTTTTCTACTCTTCAGTCACACACTTCTACCTCTACTGTTACCTTAGCTGATGGGTCACCATCTCGTGTTCTTGGGTCTGGCACAATTACTCCCACTCCTTTGCTTCCTTTGTCGTCTGTCTTACATTTACCTAGCTTATCCTTTAATTTGATATACGTAAGTCGCCTTACTGTAATCTTAACTGTTGTATCTCATTTTTTCCTGATCGTTGCTTATTTCAGGATCTTATGACGAAGAAGACTATTGGTAAAGGACATGAGTCTGGAGGCCTCTATATTCTTGACATATCGATACCAAAATCTGTCGCTTGCTCTAGTGTAACCTCTCCCTTCGAGGCACATTGTAGATTGGGTCATCCATCTCTTCCTTTACTGAAGAAACTTTGTCCTCAGTTTAGTAAGGTGTCTTCATTAGATTGTGAGTCTTGTAAGTTTGCAAAACATCATCGTCTTAGTTCAAATCCAAGAGTTAATAAACGTGCTAGTGTTCCTTTTGAACTAGTTCATTCTGATGTTTGGGGTCCTTGTCCTATTTTTTCTAAACCTGGATTTAAGTATTTTGTTGCTTTTATGGATGATTATTCTCGTGTAACTTGGTTATATTTAATGAAGAGTCATTCTGAATTTTTTTTTCTATTTTTTGTGCATTTTGTGTTGAGATTAAAACTCAATTTAATGTTTCAATTCGTACTTTACGAAGTGATAATGCCAAAGAATATACATCAGCTTTGTTTCAATCTTATATGGTTCAAAATGGCATGCTTCATGAAACCTCATGTGTTGATACTCCATCTCAAAATGGAGTGGCCGAACGTAAGAACAGACATCTTCTCGAAACTGCATGTGCCTTATTATTTCAAATGAATGTTTCTAAACCTTTTTGGGCCGATGCAGTTTCAACCGCATGTTTTCTTATTAATCACATGCCCTCATCTGTTCTTCATGGTGAGATCCCTTACAAAATTTTGTTTCCTAATAAGTCACTATTTCCGGTGGACCCTAGGATATTTGGTAGCATTTGTTTTGTTCGGGATGTTCGTCCACATGTTACTAAATTAGATCCTAAGTCTTTGAAGTGTATCTTCCTTGGTTATTCTCGTCTCCAAAAAGGTTATAGATGTTATTGTCCTAGTCTTAACAAATATCTTGTCTCCATTGATGTTACCTTCATGGAAGACATACCCTATTTTTCGTCTTCTCCTCTTCCTGCATGTCAGGGGGAGGATGACGATTTGTTAGTCTATTCTATCACATCATCTATGCCTGTCTCTGATCCAGTTCCTGTTAGGCCTCCTATAACTCAAGTCTACTCCAGACATAGACCTTCTAATTCATGTCCTGCACCTGCTCCTTCGTCATCAGATCCTGTCCTAAACGATGATCTTCCTATTGCATTACGCAAAGGTAAACATCAATGTACTTATCCTATTTCTTCTTTTGTTTCGTATAATTGCTTGTCGTCTTCCTCTTGCTCTTTTATTGCTTCTCTTGATTCTATTTCTATCCCTAAAACTATTCATGAAGCCATATCTCATCCTGGTTGGCATAGTGCAATGATCGAGGAAATGAATGCGTTGGATGACAATGGTACTTGGGACTTGGTTGATTTACCTTCAGGGAAATGGGCTATCGGATGCAAATGGGTGTTTACAGTTAAGGTCAATCCAGATGGGTCAGTTGCTCGATTAAAGGCCCGTCTTGTTGCTAAAGGATATGCTCAAACCTATGGAGTGGACTATTCTGACACTTTCTCTCCTGTTGCTAAATTGACATCTGTTCGGTTGTTTATTTCTATGGCAGCTACTCACCATTGGCCTTTGCATCAACTAGATATCAAGAATGCTTTTCTTCATGGTGATCTTCAAGAGGAGGTGTTTATGGAGCAACCTCCTGGTTTTGTTGCTCAAGGGGAGTCTAGGCACGTTTGTCGTCTCCGCAAATCTTTGTATGGTTTGAAACAGAGTCCTTGTGCTTGGTTTGGAAAATTTAGTCAAGCTATAGAAACGTTTGGTATGATGAAAAGTAAGTCTGACCATTCTGTGTTCTACAAACAATCAGAAGCTGGTATCATTCTTTTAGTTGTGTATGTAGATGACATTGTTATTACTGGAAGTGATACTACGAGAATTTCATCTCTTAAGTCTTTCCTACGTACTCAGTTTCACACGAAGGATTTGGGGATGCTAAAGTATTTCTTGGGTGTTGAAGTCACAAGGAGTAAAAAAGGTATATTTCTATCTCAAAGAAAATATGTCCTGGACTTATTAACTGAGACAGGAAAATTAGGAGCAAAACCTTGTAGTGCTCCAATGACTCTGAACATCCACCTTACAGGAGATGGAGAACCCTTTAAAGATTTTGAGAGATATCGAAGGGTGGTTGGAAAGCTGAATTACCTTACCATGACTCGTCCAGATATTGCATATTCAGTCAGTGTTGTTAGCCAATTTATGTCATCCCCAACAGTTCATCATTGGGCAGCGTTAGAGTAAATTTTGTGTTACTTAAAAGGAGCACCTGGACGTGGCATCTTGAATGCAAATCATGGACATACTCATATTGAATGTTTTTCAGATGTAGATTGGGCAGGTTCCAAAGTGGATAGAAGATCCACATCAGGCTATTGTATTTTCATTAGAGGAAATTTGGTCTCATGGAAAAGTAAGAAGCAGAATGTTGTGTCACGATCGAGTGTAGAGTCAGAATATAGGGCTATGGCACAATCTACGTCTGAGATAATATGGATATATCAGCTCTTGGATGAAGTAGCTTTTAAAACTTCAGTACCAACGAAATTGTGGTGTGATAACCAAGCTGCTCTTCATATTGCTTCTAACCCTGTGTTTCATGAGCGAACTAAACACATTGAAATTGATTGTCATTTTGTTCGCGAGAAAATTCAGCAAGGGTTGATTTCTATAGGATATATGAAGACTGGAGAACAACTAGGAGATATCTTCACGAAAGCTTTAAGTGGGGTTCAGGTTGATTATCTTTGTAACAAGTTGGGCATGATTAATATCTATGCTACAACTTGAGGGGGAGTGTTAAAGATGATTTATGAGTGTGTGTATTAGGTGTCTAACACTAGGTGTCTTAGTGGTGTGAGTTGTGTATTAGGTGTCTTAGTGGTGTATTAGGTGTATATCACCTAAGATTGTCTCTATCTTTGTATATAAATAGGTAGTGTCTTTGAATGATAATAACAAGAAAGAATTCTAAATTTACAAGAATTTAAGTGTTGTGGACTTGTACAAATTAGAGCCCATCACAACTAGCACCATACTGTGAAAATAAGACAATTCCTTGCTCTTTCACTAAAGAAGAAAAAGTTGTAGGACAACAATTGGAAAATATCATATGATATATTCTCTTTTCTGATGATTAATGAGAAAAAATCGTGATAAATGCTGAATAAATATATAGTCAAAATCAAAAGCACACACCAATCACCAACGACAATTAGAAAGAAACAGTTGGAAAGAGTTGATTTTTCATCATGATTCCAATGCAGCATAATGGACTTCACTCTCGTGTCACCAAATGCTCCCGAGTTGGCATTGATATTACGCTCAATATCTTAGATGTTAAGGAACTATAAGGTATAAAATTTTTTTTTTTGTTGTTTCTTGGTTAGATAGAAGGTTGAGTTTATCTAGGAAGAAAAGATCAACATAACGCTAAGTTAGTTATATAGCAGAAAAAAGAAATGTAACATCTAATCTCTTATTAAAGTTAACTGCTATCGCTAATTGAATAAAAGGTATACATGACACTACTTGAGGATTTCCTTCTGAGATAATAACTTATGATGCCTTAGTAACAGCTAGTATAACCAAACCAGCTAGCCCATATCCATACCCAAGTTCAATAACCCTTTTGGACTTGAAAAAACAATATAGAGGGAAAGTAGAGAAAAAGCATAAATGAAAATAATGGTCGAAAGAGAGATGAAAACTTATAGTATGGACACCTTAGGTTGTCACAATGAAGCTAAAAATTTGAAAGGGAAGTCATAGCTAGTAGTACAAACCTGAACAAGTGGGCATGTGATACACAAAAGTAAGCAAGAACATATTTTGATGGCCAGTGACCTAAAATGACATCTATAACAGGCAGAGTATGGTTGTATCTACCACAATCATAGAGAAGAAAACAAAGATTATGAATGAGTACACAACACAAAAGACAAGCAACTTACAACATAGATACGGAGATTATAAAACTCATAGTGTCGATATATTATTGAAATCAGTTATGATCTATCTAAACAATGTATCTATCATAGTCATAGAGAAGAAAACAAAGATTATGAGTAAGCACACAACATGAAAAACAAGCAATTTACAGCATAGATATGAAGCATTGTAAAACTTATGGTGTTGATTGTTGATACAAGTACTTTAAAACAGTGATAGAACAATATTACCGATAACCTGAAATGAACTGTTTGGGTTGAGTTGCAATTAGGTCGCTCTCTTTAAGACGTTTCGCGGCTCTGCCCAATTTTGTCCAAGAAAACACAGTCCTGTTGTCCCCAGGATAAAACAACCCAGAATCTTTTTCTCTGTTTCGAAACTTCACTGCACTGATGAAGACCGGAATACTACACCTAAAAAATTTGTTGCTCGGAAAATTGAAAAGTAACTTAGAATTGTTGAGAGAATTTTTTTCTTTAGTGAGATGAGTTTGTAGATTGTTGTGTAGAAACTGAGAGCTGAGATCCTCTATTTATAGGTTTTAGAAACCGTATGGCTATTATGATAATAACGGTAATGTCTGAGGATGGAGAGCGTAAGAAAACAACGGTTGTTTTTCTGAGAAAAAATATAACCATTTTCTGAGAGAAAAAGTTTTTTTTTTATTTTAAAAAAATTTTCCAATGTGATACCACGGTTGTGGAAGGGGAGAGGACCTAGGCAAATGTGATACCACACACGCGTGTGCGTGTGCGTGCCGAGCCTAGTCGAGTCTGAGTGCGTGTGCGTGTGCGTGTGCGTGTGCGTGTGTGTGAGGTGAGGTGGTATTTTATTTTTTGGAAAAAACATTTTTTTCTTTTTTAAGGAAAACGTTTCCACTTAGAAAAATGGTTGTTATATATATATATTTTCTTTCTTTCTCAGGAAAAAAAACCATTATATTCTTTTATAATATGACCATTATGGTCATTCGTCTTCTTTATTCAGAAAAAGAGCCGTTGCTCGTATTTACTCACAAAAATGTCCGTTACTCATCTTTAATCTGAAAATGGCCGTTATTCTTCATTACTCAGAATGGCCGTTACGCTCTTAATTCCCAAACATTACCGTTATTATCATAATTGCCACACGGTTTCTAAAACCTATAAAAAGAGGGCCTCAACTCTCAGTTTCCACACAACTATCTCTGCAAACTCATCTCACTAGAAACAATTCTCTCTGCAATTATAAGTTATTTTTTCAGTTTTCTGAGCAATAAACTTTTTAGGTGTAGCATTCCGGTCTTCATCAGTGCAGTGAAGTTCCGAGATAGAGAAAAAAGATTCTGGGCTGTTTTATCCTGGGGATGACGGGGCTGTGTTTTCTTGCACAAATTTGGGCAAAGCTGCGAAACGTCTTAAAGAGAGCGACCTAGTCCGCGACTCAACCCAAGCAGTTACTTTCAAGTTATCGGTAATATTGTTCCTATACTGTTATTACAAACTTGTTTCAACAATTTTAAGACAAATTCAATCTTCCATGTCTACTGAAATGCTAACTGCTGATCTAAACAAACCATTCCGTTTTAAGGGATTACACTTTAAAAGATCGAGACAAAAAATGTTGTTTTTCTTAACCATGAAAAAATTCGTTTCTGCTCTTACTATTGAAAAACCAATACAGTCCAATCCTCCTACTGAAGCTGTAACTAAGGATTTAGACACCTGGATGGAAAATAATTTTCTATGCAAAAACCATATTCTTAACGGTTTAGCTGATGACTTGTATGATTATTATAGCTGTGATAAGTCTGCTAAGGAAATTTGGGAAGCACTTCAAAAGAAATACGACAATGAGGAAGCTGGAACTAAGAAGTATGTTGTCAGTAGATACATGAAGTTTCAAATGATTGATGGCAAATCAGTGAAAGCTCAATCACATGAACTGCAGAAGATAGCACACGAAATAACTTCTGAAGGTATGACTTTAGATGAACAATTTCAAGTAGCTGTTATAATAGATAAATTACCCCTGCTTGGAAAGACTTTAAGAATACACTTAGGCATAAAACTAAGGAATTTTCTTTAGAAAGTCTTATAACCCGTTTAAGAATAGAAGAAGAAGCTCGAAAGCAAGACCAAAGAGATGAAGTACTCATAGTCTTAAATAACAGTACCAATAAGAAACCCTCATCTACAATGCTGAAACCTAAAGGTAGAAATATGAAAACTCATAATCGTAGTAATAATCAAAACCGCAACCACCAAAATAGAAATAGAAACTATCCTCCCCAGAATGGACCTCAACCCCCTTAAGGAATAACACATTCATGTGTTATAGTTGTAATAGACCTGGCCACTTGGCTAGGAACTATCGGAACAGGAATCGTCCTGCCCCACAGGCGAACCTTACCGAAGATCAACTTATTGCTATGATATCTGAAGTCAATTTTGTTGGTGGATCCGAGGGGTGGTGGGTAGACACTGGTGCTTCTCGCCATGTTTGCTATGATCGAGACATGTTCAAATCCTATTCTGATTCTGAGGATAAGAAAGTGCTGCTGGGTGACTCCCACTCCACTAAAGTTGCTGGTACTGGTGAGGTGGTTTTGAAGTTTACCTTTGGAAAGACTATCATCTTGAAGGATGTCCTGCATACTCCAGATATGAGAAAGAACTTAGTTTCAGGCTATCTTCTTAATAAAGCTGGGTTTACTCAAACTATAGGGGCTGATTTATATACTATAACTAAAAATAATATATTTGTTGGGAAAGGGTACGCCACTGATGGCATGTTTAAATTAAATGTTGAAATCAATAAAACCTCTTATTCTACTTACATGTTGAGTTCTTTTAATATTTGGCATGCTAGACTTTGTCATGTTAATAAACGCATAATCAAGAATATGAGTAGCTTAGAACTAATTCCTAAACTATCTTTAAATGATTTTCAAAAATGTGATTTTTGTAGTCAAGCTAAAATAACCAAAACTTCACATAAATCAGTAGTTAGAGAAACTGAACCTTTAGAATTAATTCATTATGGTATATGTGAACTTGATGGAAATTTAACAAGAAATGGAAAACGTTATCTTATAACTTTTATAGATGACTGTTCCGATTACACTTATGTATATCTAATGAAAAATAAAAGTGAAGCGTTTGACATGTTTAAAATATTTATGACTGAGATTGAGAATCAACTTAATAGAAAAATAAAAAGGTTTCGAAGTGATAGAGGTACCGAATATGATTCCAATATCTTCAATGATTTTTATAAAACTCATGAAATCATTCATGAAAAAACTGCACCTTATTCTCCTGAAATGAATGGTAAAGCTGAAAGAAAAAATAAAACTTTTACTGAATCAGTTGTTGCAATTTTATTAAACTCTGGTGCTGCTTCCCATTGGTGAGGAGAAATTTTATTAACTGTTTGCTATGTGCTAAATAGAGTGCCTAAATCTACAAATAAAATTTCACCATATGAAATTTTGAAAAATAAGAAACCTAATTTAACTTATTTTAAAACTTGGGGTTGTTTAGCCTATGTTAGGATCCCTGATCCTAAAAGAAATAAACTTGCTAGTAGAGCATATGAGTGTGTATACATAGGATACACTGTTAATAGTAAAGCTTATAAATTCTATGACTTAAATGATCATGTAGTTATAGAATCAAATGATGGTGACTTCTATGAACATAGGTTCCCCTTTAAATTTAAAAATAGTGGGAGCTCGTCTTCTAGTAGTTTACCCATAACTAGAACTAGTGAACAAAATGAAGAATTAAACACTAAAATTAGAAGAAGTAAATGAGCTCGAACCCTTAAGGATTTTGGGTCTGATTTTTATGCTTATATCTTAGAGGAAGATCCTCAAACTATTAAAGAAGCATTATCTTCTTTAGATGCCAACTTATGGGAAGAAGCCATAAATGATGAAATGGACTCTCTTGATTATAATAAGACTTGGCATTTAGTTGACTTACCTCCTGGTTGCAAAACCATTGGTTGTAAATGGATACTGAAGAAGAAATTAAAACCTGATGGTACTATTGAAAAGTATAAAGCTCATCTTGTAGTTAAAGGGTATAGGCAAAGGGAAAATGTAGATTTCTTTGATACCTTTTCACCAGTCACACGAATAACTTCCATACGTGTACTTTTCTCTCTCGCTGCTATCCATGATTTAGTAGTACATCAAATGGATGTTAAAACTGCTTTCTTAAATGGTGATTTAGAAGAAGAAATTTATATGGATCAACCTGAAGGTTTTGTTATCCCAGGTCAAGAAAATAAAGTTTGTAAATTAGATAAATCTCTTTATGGTCTAAAACAAGCACCTAACAAATGGCATGAGAAATTTGATAATCTAGTTATCTCACATGGATTCAAAATAAATGAAAGTGACAAATGCATTTATTATAAATTAGAAGATAATATTTGCACTATTATATGTTTATATATGGATGACATGCTTATTTTTGGGTCAAATATTCATGTTGTGAACAATGTGAAAACTTTGTTAAGTGCTAATTTTGATATGAAAGATCTCGGAGAAGCGAGTGTAATCCTTGGTATAAAGATAACTAGGTCTGAAAAGGGAATTTCTCTAGATCAGTCTCACTACGTTGAAAAGATCTTAAAGAAATATAAATACTTTAACTACAAACCTGCATGTACGCCTTATGATCCTAGTGTAAAGTTGTTCAAGAACACCGAAGATGGGGTTAGACAAACTGAGTATGCGAGCATCATTGGTAGCTTACGTTATGCTACTGATTGCACTAGACCAGACATAGCTTATGTTGTGGGACTACTATGTAGGTTTACCAGTAGACCTAGTGTAGAGCACTGGAATGCTATTGAAAGGGTTATGACATACCTTAAGAGAACTATGAACCTTGGATTACATTATAAAAAGTTTCCCCCTGTTCTAGAAGGATACATCGATGCAGATTGGAACACTTTATCAGAAGACTCCAAAGCAACTAGTGGCTATATTTTTAACATAGCTGGTGGAGTTGTTTCCTGGAAGTCTAAGAAACAAAAAATATTGGCTCAATCTACAATGGAGTCTGAAATGATAGCACTAGCCACTGCTAGTGAAGAAGTGGGCTGGCTAAGAAGTTTGTTAGCTGAGATCCCTTTATGGGAAATACCGATACCAGCTGTCTTGATCCACAGCGATAGTACCGTGGCTATTGCAAAGATTCAGAACCGTTACTACAATGGCAAGAGATGACAGATACATCGTAAGCATAGTACTGTTAGAGAATTTCTCTCTACGGGAGCTGTAAGAATGGATCATGTACATTCTGATGAAAATTTGGCAGATCCTTTGACGAAAGGATTACCAAGAGAGAAGGTTTTCAAAACCTCCAAAGGAATGGGATTAATGCCCTTAGAATGAAGAGTCACTTGTGATGGTAACCAGACTTATAGATTGGAGATCCCAAGAAATAAGTTCAAAGGGTAATAACAAGTCATGAAGTGATATGAGATGTATCATGCTATTTTTCAAATCCCATTCTATATTGTTAGAAGCATGAAGTCCTAAAGCGATAGAAAAGGATGAGTTAATTGTTAAACTCTTAATGAGTTCTATACTCTATGTGGAGTGGAGTACATAGCTACAGGAGTACTCTTGATAAACTCACCTATGTGAATGTGGAAGTGTGGCCGCTTCCTATGGAAATTTTTGGGGCAAAATTTACTAGAGCGTTCACTCTACTGGGATACACATGCATGGCCGTAAAGCACGGGCTTTTTGAACTACACCTTGGAAAGGTTGTGCGTGTGATGATTGTTATAGATAGAGTTCAAAACTACGAGTTACTCTAGTATATTCTAAAGCATCAACACTATGCAAAGGTTCAAGTTGATAGACACCTTTTCGCTTATGCACAATCTTATAATTTTAATTGATCGGTTGCTCGATGAAAATTATTTTTATACAAAATTCAAGTGGGGGATTGTTGGAAAAGATGAACTTTATAAAAAAAATTTAAAGCCTTACCCCACATTTGTTTTTTCCATTATTTAAAAGAGGTATAAATAGTGAAGAGTTGGCTATTGGGATTGGGCCCCAAGGGGCACCCACTTTTGTGGAAGGGGAGAGGACCTAGGCAAATGTGATACCACACACGCCCGCGTGCCGCGGCCGCCGTCCGTCCGACCGACCGGCCGTACCGAGCCGAGTCCGAGTCCGAGTCCGAGTCCGTGTGCATGTGTGTGAGGTGAGGTGGTATTTTATTTTTTGGAAAAACATTTTTTTCTTTTTTAAGGAAAAATTTTTCACTTAGAAAAATGGTTGTTATATATATATATATATATTTTTTTTCTTTCTTTCTCAGAAAAAAAACAACCGTTATATTCTTTTATAATATGACCGTTATGGCCGTTCGTCTTCTTTATTCAGAAAAAAAGTCATTGCTCGTATTTACTCACAAAAATGTCCATTACTCATCTTTAATCTGAAAATGGTCATTACTCTTCAGTACTCAGAATGGCCGTTACGCTCTTAATTCCCAGACATTACCGTTATTATCATAATTGCCACACGGTTTCTAAAACCTATAAAAAGAGGGCCTCAGATCTCAGTTTCCACACAACTATCTCTGCAAACTCATCTTACTAGAAACAATTCTCTCTACAATTCTAAGTTATTTTTTCAGTTTTCCGAACAACAAATTTTTCAGGTGTAGCATTCTGGTCTTCATCAGTGCAATGAAGTTCTGAGACAGAGAAAAAAAATTCTGGGCTGTTTTATCCTGAGGACGACGGGGTTGTGTTTGCTTGCACAAATTTGGGCAGAGTCGCGAAACGTCTTAAAGAGAGCGACCTAATCTGTGACTCAACCCAAGCAGTTACTTTCAAGTTATCGGTAATACTGTTCCTACACTGTTATTACAAACTTGTTTCAACAAACAGTAAACATCAAGTTGAAAATACTCACATCTGATGTTGGACCATGAAAAATGTCATTACAAGAAGAACTTTCATAAAAAAATTATGATTATCTGTACAAAAATAAGATTATTTTACTAAAGATAATGCTTTAATATCAACAAAATGCACCACTTTCTCCTTAAAATACTACTGCATAGTGCAAAATCAAGTAATGAATCATTCTAAAATAATACAGAGAGAAACAAAACACTAATTTTAGCGGAAATGAAATTGTGTCTTCACTGAAACTAAGTGTTGTTTGCTAAATTAAACAAAATTAAAAAAAAAAGAGAAAAGGTTGAGGACTCACGTTAGGAAAAGTTTGGGAGAACCATGAAAGGGAAAATTGTAGCAGTGAATAACACCCCTCGATTGTTTATTGTCGACACCGTCCCTCACCAAATGAAAGGGTATCAAATTAAAGCCATTCATCGACTTTCTAGAAATATGTTTCATATCAACCTCTGATTCCTCATCTATGCAATTAACATTCACACATAAACAACACACATAGCTCAAAATCATTGTTCAGACAATATAATTCAAGGAAGATAGAGATAGAGAGAGATAGAGAGAAAGAGAGAGAGATTTAAGCTAAGAACCTGTAGATTGAGAACGAGGAGGAAGAGCTTGACAAAGAATTTTCCATCTCAGAGACAAATTTTTGAAGGTCCCATTTTCCATATGTTCTTGCTTACTTCTGTGGTGGATCTGATTGGACTTCGAAGGTAACTGCTAGTATGCAAATACCTCAATTGTCAAAAATGGCCACTGATAGGTAAAATATGGCCCAAATTTTAACGACTTTTTCCAAGCGGGCTTCTTACTTGTGTTAGCATTTGGACCATGACCATTCTCTCACTCACACTTGCATACTCCTCAACCTGAGAGATCGAAGAAAAAACAAACTACGATGAAGAGGCAAAACTAGCATCAGTAAAATCTGGCTAAATCACAATCGCCGAAGATGCTGCCAATGACGATGAAGGTGAAGCCGCAATCGGGTTTCGAAGCCAAAAGGAAATAGGGAAATTTTAAATAAACATAGATATGGAAATGGTCTATCTCATTAGAAAAATATCCACCTCGTGCGACGCGGGGGGAGGGGGGAAGGAAGGAAAAAGAAAAAAATTGAGAGAGAAAAAGGAAAAAAATTAATAAAAAATTTAGTGTTTGGTATAAAAGAAAGAAGATACATAAAATTAAATTAATAAAAAATTAAAAAAAATTATAATGTATTTTTTGTATTTTTTTTAAACGAATAATACATACAATATATTATTTGATTTTGATTTTAAAAAGATAAAAATCTCTATTATTTTAATTAGATCATTGTTGTTTATTGTCGACATCGTCTCTCCAAATGAGAGGGTATCAAATTAAAGCCATTCATCGACTTTCTAGAAATATGTTTCATATCAACCTCTGATTCCTCATCTATGCAATTAACATTCACACATAGCTCAAATCACTGTTCAGACAATATAATTCAAGGAAGAGAGAGATAGAGAGAAAGAGAGAGAGATTTAAGCTAAGAACCTGTAGATCGAGAACGAAGAGGAAGAGCTTGACAAAGAATTTTCCATCTCAGAGACAAATTTTTAAAGGTCCCATTTTCCATATGTTCTTGCTTACTTCTGTGGTGGATCTGATTGGACTTCGAAGGTAACTACTAGTATGCAAATACCTCAATTGTCAAAAATGGCCACTGATAGGTAAAATATGGCCCAAATTTTAACGGCTTTTTCCAAGCGGGCTTCTTACTTGTGTTAGCATTTGGACCATGACCATTCTCTCACTCACACTTGCATACTCCTCAACCTAAGAGATCGAATAAAAAACAAACTACGATGAAGAGGCAAAACTAGCATCAGTAAAAACTGGCTAAATCACAGTCGCCGAAAACGCTGCCAATGGCGATGAAGGTCAAGCCACAATCGGGTTTCGAAGCCACAAGGAAATAGGGAGATTTTAAATAAACATAGATATGGAAATGGTCTATCTCATTAGAAAAATATCCACCTCGTGCGACGCGGGGGGAAGGAAGGAAAAAGAAAAAAAAAGTAAAAAGAAAAAAATTGAGAGAGAAAAGGAAAAAAATTAATAAAAAATTTAGTGTTTGGTATAAAAGAAAGAAGATACATAAAATTAAATTAATAAAGAATTAAAAAAAATTGTAATGTATTTTTGTATTTTTTTTAAACGAATAATACATACAGTATATTATTTGATTTCGATTTTAAAAAGATGAAAATCTCTATTATTTTAATTAGATCATTGTCATTTAATAATCGTGACTATATAAGTTTGTTCATATTTAAGTAATTTTTGTAGTTTAACTTATGGCCACCATTACTGATAAAAACCAAGGTTATATGTATACACTAAGACCTCGGTTTTTATTAGACCGTGACCAAAACCCTATGACTTTGGTTTTTAAAAAGACCGAGGCTAAATTTCGAAGACCAAATGTCACTATTTTAGTAATGTCTTTGCAAACCAACTGGTAAGAGATCTTGAGGCATATGTTGATGATATGGTGGTAAAGTCAACACAACCCATAAACCATGTCCAAGACTTGGAGGAAATCTTCTTCGTAATCTAAAGGTATGGGATGAGGCCTCCTACCAATCTAAAGAGGATTCAACAGTTGAACAAAACAATAGTGACACTAAATAGATTCATTTCTAAGTGCACAGACAAGTGTTTTCCATTCTTCAAAATGCCAAGAAAGAACACATTAGTTTTTTGGAATGAATATTGTGACAAAGCCTTTCAAGGAATTCAATAGTACTTGAGTAAACCTCTTATCCTAGTTAGCTCTTTCCTAGGAGAAATGCTTTATCTATATTTGGCCGTGGCCCTCCAAAACTGCAGTGTCATACTCCTAGCCAAAAGTGACAAGGTCCAACACCCCATCTACTACATCAACCAAATCTTGATAGATGCCTAAAGTTGGTGTCCAATGATCGATAAATTGGCCTTCACCTTGAAAATTGGCCTTCACTTTGGTTCACACACGGTGGTAGTAATCACCTTTCAACCACTCAAGAATGTATTGAACAGGCCAGAAGTCATAGGGAGTCTAGCGCAAATTCCCATGGAGCTAGGTGAGTACAATATCAAGTATGCACCTAGAACTTCCATGAAGAGGCAAGTGTAGTTGAGTTTGTGGCTGAGTTCAGTGAATCACGAGAGGTCACTAGTGATAAAACAAAAGAAGAAGTATGTGGCGTGAATCAAGGAGAAATATTGACATGGTAGGTATTCATTAATGGCACACACAACTTCAATGGTGCTGGTCTAGGGGTGGTAATAGTTGATCATGAGAAAAACTACTTTGAGCATGCTGTCAAGTTGGACTTTCAAATAACTAACAATATCATGGAGTATAAGGAAACTATATTTGGGGCCATAATTTAAAAGAAGCTTATAGTAGATAACATTACCATGCATATTGACTCATGACTGGTGGTTAACCAGTATTTGAGCATGTTTGATATTAAGGATAACAAGATGAGGAGATATTTAGAGAGACTAAGGAAGGAGACCTCGAAATTTACCAACGTTGAGATCAAGTCGGTAGCCAAGAATGAGAATGGTCATGCCAATGCTTTGGCCATACAAGCCTCTATGTGAGAGGCCAATCTCACTCGGGTAGTATCAATAACAATCATGATAGAGGCCTGCTTGGAAGAGGTTGAGAAAATATTCAGGAGTATGGATACTGCCACAAGATCGTGACTTACCCTAATCTTTTACTTCCTAAGAAGGGGAGGTCTACCCAAAGACTAGAATCTTATGAATTAATTAAAACCAAAGTAGTTCAGTTCGTGCTTAAAGACTATAAATTATATAGAAGGACCACATTCAAACCTAGGCTCTTGTGTATAGCCCGGGAAGGGTCTGAAAAAATTATGTTCAAAGCCTACTAGGAAGAGTGTGGCTCCCATGTAGGTGGAAGGAGGCTATCTTAGCGAATTATGAGATAGGGGTACTATTGGCTCACAATACTAGCTGATTGCACAAGGCATACCCAGACGTGTGATAAGTGTCAAAGATTTGCTCCATTGTTACATGCACCTCCAACCATCATGACATGGGTAGTTAGCCCATGGCCTTTCTACATGTGGGGGCTTAATGTAGTAGGACCTTTACCCCAAGCAAGGGGCTAAAAGAAGTTTCTATTAGTAACCATAAATCATTTTTACAAATGGATTGAGTCGAAACCCCTAGGAAGGATACGGGAAGATGAGGTAATATATTTCATCTAAAAATCCATAATTTGTCATTTTATCCTACCCAACGACCTAGATACCGATAATTGAAGACAATTTATGGAAAATAACATCAAAGAGTTTTCCAGCAAGTACAACATCAATATGTACCAGTCAACGTCATATTATCCATAAACCAATTGGCAAGCCAAATCCTCTAATGAACGGATAATCACCTTGCTAAAGAAAAGGTTAGAGCGTTCTAAAGAAATGTAGGTTGAGGAGCTACTTGGGCATTATGGGCTATTATGACTAGCCCCCAAGGGAGCACCAATAAGAACTAGTTTTTTAGTAAATGGGATTGAAGCTATGATACCAACTAAGATATAGTGCCCACCATGAGATTGGCCCTAACCGAGGACCAGAATGCCACAAGGAGAGCATTTGAATTGACCCTATAGAGGAAAAGAGGAATAAAGCCTTGAAAAGGACAGTCAAGTAAAAAAAACAAGAGTAACAAACTACTACAACAAGGCCACATTTCAAAGCTTTTTCCATAGGTGATTGGGTTATCAAAAGGGTCTTCCTCAATAAGATGGATGGCCAGTAAGTTGGGTTCAAATTGGGAGGGACCATACCAAATAACCAAAACAACTTCCAGAGGGGCCTACCTATTGAAAAGTATTGAGGGAGTTGAGGATAGCATGAGTTGGAATGCCCGATACTTGAAAAAATATTACTTCTAGTGAACTCTAATTTGTCACACTTATGCATCATCCATGAATATATAGGAATCAACCCTTTACATGTAATAACTCTCTTCTGATATTACATATAGTAGAGTTGATCATCTCAATCGTAGTCTAGATAGAGTGCTCCCTCAAAAAGAGTTGATCACCTCGATCATAGACCAAATAGAATACTCCTTCAAAAGGAGTTGATTACCTCTATCGTAGACCAAGTAGAATACTCCTTCAAAAGGAGTTGATTACCTCTATCGTAGACCAAGTAGAACACTCCCTCAAAGAGTTGATCACCTCTATCGCAGACTAGGTAGAATGTTCCCTTAAAAAATTTGATCACTTTGGCCGCAGATTAGGTAGAACTCTTTCTCAAAAAGAGTTGATCACCTCAATTGTAGTCCAGGTTGAACACTAAACAATTGATCACATCAGTCGTAGACTAGGTAGAAATCTCCTCAAAAAGGGGTTGGTCACCTCGATCATATACTAGGTAGAACACTCCCTCAAAGAGAGTTAATCTCCTTAGTTGTAGACTAGATAGAAATCTCCCTCAAAAAGAGTTGATCACCTCGATTACAGACTAGGTAGAATGCTCCCTTAAAAAGAGTTATTCACCTTTATCGTAGACCATGTAAAATGCTTCCTCAAAAAGATTTGATCACCTCAGTTGTAGACCATGTAGAATGCTTCCTCTAAGAGTTGATCACCTTAGTTGTAGACTAGGTAGAATGTTCCCTCAAAAAGAGTTGATCATCTCTGTCATAGACTAGGTAGAACTCTCCCTAAAAAAAGTTGATCACCTCAATCATAGACCAGGTAGAACGCTCTCGCAAAGAGAGTTGATCACCTCGATCATAGACTAGATAGAACGCAAGAGTTGATCTCGGTCGTAGACCAGGTAGAATTCTTCCTCAAAGAGAGTTGATCACCTCAGTGGTAGACCAAGTAGACACTCTCCTTAAAAGGAGGTGACCACACCAGTCAATACCAAGTTAGGGAACTCTTACCACCAAAATTAAAGCATATTAATCAAGTGTCACAGATTCATCTTATTAAAATAGAAGTTTTATTGCTCGAGTTTTACAAATCATTCAAAGCTTATAAAGGGAGAGCTCGGTCTCACAAAAAGTTAAAAGTCCCACAAACATTTGGACGTATAAATAGTGTCTAATTTTCCAGTCTTCTCTACTAAAGGAAACAACTTAGCCTGAATCTTGACAAATTTCTTATGAATATTGACCCCCAGTTTTGTAGGGGCTAGGCTCGAATTGAATATAGACTATTCTAATTCCTCAGCAATACCCATCACCTTGAGAAAGACCCATTCAGATTGTTTCATATAGAAATTTTCCTAGTAGGACTCCCTATCAATAACGGCAACCATATTGGTTATGGTCCTCTTTTCTCGAGCTCGAGTTTGTGATAGCTGTTCCTTGCAAGAGGTGAGCTCACACTTGATCTCTTCATAAATAGATAGCTTATCCTTGAGACTAAATAGCTCGATCCCTAATTTCTCTTCCTCATTCTTGAGCCTACCATTTTCCAATTTTAAAGCTTAAGTTAAATGTCTATTTTCATGATCAAAATCCATAAGGATCACACAAGAAAGATGGAGAAATATTTTCAACTGTTTCAAGTAAATAGAAAGGATGTTTGAATTTTACAAGCACTTCTAACCTCGTTTTATATTGAATGATAGTGGGGAATATTTAATGAAACATGTCCTTAAATATAGGTAGATGGTGCATAACCATTAATAAATACTATAAGTTCCATAAATACACAAACACACATGTGAGTTTTTCCCAAAAATCAATTATTTCTCATTAATATGAAAAGGTTACAAGTGCGAGCTTACAACCACACAATTAGTATTGGTGTTGAGCTTAACAAAAAAGTATATATATATATATATATATACACGTGGTCCCCAAAATATTGAAGAGAACAAGAAGATGGGTTTGAAATATAGGGAAGCTTGGCCAAGTTCCAATATCAAAAGTCACTAGTGCCACCCTCTCCATCCCTCATCCCGGGTCCATTATCACCCACACTAGAGTCTATGCCTTGTTCATCACCCTCGTCTTAAGTTTGGGTAGGCGAGTACTCGAGGTGATTGGGATATTCAATATTTGGTAGTATTATTGCCCCAGGCCCCTCTTATTGGCCTCGTCCCTAAAGTAGTCCATGCCCATGTTATACCCTACCTTGATGCTTATGAGAGTTGTTCTTTCATCACCTCAAAATCATGCTTCCTATAGCTCTCCTTAAGTCTATAGGCTTCCATCTTAGCCTAAGAATTTCTCTAGGCCTCCCTGAGCTCTTTGAAGTGCCTCGAGATATCATTCAACTCATCTTTGGCCTTGGATAACTTCTCCTCTTTGCCAATAGCCTCACTCTCCCACTTGTTGGCTTTGGCCAATATCACGACATATTTTTCCCAAGTTAAAGCATGTCTCTCATTTTCCATCGCAAGCTCATGCTTCAAACTCACCTTGTCTAAAGTCTTGACTAGAATATGAAGGAGGTTTATCAGAAAACAAGACAAAAAACACGAGGTCATTACAATATAAAAGCTCAGGGCTCAATCACAAACAAGTTTAGACTAATACTTACCTGGTACATGAGGTGGTTGAGACTAACCTAAACATCCATACCTTTACACATGGCATCGAGTTGTCCCTCTTGTGCTATGTAAGAGAGATGTCTCACATAGTGGTCCAACTTCTCTGGTGCTAGACCCCTATATAGAACCAAATCCTCAACATCGGTAGTAAGGTACTCGATGACACCCTTCACTTTCCTTGAATCCCTCATAGGGGGAGTAGGTGTTTGTTGACCCGAGATGATAGATGGGGAAGGGTGTGATCCCAGGGACACTGGAGAGGGCTCAACGATATTTAAAGGCACGCGCACATTAATGGTGACCTTTTTTTTCCTTTCTGGCAAAGTTTTGGTGCCATTTTACCTAGAGAACCTGTTTCTCTTCTTCCCCGTGGCACACATCCCTCCATATGGGGTGTGCTTACTCTGGCACCATACCAATCACTTAGAGGCACTGAAATCCATGATATCTACAAATATAGAGCAAAGATGTTAGTTTTATATGCACTGGCCAAATAAAGAGGCTAAATAAAAGCAATTTATAAGCTAAGGTCTAGTTCACTATTATCTAGTACCACCTTAAACCTTTCCCCATAGTCTGTGGGAAGAATCATATGCTTTGAAGGAACCCAAGGTTTACGTATAATCCTATAGGGGGGCTTCATCGAGCCTCACCCCATCAAGCCACAAGAAACCTGCTTTACTAACATATAAAGTAGATGCCTCTAATGGATTTTCTCAGGTATATAGTTTTGGATATCAGCCAATCATTACTTCACCTCTTCACTCAAGGTCATGATGAAGGAGCGTATGTTCCTTATCATGATCTTTGTATCAACCCAGGTGCTCATTATTAGGCTCATTTCACTATCTGGACTTTCCCACCGACCTTACACATAGAAGAAATATTCCTTCTAGTTTTTCTCATTCTCAGGGAAGGCCATATTTATGCCTCAATCTTGCTTTACTAACATATAAAGCATCCTCAGGTCTGTAGGATTATGTTTTAACACATAGGCCTTATTGAAATCGGGCATCTCTATCTCCACCTCGAGCTCTTTGTATATCAGTGTGAGGTAGAACAAGTACCTTTATCCATTAGGCATCAATTGAC
This sequence comes from Hippophae gyantsensis, assembly GCA_030763125.1. NCBI lineage: Eukaryota > Viridiplantae > Streptophyta > Magnoliopsida > Rosales > Elaeagnaceae > Hippophae > Hippophae gyantsensis. Next base: position 30,013,577 of record CM061032.1, read on the forward strand.
CCAGCATGAGCTTAGTCCTAGCCAAAAATTTCCTTATAAAAAAGTATAGGAGAAATCTGACCCTCAACTATAAAGAATTATTGTAGAAAATTGTCTACGCAGCTAAAGCTGGGTCACTATCACGAGTCACTAACATAGGGATCATTAAATCGAGAAGCGAATGTCATATGTTCTCCTTATTCTTTCCTCATCCTAAGGTGACAGCCCATTGGTCTTGACCTTGGCCGCGCAACCTTTTTCTACAACATGTGGGCTTTCTAGTTCCTTTATTCCTTGTTTTCTTCCTCCATGACCTCAGGACTCATATTTGAGTTTGAGGAAAATTCAACCTAATTGTAGGTACGACCTGTGGATAAGAGGTGCAATAGAGGGTTGGGGTAGGAATAGCTCCCTTTCTCTTGTAGCGCTTGTCTCATTGGTAGACCTTGTGATGTCACTTTCTAGTTGACTAAAGAAGTGGGATAAAGGCTCTCCTAGGATGAGCCCGAAGTCTCTTTTCTATGGATGGTTTGTACAAAATATCATGAAACATAAACAAAGTTAAAGCATAAGAAATAGAGATTAACTAGGGTCAAGTTTGAAATAAAAGGGAGGAATGATTCTTTAAACCGACCTAAAAAGAAAGTAGAAAATTGCTAGACTTGAGGACTTTTATATGATGTGTAGGCGATTATGAAATTAGGAGAGGCTCAGGCTCCCCCTTATATAGAGGTCCATATTTCTCTCTCTAATCTCCTAACAAGCATTCATTAGAAGGAACTGAACGGTTTAGATTCCTGCCCGTGCAATACGCTTTTGCCCTTGTTCAGAGCCTGAGTTGAAAGAGTAGAGGGATTGGATGTTTAAAAATATGAATCGACCCAAGTCCTACCTATCTAATTGTCTAATCCAACTAGCAACCCGGTCCATCAAGTGAGGTCATATCAAGAGAAGCCATATGTGTTTGTACCATAATGACATTGATAGTTTTAACCTATATACACATGGGAGCCATGGTATTGGAAGAACGATCTTCAGGCTGAGCTACGGTATGGTCAACCTCAAGCTTTATATGTACACTACTTTACTCTTATACCCCTTTGACACGCTGTGACGTGTATGTCCTATATAATTAAAAAGTGTACATATAATGTTCTATATATACATGGACTCCCTAAGGAATCCACACATTCTACAAAATTCTATGACTTCTCTCTAGTTTCTCTCTCTATAAATGGGGCCATCCTCAATAGCCACAATTTATGGTAAAGAATTGAAAACGTATGTGGAAGAAGTTACATTTAAACTATTAAGGCAAAAGAATTAGTCAAAAGGTAGAAGTCTTGTTGTTTCCTTTAAACCAAAAGCCAATCTTTGAAATTAAAGATATTTTTTTAATGATGGTATAGTTGCTACCATTTATGGTAAAGATGGGAAAATGTATGTGGAAGAAGTTGCATTTAGACTATTAAGGCTACAGAGCAGGTCAGAAGGTAGAAGTCTTGTTGTTTCCTTTAACCCAAAAGCCAATCTTGGAAATCAAAGGTATTTTTTTCATCATATTAACACAAATCTTGGTGATTCCAATACTAGGGCACAATCTATTAGATATGAGTGGCAAGAATAGTAATTCCATATTCAATCAAAGTAAGTCAAGGTTTTAATCAAATTGATCAAGGTCTTATTCATTTTTCACAAAGTCATACTCATAATCAATTTTAGAATGAATTCCAAGTTTCTTATCAAAGGAGGTAAGGTCTTGCTCGGTTCAAAGATAAAAGAGAAAAAGGTATGAACTTCAACTCTGGTTTAAATACTCAATGTCAACTCTACTATAAAGTGAGTCATTTTGATAGATTTTGTTGGTATTCCTACGATTGTTGGTCTTCTCCTAAGACACAACAACTTCATATTCAACAATATGCTTTCAATTATCAAAATAACCAACAATAGAATGGCTTGCAAAATAAAGTATTCCATAGGAAACTTTTTCCTTCAATGGAGAATAATCAACAACTTGTTATGATTACCATGTTATTAGGCAAGTACCTATGCTATTTATGCTCTTTTAGGACAACGATAGTTGTAAATTTTAGATACATATTTGGGTTTCGAGCACATCAATTTTTTTTTAATTTTTTTTTTATGAATTTATGCCAACTTATTATGTTGCCTATACATGGGTACTTTGATAAGAGTTAAATTATTGCATTTTTGTTGTGATTTAAATGTTGATATTTGTGTGAAAATTGTGTTTATTTGATTATTTAATCCACAAATGTCATTTCATGGGTATTTCGTGTTTAAAATACAATTTCAGGTAAAATCATGATTTTAGAGAAGTTTGGGACAAATTTCAATGATCGAGATTGAGTAAAAAAAAAGCAAAGTTTCAAAATTTAGAAATCCCGTCGGCGAAAATCTCACAGAAAGCACAACGAAAATCTTACAGGGAGCAAGGGTTTTGGTAGATGAAAATCTTGCCGTTGGCCAAATTCATCTCGTTGCCGGCGAGAATCAGAGGAACCAAAATTTTAATTTTTCTAGAAATCTCGCTGCGGCGAGAATAATTTCACCGCCGGTGAGTTTCGTCCAAAAACACATTTTTATGTTGTTTTGTTCCAAAATTTCCCCCCAAAACCCTAGATCTATATATACCATAAGAAAGAGAAAGAGGGGACAACAAAGAGGAGAAGGTCTGAGACATTTTTGGAGGAGAGAAGACAATTTTGGAGAGAAAGTATGGAGAAGCTTGAAGGATTATCACCATTGTTGTTACCAAGTGTTCATCTTCAAGAGTTTCTCATCTCTTCTCCTTAGCTTTCATTTTCTGCATTTTATTCTGATTTTTTATTCATGGATTCAATTGAGAAAATGTTTGTTCTTATTTCCATTATGAACTAATTCATTTTTGCTAAGGCTATGCTGTAGTTGAATCAAGAAAATCTGATTTCTTTTGTTATTATTATATGAGTTCATTGTTTTCAAGTTGAGTATTTATTTCCATGCTTAATGCTTTTAAATTTCTGGCCAAGATTTAGATGATTTGTTGCATTATATTGAGACCGAGAAGAGATGTGTAATGAATGCTTCTTGTGATAAAAATCGTATGCTGAATGCGAGTGTGAGACCTAATGCATGATGTATGTGGTTATTCTAGAAATTCCATAAATCATAATGTGCTTGTTTGTGATTAAATCTTCATAGAAATATAGTTGGTTTTCATATATAAGTAATTCTAATATAACTCGAGAGAGAGTATTAGGTAAATTTAGGTTTTTCAACCATCACTTTTAGCTTTGATTCTCATATAACATGACTTGAAATCGGATTAAATTGATTTAGCGAAATCAAATACCTTAGCGTTTTTAATCATTTGTGAACAACATTCAATTGTGTTATTTGTGTTTATTTTTAAGTTAATTTGCTTCTTAAACAATTTCAACAATTGGGTTTTCAAATAAAATTAGGATTTGTCAATTTTGGTACTTAGTAATGCCATTCCTTGTGGGTTCTATATCCGTACTTTTGTACACTTTATTACTTGAACGATTCATACACTTGCGAAAATACACATAAAGTTTTTGGCTCCATTGCCAGAGAATGGTTTGATTTTATTAATATCGATACTACCTAATCTTAGTTTTATTTTGAAGTTAATTTGCTTCATCATTGTTTCATTTTTAATTTTGTTTTAAATTGAGCTTGTTGAGTTGAGTTAATTGTTTGTTCATTTAGAGTTGTTGCTGCTTGTTTGCATTATTTATTTTAGTCATTTCTTGCAATTTTTCAGTTTGTTTATTTTGCTCTTTTATTTTATTTATCATAAAAAAGGGTAACTTTGTGTTGTTTTTGTGCTAGTTGATATTCAGGTTGTAGGATTTTTGTATGAGATATACAAGAAGCCTTAACCTTCTTCCATTTGATCCAGAGATTGATAGAACATATAGGCATCTAAACCGAGAGAGAAGGCGTTCAACCTCAGCTCCTAATAGACAATCAGCCATGGATCCACCATTTGTTGAGGGAGGTGGAAATCGTAGAGCTTTGAGGGATTATGCTGCACCTAATGTTGTTGGAACTACTTCAGTTATAAGGAGGCCAACTGTTCAAGCCAATAACTTTGAGATAAAACCATCCTTTATCCAAATTGTTCAATCAAATCAGTTTGGGGGAATGTCAAAGGATGATCCAAATGCACATATTGCTTACTTTTTGGAGGTGTGTGATCTTTACAAGATAAATGGTGTGTCTGAAGATGCTGTAAGATTGGGGGTTTTTCCTTTTTCACTTCGGGATAAAGCCAAGGAGTGGCTAAACTCATTACCACCGGGATCAATTACAACATGGAATGAGTTGGTTCAGAAATTCTTGTCCAAGTTCTTTCCTCCTACTAAGACGGCAAAATTGAGGAATGAAATCACATCTTTTACACAGTATGACCAAGAATCATTGTATAAAGCTTGGGAAAGATTCAAAGAAATGTTGAGGAAGTGCCCACATCATGGTATACCGATTTGGCTGCAAGTCTCTACATTTTATAATGGGTTGGTTTCAAACTATCGGGCAATGATTGATGCTGCAGCTGGAGGGTCTTTAATGGGAAAACACCGGAAGATGCTCACGAGTTGTTAGAGATTATGACAGAAAACAAAAATCAGTGGCATCCAGAGCGGGTAACTGCAAAAAGACCAGCAACAGTGCATGAAGTTGATTCAGTGAATGCTTTGTCGGCTCAAGTTGCTACTCTTTCAAGAAAGATGGATTCTTTGTCATCTAAGTTCGAATCCAAACCAACTACAAGATGTGATTTATATGGTGGAAATCATGCTAGTATCGAGTGCCAAGTTGGAAATCCATTTGCTTCACCAAATGCTGAGCAAGCAAATTATGTTTCTAATTTCCAAAGACCTCAACATAACCCATATTCGAACACCTACAATCCAAGTTGGAGAAATCATCCAAATTTGTCATGGGGAAATAACCAAGGGGGATTCAAACCGTCATCATCTTCCTACCAACCCCAAGAGAAGAAACAAACTGATTTGGAAGGAATTTTGGGAAAGTTCATTGAGGAGTCAAGAACAAATTTCAGAAATCAAGAGGCAATCAACAGGGACATCCAAAACCAACTGGGGTAGCTTTCAAAGCAGATTGCAGAAAGGTCTCAAGGATCGTTGCCTAGTGACACAATAAATCCCAAAAAGCATGCAAAGGCTATCACATTGAGAAGCGGTAACGAACTTAGATGGCAGAGGAAATCGGAGAAAAAGATGGAAGAATCTAAAGAAAAGCCATCAACATCCCAAGATGTTCAACCTTTCCCAAATGCAAAATATGAGCCTCTTATCCCATATCCTCAAAGATTGAATAAGAAAAGCTTGATAATCAATTTGATAAATTTCTGGAAATTTTTAAGAAATTGCATATTAACATTCCTTTTGTAGAGATGTTGGAACAAATGCCCAAGTATGCAAAATTCATGAAGGAAATTCTATCAAAGAAGAGGAAGCTGTGAGATTATGAAACTGTCATGCTAAATGAAGAGTGTAGTGTAGTTCTTCAAAGAAAACTTCCACAGAAATTGAAAGACCTAGGGAGTTTTACTATACCTTGTACTATAGGAAGTTGCAATTTTGATAAAGTCCTATGTGATTTAGAAGCAAGCATTAATTTGATGCCACTTTTTGTTTTCAGGAAACTAGGCCTGGGAGAAGTGAAGCCCACTTCAATCTCTCTACAATTAGCGGATCGATCGGTGAAATATCCTCGAGGGGTAATTGAGGATGTTTTAATTAAAGTTGACAAATTTATTTTCCCTACAGATTTCGTGGTGCTTGACATGGAGGAAGATAGAGAGGTACCGTTGATATTGGGGAGACCGTTCCTTGCAACTAGAAGAACATTGATTGATGTTCAGCAAGGAAAACTCATTCTATGGGTGCAAGATGAGCAAGTGACTTTTGATGTTTTTGAAGCAATGAAATTTCCAAGTGAGGTACATTCTTGTTTTCAAATTAACACTCTTGACAGGTTAATCTCAGAAACTTTTGAGGAGAGAACTCAATTGCTACCATTAAAACCTTGCCTTGTGAAATCTGCAACAATTGAGGAGGAAGATGATGGAGTGAGACAATGTTCCAAATTATTGGCAGCACTTGATGAATATTTTTTCAGTGATGAAACATTCAAGGAGTTGGGAACAAATGAAACTCCAACCTCAGTGGTAAAGAAGGAAGCCAACAAGATTGAGCTAAAGCCACTGCCATCCCATCTAAGGTATGCCTATCTTGAAGACTCTGAATATTTTCCTGTTATTATTAATAATTCTTTGAATGATGAAGAGGAAAACAAGCTATTAGGAGTTCTTCGGACTCACAAAGCGACAATTGGATGGACAATGGCGGACATCAAAGGTATTAGCAACTCTGTTTGCATGCATAAAATCTTGATGAATGAGGATTACAAGCCCACAATTCAGCCACAAAGGTGATTAAACCCAACAATGTAAGCAGTGGTCAAGGCTGAGGTGATTAAGCTTTTGGATGCCGGGGTAATTTATCTGATTTCAGATAGTGCTTAGGTAAGCCCAATTCATTGTGTACCAAAGAAAGGAGGAGTCACAGTTGTAGAAAATGAAAACAATGAGCTTATTCCAACAAGGACAGTGATTGGGTAGAGAGTGTGTATTGATTATTGAAAGTTGAACGATGCCACCCGAAAAGATCATTTTCCTTTGCCATTTATTGATTAGATGTTGGAAAGATTGGCTAGACATGCTTATTATTGTTTTCTTGATGGATATTTGGGGTACAACCAAATTGCAATTGCACCAAGAGATCAAGATAAGACAACATTTACATGCCCTTATGGTACTTTTGCATACAGAAGGATGCCATTCGGTTTATGTAATGCACCTGCAACTTTCCAAAGATGCATGATAGCGATTTTCTCTGATATGGTCGAAACGTTTATTGAGGTTTTTATGGATGATTTTTCTATTTTTGGCTATTCTTTTGATAATTGCTTGCATAATCTCTCTTTAGTCTTGCAGCGTTGTAAAGACACAAATCTAGTGCTAAATTGGGAGAAATGTCACTTCATGGTTCAAGAAGGAATTGTTCTTGGCCATCGGATTTCAACAAAGGGAATAGAAGTGGACCGTGCAAAGGTGGAAATGATCAAAAAATTACCACCTCCAACAACTGTAAAGGGCATTAGAAGTTTCTTGGGACATGCTGGGTTTTATAGAAGATTTATTAAAGATTTTTCAAAAATAACAAAACCTCTTTGCAGTTTGTTAGTTAAAAATGAACAGTTTGATTTTTCTTCTGATTGTTTGCAGGCTTTTAACCTTTTGAAGGAGAAGCTCACTTCGGCCCCTATAATTTGTGCACCGGATTGGAGTCTTCCATTTGAGGTAATGTGTGATGCCGGTGACTATGCTATAGGTGCTGTTTTGGGCCAAAGGAAGAACAAGTTGCTGCATGTGATTTATTATGCAAGCAGGACATTGATAGATGCTCAACTTAATTATGAAACAACTGAGAAAGAGTTTTTGGCAGTAGTGTTTGCATTTGATAAGTTTAGATCTTATTTAATTGGGTCTAAAATCATTGTTTATACTGATCATTCTGCTCTTAAGTATTTGCTAGCCAAGAAAGATGCCAAACTGCGATTACTAAGATGGATTCTTCTCTTGCAAGAATTTGACTTAGAAATCTGGGACAAAAAGGGGACCGAAAATTTGGTTGCTGACCATTTGTCTAGGTTGGAGGAAGATTACCTTGAGATTGAAGGACAAATTAATGAAACATTTCCTGATGAGAAATTGCTTACTATCCGAACGGCTCCATGGTTTGCTAATTATGCAAATTATTTGGTCAAGAAAATTTTACTTCCTGACATGTCTTATCAACAAAGAAGGAAATTCTTTTTTGATTTGAAACAATATTTTTAGGATGAACCTTACTTGTATAAACATTGTACATATCAAATTATTAGAAGATGTGTGTCGGAGGAAGAAATGGAAAGCATTCTTCGTCATTGCCATTCGAAGGAAGTTGGAGGACATTTTGGTGGAACAAAAACTGCCGCAAAAATTTTGCAATCCAGATTCTATTGGCCTTCATTGTTTAAAGATTCTTTCAAGTTTGTTTCAATGTGTGATGATTGCCAAAAGAGCGGAAATATTTCATGGAGACATGAAATGCCCTTAAATAATATTTTGATAATTGATTTATTTGATGTTTGGGGTATTGATTTTATGGGGCCTTTTCCTTCATCTCATTCTAATAAATACATTCTTGTTGGTGTAGATTATGTCTCTAAATGGGTGGAAGCAGTTGCCTTGCCTACCAATGATGCTAGGGTTGTGATCAATTTTCTCAAGAAGAACATATTTTTCAGATTTGGCACACCTAGAGCAATTATAAGTGATGGAGGTAAGCATTTTTGCAATAACCAATTTGAGCCTTTGTTGCAGAAATATGGAGTAACACACCGGATAGCAACACCTTACCATCCTTAAACTAGTGGACAAGTTGAAGAGGATCCTTGAAAAGACCGTAAATAACTCACATAAGGATTGGTCAAGGAAACTAGATGATGCACTTTGGGCTGTAGGACAGCTTTCAAGACACCTATCGGTATGTCTCCATACCGATTGGTGTATGGAAAGATTGTCACCTTCCAGTTGAATTGGAACATCGGGCATATTGGGCAATTAAAATTCTGAATTTTGATCTTAAGGCAGTAGGTGAAAAGAGGGTGTTGCAATTGAATGAGATGGATGAAATGAGGAATGATGCTTATGAGAATGCCCGAATATACAAGGACAAGACCAAGGTTTGTCATGATAAGTACATTTTGAGGAGAAACTTTGAGGTGGGACAGAAAGTGCTACTTTATAATTCCCGTCTCAGACTTTTTCTGCAAAAGCTAAAATCTCGTTGGTCAGGACCTTTTCTAGTAACCAAGGTGTTTCCTTATGGAGTAGTTGAGATCATTCATGAAACAAAGGGAACTTTCAAGGTGAATGGACAATGGTTGAAGCCATATTTTGACAGAGAATTTAACAAGTAGAAAGATTCTCTAGAGTTACAACAACCGCAGTAAAGAATGATAGAAAGTCTAGCTAATGACTATAACTTAAAGCGCTTAATGGGAGGCAACCCATCAGATTTGTTTTCTCATCTTTTTTCTCATTTTATCTTAGCAATTTTAAATTTTAGCTTAAATTTTAAGTTTTGGTAAATTATTAGTTAGATTTTAAATTCTACACTTCATTTTATGATAATTTTATTTTTAATTAAATTTGCTTATTTTATTTGTCTTGTAGGTAAAAAAAAATCTTACGTTCGCCACCGGTAAGGGCAGTTTCGCCGCCGGTGGAAAGGAGATCTCGCCGCGGCAAGATTATTCTTTCTTACATTGAGGATAATGTAAGGTTTTTGTTGGGGGTGCGGTAAACGGTAAATCTTTTCTTTGCTTCATTTTTAGTAGTTTTGTTTGTGTGTTTATTTGTGTTTAATTTTGATTTTCCATTTATTTTTCTACATTTTGATTTAATTTCTTTTATTTCTTTATTGTCTTATTTTTATTTTTTTTTCTCATTTGCATTTTACTTGTTTTAATTTGCACGTTGATGATAATAGTGTGATTGTGATAACAAGTAGCTTTTAGAAGACATTAAATTTTGCTTCGGTTTAAAGATAATTTCAAATGTTGATTTTACCTAGTTGGCAACTCTTTTGGTATGTGGTATGATTTGGTTGATTAATCTAAATGCTTAGAGAAGTCTTATGTGCAAATTTTTCATGGACATTTTTGTGATCTCAACAAACTCTAGAACTCATTTGAAAACCTCTTGAGGCGAAATAATTTGGAATTGCACTATTTAGGATATGATGTAGGCCATTTTTGGATCGATTGTGCCATTTTAAGCCTACCCTGGTATCCTTATATCACTAGTTACCTCTTTGAGACTATTTAAATATATTGTTAGCCTTATTTTTCTTTCTTTTTGCCTTCTATAACCTACCTTTTATTTAGCCAATATATATATATATATATATATATATATATATATATATATATATATATATATATATATATATATAATTCCTACCTTATTTGTTAAGAGCACTTAATTTTGAACACAAACTTTTCAAGAGCAATTAGAGTAAGGATGGAATAAAAAAAAATCTTCCACATATATTGGAAGAAATTGGTTGGGGTTATGTCTTAAAAAAAAAGCCTTCACATTCTAGTAAATAAAAGAGTGTTAGTGATGGATCTACTGAGGTGAAAGATTGAGGAAGCATTTTGTTTATCTTTGGAAAAATGGGATATGATTGGAAGAAACAATTTGAGTTTAATGGTGTTACTCTTTTACTTAATTGGTTGTGTTTAATCTAATAAGTTCTCTTATTTGTATTTTGACACTTCCCATTCTTTCTTAACCAAATACCTAAGCCTAACATTACAAACCTCATAAAGTCCTATTGATCCAAAGTGGTGTATTTTCCTTCATTAGTGGAGAGAGGTTTGAAAAGTGAGCGTATGGAGTTTGAGATTTCACCTTTTTGTTTGTGGATGTTGTGCATAATATTATCCGGGCATTATGGCTATTGGTTTGTGGTTTGATAGATGTTTAAGAGTCAATAACAAAAGTGAAATTGGCATTTGAGATTTCTTAAAGCTTAGGTGACATTTAATTATTCTATGTGTTGTTTGTTATTTACAATTTTTGAGACATTTGTGCAAATTAATTGTTGTGTGATTTTATTGTTTTGAGTTAGGATAGTTATAGGTAAGATGTTTATGGGTATCATCACTGGAAGCCCTCACGAGACTACAACTCGTCCTATTAGGGCCGCCTAGGGGTTTAAAGGCTTATTGCATACGCTTAATGTAATTTTGTAAATAGAATAAATTTTCTTTGAATTTTTCTTTTAATGTCTCCTTTGAATTTATTCATAGATCGCTTTTCTTGCTAGAGACTACCAAGAAGCTGGTTAGGGGTTGTTGATAAGAGTCAAATTATTGCATTTTTGTTGTGATTTAAATGTTGATATTTGTGTGAAAATTGTGTTTATTTGATTATTTAATTTACAAATGTCATTTCATGGGTATTTCGTGTTTAAAGTGCAATTTCAGGTAAAATCATGATTTTGGAGAATTTTGGGACAAATTTCAATGATCGGGATTGAGTGAAAAAAAAACAAAGTTTCAAAATTTGGAAATCCCGCCGTCGGTGAGACACATTTAGCCGCCAGCCAAATTCATCTTGCCGCCGATGAGAATCAGAGGAACCAAAATTTTAATTTTTCCAGAAATCTCACTACAGCGAGAATAATGTCACCGCCGGTGAGTTTCGTCCGAAAACACATTTTTTATGTTGTTTTGTTCCAAAATTGCCCCCAAAACCCTAGATCTATATACACCATAAGATAGAGAAAGAAGGGACGACAGAGAGGAGGAGGTCTGAGACATTTTTGGAGGAGAGAAGGTAATTTTGGAGAGAAAGTTTGGAGAAGCTTGAAGGATTATCACCATTGTTGTTACCAAGTGTTCATCTTCAAGAGTTTTTCATCTCTTCTCCTTAGCTTTCATTTTCTGCATTTTATTCTGATTTGTTATTCATGGATTCAATTGAGATAATGTTTGTTCTTATTTCCATTATGAACTAATTCATTTTTGCTAAGGTTATGATGTAGTTGAATCAAGAAAATCTAATTTCTTTTGTTATTGTTATATGAGTTCATTGTTTTCAAGTTGAGTATTTATTTCCATGCTTAATGCTTTTAAATATCTGACCAAGATTTGGATGATTTGTTGCATTATATTGAGACCGAGAAGAGATGTGTAATGAATGCTTCTTGTGATAAATACCGTATGTTGAATGCGAGTGTGGGACCTAATGCATGATGTATGTGGTTATTCTAGAAATTCCATAAATCGTAATGTGCTTGTTTGTGATTAAATCTTCATAGAAATATAGTTGGTTTTCATAGATAAGTAATTCTAATATAACTCGAGAGAGAGTATTAGGTAAATTTAGGTTTTTCAACCATCACTTTTAGCTTTGATTCTCATATAACATGACTTGAAATCGGATTGAATTGATTTAGCGAAATCAAATGCCTTAGCGTTTTTAATCATTTGTGAACAACATTCAATTGTGTTATTTGCGTTTATTTTTAAGTTAATTTGCTTCTTAAACAATTTCAACAATTGGGTTTTCAAATAAAATTAGGATTAGTCTATTTTGGTACTTAGTAACGCCATTCCTTGTGGGTTCGATATCCGTACTTTTATACACTTTATTACTTGAATGATTTGTACACTTGCGAAAATACGCATCATACTTCATGAAAAATGAAGCATCCAAGTAACATGCAACCATAAGAAATGACTAATTATTTCATTCCTACTACATTGGTAGGGAAAATTGAATCTCCAAGCAAAGAGTAATTTCAGGTTATGTTTGATGAAAGAGTCCTTCCTTCTTCTAACCAAGATAGTTCCACAAATATTCATGATTTCTTTCAGTTTAATACTATGTTTCCTATATTGTCCAAATTTACAACTCATGAGTTATATGGTGATTCTCTAGCACTTGAGAGCTTGAGACTAATATGTCAGAAAATCATACTTCTGAGAGCTTTGGTTTGGTTAATAATAATAGTATGGCATGATAATGGTCTTTCATTGTTGTCCAAAAATGATAGATTTGAAGTTTTGGAGTTAGAATCTGAAGAGGGAAAATGAAATTCATAATAGTATAAGTGATATAATGCCACCAGATTTGGTAGTGGGTACCACAATGATGATAATGCAAAAAATAATTCTTTATAGTAATAAATATATTAATTTTTATTCTTCTATTCATGTTGCAAACAATTATGTTGGAACTGTAACATGGTCTAATGCAAATAAATTCAAGCCTATAGTTGTTTATGTAGCTTGTTTAAATTCTAATCTTGAAACAAAAAAAAGGTTATTTTGAATAAGGGTTGGCTAAAACCTATAACCAATTATTATAATGTTTTCATGAGAAATATAAATTGTGATTCAGCTTCTCTAAGTACATAAATAAGGGTGTTTAAAGGTAATGAGTTTTTAAATCATAAAAATTTCTTTGGCTGTAGCATTGAGTGGTTTACTAGTAGCATCTCATTATCCAATAAATATCTTCCAATAATGTGCTTCTAATGTGAAGTGCAAACTTTGTGTCACCAACTGACCCTAAGTTTGAGGGGATGTTAAGCATGTGACTTATATATTTCTCAAAATTACACATGTTAGTTTGAAGCAAAACCATATATCCTTGTGCATGTGATTTAGTCTGTCTAGTCAATAATCATATAACAGAAGAACCAAATGATGCGAGTAGGGAAATCGAGCTTGTTCCATCCTTAGCTCTTTCAATGATTCTCAACAAGTAGGCCTTTCCTGGTGTTATCTCAATTATTTGATAAGGTTCATCCCAATTTGTACCCATTTATCCGACCATCCATTCCTCCTTAATAGGGAAAACCCTTTTGAGAACCCAATCACACATGGCGAACACATTGAAATGCATGGCCTTTTTGTAATAATCCGATACTTTTCTTTTCTGCTTTATTATCTTCCTCAAAGATTCATCCCTTTTTCTCCTTAGCAAGGGTCAAATCGATTACCCTAATCAAATCATTCTATTCTTCTATTAAGGTCAATCTGGCAGTAGGAACCATAACTTCAGTTGGTATTACTACTTCAGTCCTATAGACTAGGGAAAATGGAGTCTCATTAGTGCTCCCCTGAGAGCTAGTCTTGACACCATATAATTCCTTAGAAAACTCCTCAACCCATCTTCCTTTTGCACCCTCTAAATTTTTCTTTAGTAGGTTTAATCAATTTTTTTGGAAGATTTCAATTACCATTGGCTTGGGGATGATATGGCGTTGAGTGACACATCTTGATGTTATATTTGATGGCGAATGCCTTATGTTATAACCTATAAATTTCCTCCTATTATAGGTAACGAGTTCCTTGGATAGGCTGAACCGACAAATTATAGACTTCCAAATAAATCGAATCACTTCTTCCTCTGGTATTCTTTCTAGAGATTCTACTTTAATCCATTTAGAAAAGTAATCAGTCGCCACTAGTAGAAACTTCTTTGGACCTTTTATTGGAGGTATAGGCCCTACTATGTCAAGCCTCAATTTGTAGAAGGGCCAAGGATATATCACCCCTGTCATGGTGTTTGGAGAAGTTTGTGACAATGGGGCAAATATTTGGCACTTGTTGCATTGCTGAGTGTACTTTGTACAATCTACTAGCATAATAGGCCAATAGTAGCCCTGCCTCATAATCCACTTGGATAGCCTCCTTCCACCTAAATGAGAACTGCACTCTTCTTTATGTGCTTCAAACATCATCCTATTAGCTCTTTCCTTAGATACACACAAGAGCCCTGGACTGAGTGTGGTTCTTCTATACAACTTACCTACTTCAATCATGTATCGACCTACCTTGGCTTTTATTTCTTTTGCAAACTTATGATCCTTGTGTAGGTTTTCCATTTCCAGGAAGTTATAGATCGGGGTAAAGCATTGGTTAGTAGGAGGATCCACACACCCAAAAATTCTTTCGACCTCCTCCAAACTTGCTTCTACCAAGATCATTACTAACACCACTCGAGCTTGGTTGACTACTAATACAAATGCGAGTGTGGCCAAAGCATCAACATGACCATTCTCATTTCTAGCTATTTGTTTGATCTCAAACTTAGAAAATTTTGAGCACTCTCGTATTAGCCTTTCCAAATACCCATTCATCTTTCCATCCTTAGCTTCAAATGTCCCCAAAAGCTGTCTAACCACTAGTCGAGAATCCCTATACAAGGTGATCTTATTTGCCTTGAGTTTCTTTGATCTCATGGCCCCAAATATAGTTACCTCGTACTCTATTACATTATTAGTTTCTTGGAAATAAATTTTGATGACATACTTGAAATAGTTTTCATCACGGTCTATTATGACCACCCTTATCTTAGCACCATTGAAGTTATGCGCTCCGTCAACAAATACTTGCTAGATTTCCCTCTCATTTTGATCCATCTTACATACCTCCTTCTACCCCTTATCATTGATGACTTCTGGAGTCTCATTGAATTCGATCATAAACTCAACCACTGCTTACCCTTTGATGGATTTTCTAGGCATGTATTTAATGTCATACTTTCCCAATTCTATGGAAATTTGTGCCATTCTTCCTACCACTTATAGTCTCATTAAAACACTTTTGAGTGGTTGGGAGGCAAGTACTACCCTTTTGTATGAGCCAAAGTAGTGCCTAAGCTTTAGGCTAAAGATAAACTTTTTAATGGTTGGGTATATGCTTTGAGGCTTTGTCAAGATTTGACTAACGTAGTAGATGGAATGTTAGGCCTTGTCTCTTTTGGCTAGTAGCATAGTGCTAGAAGTTTAGGGGGCCATTGCCAAATATAAATAAAGTGTATCACTTGGGAGATGACTGACCATAATAAAAGAGTTGCTCAGGTATTGCTTGATTTCTTCAAAGGCCTTGTTACAGTCCTCATCCCAAAAACTGACATGTTTTTTCTCAGCATCTTGAAGGATGGAAAACACTTGTCCATGCATTTGGAGATGAACTTTTTACGTGTGACTATTCTTCTATTCAGCTATTGGATCCCTTTCTAGCTGATAGGTGGCCTTATGTTTACCAAGGCTTGTATCTTGTTTGGATTTTCCTCAATCCAATGGGTAATATAAGATATCCTAAGAATTTTCCTAGAGCAACACCAAAGACACACTTATTAGGGTTAAGTCTTATGCCATACCTTCAAATTACTAAAAATACTTCCTTTAGGCATCTGATGTGCTTTAGGGTTGTATTGATTTCACTATCATGTCATCCACACATGCCTCTAAGATTCTCCCCAGTTGATTTGCAAATATTTTGTTAACAAGGTGCTAATACACGAGGCCTACATTCTTCAATCCAAATGGCATTCTAGTATAGCATAATGTCCCTTCCTTAATGATGAAAGATGTCCCCGTTTAAGTCTATAAAGGCCACACACATGCGGGGTGGTCCATAGGCCTTTTTTTACCAATACCACATTTGACAACCAAGTAGGGTGGTTGACCTCTCTTATAACTCCTATTTTCTTGAGGGTGGTGACCTGATTTTTAATCACCTCATTCTTATCCCTCGATAACTTTCTCTTTCCTTGTTGGATAGGTCTAACCTTCATATTAACATTTAGTCTATGAGTTATGACTTCAGGGTCAATACCAGGCATGTCTACCGAGGTCCATGTGAAGACATAAGAGTTTGTTTTGAGCAAGTGCGAAAGTTGCTCATCCATCTTTATTGTCAGACCCTTACCTAGCTTGAAAGGATGGTTCTCACCCTTGTCTTCTATTAGCAAGTCTTACACCTTATTTAGATTGACAAACTTTGCCAAAATTTTACTGCTTTACCTCCCTTAAGAAAATAGGAGTAAGGAATTATAACAGCTTGTGGCTTTCTCTTAGTCTCCCCTAATCTCCTTAGTGTCCTCGTCAGTTGGGAATTTGATCACTTAGTGGAAGGTGGATGGGATCCCCTTCATCTTATGTATCCATGTCCTACCCAAGATGGCATTGTAGTTAGTTGAGACATCAATGACCACAAAATTAGTCATCACTATTAATCCTTTTACTATGACAGGCAGTACCATGGTTAATATTATATAGGTGGTGTTGTTGTTGAATCCGAATAAGGGTAGCTTTATCCTTACAATGTCAATTTCTTTTACTCCTAGGGCTCTTATGACAGATAGAGAAAGAAAATCAACTGAGCTCCCTGGGTCAACCATGATCTGGCAAACATTGTAGAATCCAATTCTTAGAGTTATCACTAAGGGGTTCATTTAGGGACAAGGTCTCATCCTTCTCGGTAAAAATTATCCTCATAGAAGACCTCATCTTTCAAATGGCGTACACTTGTGGGTCATTCCGTGGCTCTCTAGCAAACCTCTTGCTTGATTTATTTGAGACCCCACTAATTTTGGGCCATCCATATATGGTATGGATAGTTCTAATGTTAGGGTCATTGTGGGGGTCTCTCCCACTATTCGATAAAGTAGACAGTTTTGGCACTTCTAGCCTATTTTGATGAACTCCTCTTTCACTATTGCCTCTTACAAGGTGTTTCAAATATCCTTTAGCCAACAACACTTCAATTTTTTCAAGGTGCCTATAGTCTCATCTCATAACCCACATGCATGTTGAAGGCATAACATTTAGATGTGTCTCTAAGTGGATATGTCATTTTTAAGGGCCATCTGACATTTGGCTCTTCCTTCATCCTTAATATGGCTTGAGCTAGATTCACTCTCAAAGGAGGACCTCTAAAAGGAGAAAGGGACCTATTCCAAAGTCTACTATTCCTTGACCATTTTCCACTTGCTTTGTTGTTTGGCGCAAAACGCTTATTTCTATTGACCTCACTATTCTGATTCGCCCTGTGAGGACATATCCTCATTTTTTCTTTCCTTGATCAGACCTAACTCTCTTTCAAGATTGAAATTTTTCTCACCTCTCCATATGTTTCTTCTAAAGTACGAAAGACTGTCTTGCTTAGCTCTACGAATAAGTCATAATTCTTTAGGAGACTCGGCCTAAAGGCTTCTATATTGATAGAATTAGGACAGTCAAAAATTTCTAACTTTTCTTCCCTGAATCATTTCATATACTCCTTGGTGGAATCACCCTTCTCTTGAATAATTGAGAAGAGGTGGTAGGACTCCTTCCTTAGGGGCTTGTTACAGGCATAGTTGGTGATGAACATCTTGGAAAACTTTGAATAGGTTATGGTGCGGGGTGCCAGGTTATTGAACCATTTTTGGGCACTTTCATAAAGGGTAGTAGCAAAAACATTGCACATCATAGAGTCACTTTTCCCTTGGGTGAGGCTCATTGAGGCCATGGCCATCTTAAAGTGTTGTACCTGTGTTACATGGTCTTTAGTTCTTAGATAATCAAGGCATTTGGTAGCATTAAACTTGGCTAGTGATTCGTCATTCTTTATCTCATCAGAGAATGGGAAGACATATAATTGCTCACAGTTCCTATCCATATCATTGGATGTCTTTTCTTTTTAATGCCTTTCATTTGCTACTTTCAAGGCTTGGTCTTTCTTCTTATTAGCTTCTTATAACGCCTGAAATCACGGCTCCCATTTTTTCCTTTAATGTATCCACTACTCGTTGCTAGGTTTTATCAAGCTGAAAAAAGGTTGCCTTGGACTTCCTGTTCAACCTGATTAGGCACGGGCATGATGTGCTTTGGTTTGTTTCTATCAATCAATTTGGTGGCTTGATCATCAAAGGTTCCCCCACCTATTTGAGAGCGCAGCAACCTATTCTCTCGCCTAGTCTCATAGAGCTCTCTTCTTAACTTGAGAAGTTGATGAGCCAACTATTGATGAGGGTTATCCTTTAATCTGTCTTCATTATGAGTTGGCAAGGTGTTGTCCAGAACTACTATTGCCTTCTCATTCACTAGTCTTAATCGTCCCTTAGCACGCATTCCTACCATGGTGATAAGAAATAGGTGATCGTGATTATAAGGGTAACTAGTTAATGAAATAGGTGTTTGGTCTCTCAAATATCTTTTAGAATTTGGGGTGAATTCTAGAAAATATAGGGTCAGAAGCTAAAACTCAACCTCAGAATCTAAGCCCCACGATGGGCACCAATATGTTGGGATTGGTCCAATTTGCAAAGAGAGAACTTAGAGAGAATTCATAGCAATTGATTGAATGTGTGGATCTTTTAGGGAGTCCATATATATATAGAGTTTTACACGTTCAAGTGTTAGTTATATAGGGTATACACATGTAAGTGTGTCAAGAAAGACAAAAAGGTAAAATCAAGACCATCTTATGGCTCGGACTGGTGGTCGACCTTATAGATACAAAGGTTTTCTCGAACATGTTTCTCCTATAAGTGCGTTGTGGGCACAATTTGAGGAAATTCCTTTGGGATGATTTGTCTATTAGCTCGAGCTATTAGAAGGGCCGAGCTCTATGTCGATCCATATGTCTAAATAAATTGTGAGCACAATTTCTCATTTTTCTTGTGTATACTCAAAGCAAAGTGTTATTGAATAAAGTTTCTTTTCCTGATTCAATTCAATTTTTATTATCATCATCTTTAGTTTTAGAAAGACTGCTATTTTTTTCCAATTTTTCATAAATTTCCACAAAGCACAAAGTACTCATAATTATACTTAATATCATATCACTTAGAAATGGGTACTTCTATTAGCATAGCTTCTAGGATATCAATTAGGTATTTAAAGTAGAATTGAGCTATACTTCTATTAAATCTCATGTAGCATTGAAATTAATATAGGATATAATGGGTGTCAACAACTTTGATTTCATAAGAATTTTTAGAATAGGATTTAGCTCTCTCTAAGTATAAGATTGCATCACATGGTTACTTTTGGTTAGATATTTGTGTAAGTACTTTTTTGAATGTCATTTTTAGAGGACTTCTACTTCATTTGGTGTTTCAGTAATTTTGAATGAAAAAACTTTGTGAATTCAGATATTGAGTGACCTTAAAAACACAGGTTTATGATTAGGTGGTGAAGAAGGATTGAAGAATATTCCACCATTTGGAAGTGCTGGATACTCATCTGGTGGTGGTAATGGTTCAAGTGTATTTAATCCTCGGAATGTGAAGGATATATTTGCGGAGTTTTTTGGAAGTAGTCCTTTCAGATTTGGATCATTGTAATGAATATGTAACAGTTTATATATATTTTTAAAAAATGTAAGATGTTACATATATATAATACACAATATGTAACATGTTACATATATGATGTTTTTCAATTGTAATATTTCAAAGCCTATATCAAGAAATAAAAATATAGAAACTAAATGTAAAATTAATCAATATTATAGTAATTTCAATTACAAAGTAGTAATTTGCCAAAACTTATATCATTAATATAATGTAAAGTAATATGTATATTGTTAAATAAATTTTAAATCTATAGTATGATGTAAAGCAATGTACTTAATCTAAAGTAATATAAAGTTTTATTCTTCATTTGTGGTGGATGTTTTAGCCTTCTTTCTTTTGGTTTCTTTTTAAATGCCTCAAACTCACCAAGTGAGGCTTCTTTTTCTTACTTGACCTTCCTTTTGTTTTATCTTGTGTGAGGCCATCATTTTCCTTTATTATTGGTGCCAACACTAAGACATCTTTTATTGAAGTTTACAAGTTTCAATTGCTTTTAGATTGTATTGGGTATATTGGAGTTTCATAAGCAAGTTGCAAGGTACTTGTGTGGTAGTATATAGAACACATGGCCTCCATTGGTTACTTCTTCGCTATACATGTTGCAATTGCATGTGTACAAGGTAACCTAAGTGCTTGAAATTTACCACAAATACATGCTTTATCTTTAAGATCTACAATGTAACTATCATATTCCTTTTTGATTTGTGATATATGGTTGCTAAATGTCAACTACTTGCATTTTTTCTCCTTTGATCTTTCTCCTTGCAATCTTATCTTCATCCAATTTTGTTAGTATTCCAATCTCTATTGCAACTATCTTTCCTTTTGCAAATCAACCTTGGATCATATCTCATACTTCTCCTAATAAGTATGTTATAGAGGTGTCTCTAGTATGTCTTAAAATTGAATTTATGTATTCAGTGTTGTTTGATGTCAGGAAATCATATTTTGTGATTGAAGTTGGACATTTGATTCTTAACCATGTTAGCAAATTAGCTTTGATACACCTTTGAAAAGTTGCTGGAGCATTACACAATCCAAACGGCATTCTTCGAAAAGCAAAAGTTCCATATGGACAAGTGAAAGTGGTCTTCTCTTGATCCTGAGGTGCGATAGCAATTTGGTTGTATCCAGAATATCCATCCAAGAAACAATAAAAAGAATGTCCTGCCAGTCTGTCTAACATTTGGTCAATAAATGGAAGGGGAAAATGATCCTTTCGAGTGGCCTTGTTGAGCTTCCGATAATCCATGCATACCCGCCAACCCGTCACTTTCCTTGTAGGAATCAGCTCATTATTGCTATTAGTCTCCACTGTAATTCCTCCTTTCTTTGGAACACAATGAATTGGGCTGACCCAAGAGCTATCTGAAATAGGATAGATAATACCTGCATCTAACCACTTAATGATTTCATCTTTTACTACCTCCTTCATGATTGGATTCAAACGACGTTGATGCTCAATAGTAGGCTTGAAATCTTCCTCAAACAAGATCTTGTGCATGCATATTGCAGGGCTAATTCCTTTAATGTCAGCTATCGACCACCCTAATGCTAACTTGTAATTTCTCAACACTCTTAACAGCTTCTTTTCTTGATCATCATCTAGAGATGCTGAAATAATCACAGGCATTGTAGACATTTCGCCCATAGATGGCTTCATATAGGTAAACTTAGATGGTGTTGCAACTTGTGATGCCTCTTCTTCAGTTTGCGGACTAAAGAGTTGTGGAGATGCTTCAAGTAACTTGAGATATTCAAGAGAATCAAAGTTATCAATAACATTGTCATTCACAAGTGCAAGTTCCAAAGCATCAGTACTCAAGTTTTCCCTGAAATTGTTTTCAACTAACGCATTCACCATGTCAACTCTAAAGCAATCATCAGATTCTCTTGGAAATTTCATAGCTTTAAAGACATTGAAAGTTACCTCTTGGTCTTGAACTCTCATGGTGAGCTCACCTTTTTGAACATCAATCAAAGTCCTACCAGTAGCTAAAAATGGTCTCCCCAGAATAATAGGAATTTCTTTATCTTCCTCCATGTCAAGAATTATGAAATGCGGGAAAGATAAACTTGTCAACCTTGACAAGCACATCCTCTATAATGCCTCTTGGGTGTTTCAGAGACCTATCTGCAAGTTGAAGAGTTACAGTGGTCGGTTGTGCTTCTCCTAATCCAAGTCTTTGATAGATGGATAGTGGCATCAAATTAATGCTTGCACCCAGATCACACAGAGCTCTACCAAAAAATTTCTCACCAATAGTACAAGGAATGGTGAAACTTCCTGGATCTTTAAGCTTAGGTGGTAGCTTCTTCTGAAGAATGGCACTACACTCCTCTGTGAGAGCAACTGTCTCAAAATCACCTAACCTTCTCTTCTTAGACAAAATGTCTTTCATGAATTTCACATAGCTAGGCATTTGCTCCAAGGCATCAACGAAAGGAATGTTTATATGAAGTTGCTTAAATACTTCAAGAAACTTGGAGAATTGCTTATCAAGCTTTTGCTTATGGAAGCATTGAGGAAATGGAATTGGTGGATTATATGACTTGAGACTTTCTAAAACTGGTTTCATTATGGGTTTTGTTGATGCTTCATTTTCTTCAGCTATTTCTTCTCCACTATCTTGTTTCTCTGGGTCAATAGCTTCAACAATAAGATTTGGCGGAGAAATGGGCTTGTGTATTTCTTCTAACTCTTTTCCACTTCTCAATGTAACTGCTTTACAATGCTCTTTTCCTTCCCTTTTTGGATTGACTTCGGTATCACTGGGTAAAACTCCTTGAGGGCGGTTGTTGACAGCAGTAGCTAATTGACCCAATTCAACTTCAAGATTTCTAATAGATGTTGCTTGATTTTGGAGAATAGCCTCATTCTTAGCCATGTATTGAGCAAACATATCTTCCAATGAAGGCTTTCTCTCTTGCTGTGGGGCTTGATTGTGAAAACCTGGTGGATGAGTGGGCTTCATAGAAGATGATTGGCCTTGATTATTACTCCAAGAAAAATTAGGGTGATTCTCTTCATAGAAGATGATTGGGCTTCATAGAAGATGATTGGCCTTGATTATTACTCCAAGAAAAATTAGGGTGATTCTTCCACCCTGGATTGTAAGTGTTGGAATAGGGATTGTTTTGATTGTTTTGGTTCTTATTATAATTGAAAACAAAATTAACAGATTCAGAGTTATGAGGACATCTCTCACTGGCATGATTTCTGCAAATTTCACATGCAACAAAAGGACTCTGAATAGAATGGACACCCATAGTATCCATCTTTTTCACCAAAGCAGATACTTGTGCAGTTAAAGCAGTCATAGCATCAATCTCATGAATTCCAGGTGCTTTCTTAGGCAACATCCTCTCTGATGGCCATTCATAACTATTTGAGGCCATTTCCTCTAATAAGTTGTATGCTTCATCAATTGATTTCCCCATTAAAGCACCACCTGCTGCAGCATCAATCATGTTTCTAGTTTGACCCATCAAACTATTATAAAATGTTTGAACTTGAAGCCACTTCGGTAATCCGTGGTGAGGACATCTTCGAAGTAGCTCCTTGTACCTCTCCCAAGCTTCATATAATGACTCTGAGTCAAACTGCATAAAAGTGGTGCTTTCATTCCTCATTCGTGCAGTCTTTGCCGGTGGAAAATATTTGGCTAAAACTTTTTGAGCCGAATCCTCCCACGTAGTGATAGAACCACATGGTAATGAATTCAACCAACTCTTTGCCTTATCCCTAAGTGAAAAGGGAAAAAGTGTCAACCGAATAGCATGATCAGTGACTCCATTATGCCTAAATGTGTCGCAAATCTCAAGAAAATTTGATATATGGGAGTTTGGATCATCGTGGGGTAAACCACCAAATTGAACCAAAGTCTGAATCATATGAATTATTGCAGGCTTAATTTCAAAATTATTAGCTTGAATTAAAGGTCTCCTAATGCTTGAATGGATGCCGCCAACCATGGGCACTGCATAATCTCTTAAGGATCTTGGTTCTTCTACTTCTGGAATTTCATTATCCATAGCTAGATGTTCTAAGGTTTCTTGTTTATTATTTTTCTTTAAGTTCAAAGTAGTTCTATGGATTTCTAGATCTAATGGAACTAAGTCAAGATTTCTTATGCGTCGCATACAAAGTCCCACTCTATCCAAAATTAAATCTAATACAATATATAAATTAAATTTAAACCATAAATAAACACACAAATCCAAGCAAGTAACACTAAGCAATCAAACAAATAAAATTTTTTTTTAATTAAAATCAGATTAATTGGTATTAATATCAACAAAAATTAATAAAATAAATCCCCGACAACGGCGCCAAAAACTTGTTGTGTGTTTTACAACACACAAAAATCGTGCAAGTATACACAGTCACAAGTAATAATATTTGTAAGTAAAGATCGTTCCCACGGAGATTTATTACTAACGTTTGTTGATTATTAAAATTATTTAAACCTGATGTTATCCAAACAATCAATAATTTGTTGCAGTTTGTCTTAATTAATTTTTTTAACAGATTGTACGAAAATTCTAGGATTACAGTTCACCCAAATTAATCCACTTGAATATTTTATTCTCTCTTGATTTATGTTCTCGTGTTTTAAGTTGTTAACCAAGAACTCCTAATTTATCCATATATCTCTTTCAAGCTCCATACAGACACACCTAGTTAAAATAATTCACTATATTCCTATGAGAATTAAATTCAACCAGATTTATTAAGTTCTGAGTTCTCAACAGTCACACATACAATAAAAGTATATTTCTATCCCTTATGTATATACGTTATTTTATCACGAAAGACACAAAAATGCCTTTTTCAAGTTTATTTAAGTGTCACATATCAGTTAATTAATCTTCTGATAATTAAAAGCATTAAACACAGATAAAATAAACAACTTAAAATAGTTTCATAAATCATTCAAAAATAATTAATTCAAGTTTCATAATTTACGCTACACTGCAATCCTAGAACAAATGTATTAGTTCATAGCAGAATTTAAAATTACAACACAACAAAAATAAAACATTGCAGAGAAACAAAAATTAAAAGAAAATAGATAAGAAAAAAAACTCTTTCACGATTCCTCAATGAACAATAAATTTCTTACCTTTTCTTCTTCTTTGTTGTCTTCTTTCTCTGTAATTTCCCTAAGAAAATACAACATACAATGTTAAATAAACACTCTGCGTGTTTTTGTGTAACACGCAAAGAAGAAAGAAAACTGAAAATGATACAAGAAAGAAAATTCGCAAGAACTGCGAGAGCAACCAAAAAAAACTGAGAGAGGAAAAACTAAACTAAACTCGAAAACTGAAAACTGAAAAATCAAAATAACGCGTACAAAAATATATCCCCCTTTTCAATTCTTATTTTTTATTTATTTTTTTTATATTTTTTTATATTAAAAGTGGGGACAAAAATGTATGGGGGGCACGCGTGAAAACATTATGCGCGTTTTTTGATTTTTTTTTTCTCTTTTTACGCATGCCACATGTCACCATGTGATTTGCTGAGCGAAACAAAGCGACACGTGGCAGATTTTCATTGGATCGTAAAGCCGGGCGCATGAAGAACGCGTCGCACACGAATCCTCGCGTTGGAATCAATTAACGGCTAGAAATGGGCGCGGTTTCTGCGTTTTTATTTCACCAAATACATGCCACGTGTCACCATGTGATTCGCTGGAATATTTATGAGACACGTGGCTGCTTATTTTCCGTTGATACACGAGGGTGCACGCGGCTTTGATGTATCGCGTCACACAGGATTTGTAGATGATCGGCTCGGTGCGCGATAGCTTCGTTCAACGTGCTTCAATCTGGACCGTTCAACTCATCCAACGGCGATCGATGCGCCTCGAGGGAATCTGCGCAGCCGACATGTGGGTCCCACCCTACACGCTGGTCTGCACGATAGGTGGGCCCCACTGGCACGCCGAGCCGCGCGATGTAATAAATCCTGCATCCATTCTCTTTGGTCGGGTTTGATCTACACGCTCCAATCCTGACCGTTTATGCTTTGATCGGACGGACCACGTTGTACGCGTGGATGTTGACGCGTGGAACTTCTCTCCTGCGAAGAAAAATAACTTTTATTAATTATATTTTCACCCTCAAATATATTTCAAATTACATTTTAAACTTTGGTTAATTGCAATTTAGCCCTTTTGGTAATTTAAATTAAATTTTAAACTTTTAATAATTACAACTAAGCCCGATTTTAATTTAAATTATATTTTCAACTTTTATAAATTGCAATTAATTACTATTTTATTTAAAATTATATTTTTGGACAAAAATTTACCATTAAGAGCGTTTTCGATACATTTTATTTGATTTTCTTAAAATTTAGAAAAAAAACAGTAAATCTTAATTTATTAAACTAAAATTAACTAAAAATAGAGAGAATCTAGCAATTATAATTAATAAAATAGTTGAAAATAACTATATAAAATACAGTTATCAGTCTTCTAAAGAACCATTTCCATGCCCTTTTGGTTTCTTCATCTACTATTCCAAATGCAATAAGGTAAATCTATATTACATAATTAGTTAAAATTTACATATACTTTTTGGTGTGTAATTGTATTTTTCATATTCTTCACCTTGTTTGTAACATGTTATATATTAATAGAATATATATGTAACAAGTTACATATTAAATTTTTTAACTAAAAGTAATTTTTATATATGTCAAAATGTATAATAGTCATAAAAATATAGATTTATACCTGATTGTTTCCATCTTTTATTACAATAACAAGTAATGCTCCTCCTTGTTTTTCTTTCACAAATGTTCCATCTACTACTACTACAGGTCTCATGTATTTGATAAACCCATTAATGCATGCACCTATTGCCATGAATCCATATATAAAGTTGGAATCAATGTTTGTTTTTATCTCTGTAAGAACCTAGGTTCGCTTCTTTCAACTTGTAGAAGAACTCTTGTAGTTTCATGTATGAATCTTTTCGATCACCCCTAATATTTTTTATTGCTTCTCTTTTACCTATGATTTCTCTTTTGTACCTGATTTTCACACTTGTTCTATTATTGATGTCATTTATGATATTCTTTGGTCTCAATTTTTGACTATTATCTCAATATATGTTTTTGATGTTTTTAGCTATGTATTTATAAGTAGTATGTTTTCCTCGTTGATCTTTGTAAATTTGTGAACATGTATGAGCTTCATTATAAGTTGTTACCTTGAATGCATCCAATTCACCAATTTTGTTTGGTGTAAGCTTCCAATAACACCTTTCACCCTTGTATTTCATTCTTATGCTTTTCTTGTTGGAATTGCTAATTTTATAATGAAATCTTTCATTTATTTCCAATATAGAGATATGTAACTTGAGCTCTTCCTTACTATTGTACATTTTCCCATTGTATATCCCTTTATTATCTTTCGAATTTGTTGTTGAGTCAGTTTCAATTTCTGTATTTGCAGTTAGATATTCTGCACTTGAATTTAGACTAATCTCATCTTGAAATATTTGCTTCATTGTATGTATTACATACAATTTGTTATATTCCTCATTTTTTTGGCCAATATTTATTTTCATGAAGTATTTCACATCCCTATCATCCATGATGGTTAAAGATATATGAACACCCTTACACTTCATTCTACTATTGATATCTCTATCTAGGTGTAGAGTAGCACATATTTCTTCCTTCAATTGCAATATGGTCACATCCTTTTTTATGCAAATTACTTTTGGAATATTTTTCTTGATTCAACTACATCATAGCCTTAGCAAAAATGAATTAGTTCACAATGGAAATAAGAACAAACATTATCTCAATTGAATCCATGAATAACAAATCAAAATAAAATGCAAAAAATGAAAGCTAAGGAGAAGAGATGAAAAACTCTTGAAGATGAACACTTGGTAGCAACAATGGTGATAATCCTTCAAGCTTCTCCAAACTTTCTCTCCAAAATTGCCTTCTCTAAGCATTTAGACTAATCAATCAAATCATACCACATACCAAAAGAGTCGCCAACTAGGTAAAATCAACATTTGAAATTATCTTTAAACCAAAGCAAAATTTAATGTCTTCTAAAAGCTACTTGTTATCACAATCACACTATTATAATCAACGTGCAAATTAAAACAAGTAAAATGCAAATGAGAAAAAATAAAATAAAAATAAGACAATAAAGAAATAAAAGAAATTAAATCAAAATGCAGAAAAATAAATGGAAAATCAAAATTAAACACAAATAAATACACAAACAAAACTACTAAAAATGAAGCAAAGAAAAGATTTATCGTTTACCGCACCCCCAACCAAAACCTTACATTGTCCTCAATGTAAGAAAGAAAAACTGGCTGCGGCGAACATCCCATTTAAATCGATTTACGCCGACGGCGAAAATAATCTTGCCGCGGTGAGATCTCCTTTCCGCCGACGGCAAAACTGCCATCGTCGGCAACGAACGTAAGATTTTTTTTACCTACAAGACAAATAAAATAAGCAAATTTAATTAAAAATAAAATTATCATAAAATGAAGTGTAGAATTTAAAATCTAACTAATAATTTACCAAAACTTAAAATTTAAGCTAAAACTTAAAATTTAAAATTGCTAGAATAAAATGAGATAAAAGATGACAAAACAAATCTGATGGGTTGCCTCCCATTAAGCGCTTTAAGTTATAGTCATTAGCTAGACTTTCTGTCATTCTTTACTGCGGTTGTTGTAACTCTAGAGAATCTTTCTGCTTGCTGAATTCTCCGTCAAAATATGGTTTCAACCATTGTCCATTCACCTTGAAAGTTCCCTTTGTTTCATGACTGATCTCAACTGCTCCATAAGGAAACACCTTTGTTTCTGTCATATAACAATAACAAAAGAAATCAGATTTTCTTGGTTCAACTATATCATAGCCTTAGAAAAAATGAATTAGTTCATAATGGAAATAAGAACAAACATTATCTCAATTGAATCCATGAATAACAAATCAGAATAAAATGAAGAAAATGAAAGCTAAGGAGAAGAGATGAAAAACTCTTGAAGATGAACACTTGGTAGCAACAATGGTGATAATCCTTCAAGCTTCTCCAAACTTTCTCTCCAAAAATGTCTTAGACCTCCTCCTCTTTGTCGTCCCCTCTTTCTCTATCTTATGGTATATATAGATCTAGGGTTTGGGGGGAAATTTTGGAACAAAACAACATAAAAAATGTGTTCTTGGACGAAACTCGCCGGCGGCAAGATGAATTTGGCCGGCGGCGAAAGGTGTCTCGCCGGCAGCGAGGTTTGCATCTGCCAAAACCCGTGCTCTCTGTAAGATTTTCACCGTGCTCTCTGTAAGATTATCACCAATGGTGAGAATCTTCTTGCCCGCAACGGGATTTCTAAATTTTGAAACTTTGTTTTTTTTATTCTCACTCAATCCCAATCATTTAAATTTGTCCCAAACTTCTCCAAAATCATGATTTTACCTGAAATTGCACTTTAAATACGAAATAGCCATGAAATGACATTTGTGGATTAAATAATCAAATAAACACAATTTTCACACAAATATCAACATTTAAATCATAACAAAAATGCAATAATTTGACTCTTATCAAATATCATTTACATGTCTCATTTTCATTTTCCATTATGAATAAGTGTTGTTTTAATTTTATTGTCACATGTTATGGTTATATGAAATATATTTAAATCAATATATATGTATAATGTACACAGTAATACAATTTAAATTCATATATAACATGCATAGTATTATATTTAACCTAATAAAATCAGGTTCATATGAAATTGATTAATGTTTGTAACATGTTTGATGCACTCATGTATACACTGTATGTAACATGTTATATTTGTAACTATTTATAAATATCTAAGAAAATTTATTTATATTAAAAAATATATAAATATACGTTATAATATAATTTAAAAAGATTACGTAACATGTCCATATGATCACATTTAATCGGATATAATCATATCTATATGAAATTGATCTATGTTTGTAACATGTTACATACAATGTGATAAACATTCAAGTTACATATAATACTTGAAAGTGTTTGTAACATGTTTGATTCACTGAGCAAATATGCAAGTGTTTATAACTTGTATCACAATACGCAAGCATTATTATTAATAACAATTTATAAATATCTATCAAAATGTATTTATATTAAAATCATCAGGATCTATCAATCTAGGTTTGGAGAACAAATGTAAAAGATAAACAATAGTCGAGATTCATGAATTTACATACATGTTCTATTACAGATGGTACATATTTTTCAATGAATATTATACATACAAAAATTGAAATGCAATTTCACATATCAGAGCTTAGATTTGTTTCTTACTTGTATAAGCCATTGTTATCAATGCAGATGAAATTGAAATACAAATTGGTGATGGTGTTGAAGGTAGAGAAATCGTAGAATTGATGATGATAAAGAAGAAGAAGTTCAAAAGGCGATGTATAAGAAGCTACACCGATGAAGAATTTTAGAAGTCATTGGAGAGAGAAGCTACACTAATGATGGTTTTAGAATAACAAGCGAGAAGAAGCTGCACAGTTTTTCAAATCCAAATTTTCTTTTAAGTATTTTGTCATTTTTTTAAGCCTTATAGGATTTTTTTGTAATTTTAATGTTTTGTTAAGCCCAAAATTATGCATATTGGGCCTGTTATTTCTAGTTTTGGTAAATTATATGAAAAATACAAATAAGGGCTATCCAAGCCCAAAACTCCCCTTTGAACAAAATTGCTAATTGACATACTACCTTTTTTTTTATTAAGCCTAACTCATTATTGTAACATGTAATCCTAGCCTTGAATAGTAATAGGAAGAACCTTTCCAACAACATCCACATTTCATAGCTAGTACGACAATCAAAAAATATTTCTTTGAATTTGTAAGATAAAGAATTCAAAAGCCATGAAGCTATCATTTGATCTTACTTTATCCACAAACGAAATTCTGAATTAATCACTCTATTAGAACTGAACTTATTTACTCATTCATATGTTCCAAGAATGAAATATTTTAATTCAAAACTCTTGAGTACTCTCATAATTTGTTCATTCAAATCAAATAGCTTTCTTGATTGAAAGAAAAAAAATGCTAAGAATGTGTTTTCTAAGCATTAGCCAAAATAATATGATACCATCTAAATAGTTAACAAAAACTTAAGATGATCATAATAAAAACTAAAATTTAATCAGGGAGAATAAACTTTATAGGAAATTATGAGTGCTGGTTATTTTTGTGAACAAAATATTTATTTGTAAACTAGATTTTAGGCTTATTAATCAAGTCCTTCAAGTTAAGGCAAAGAAAAGCTTGAGTTTCTTTAAGGTATATCCTTCATTAGCACAATTTCACAACACTTCAGAATTACTTTTTGTGCTAAAAGTTGCATTAGTTGATCGATTAAGCTTTGATGGACTCCTATCGAATCCCTCTTGGGTTCTTTTTGCATTTACTCAATCGATCGGGCTTTGATCGAGTACTCTTGGGTCAAAATTCTTAACACAACTTGATTGACCGATCAAGAGACTCGATCCATCTAGTGAACAGTCAACGTGTTTTAAACATCTTTTTTTTAGCTGACCCTTATGTGAAATTACTTAATACCTTTGTTTTAAGTAAGTGCTTTAAAACCTAATGAGGATATATTAATCTTTTCTATTGAGATCTAGGTTTAGTGTATTAGAATTCTATATATATATGCAAAACTTGGCTCACTTTAAGAACACATAGTCAGATTATTGTCTTCTTCGTGCTTCGTCACTCTGATGTTGTTTTATTCAGATTCTATTATAGGTATTCTTAATTTCTATTTGATTCATAAATCATTACCTAGATTACTTCTTTATTATATGTTCTAGAAATTTTAGTTTCATGTAGAGATGTAAAGTGGGTTCATCCTATATTATTGTCTCATTTCATTTAAATAGCACCTCATCTCATTTCATCTCATTTAGATTGTAGCCCTCATGGGCCTAAATTTAAACATATGTGGTACCATTTTTCTTATTAAACTTTCATTATAAATAATCATGTATAATATTTTTTTTACTATTTTTGTATTCTTATTTGTTTCATTTAGGTCTATTAGAGACAAATGATATATCTCAATTAGTACAATCTCATCTCATTAAAAATTAAGCGAGACAAGATGCGATGAGATTTGAAAATTAATGGTTTATATCATGAATCTCATTAACATCTCATCTCAATTTATACCTACAGTTCCATGCTTACTGATCTATGTTTTGACCTAGGGTTAAGATGTGTTTCTTATTGAAATCCATAAATAACACTCACAAGTACTTGTGTTTCTCATACTAAACATGTTTTCAGGTTGATCGGTGAACGTATCTTATTACTGTAGAGCTAATCAGAATATTTGTTAAACTCCACTCACGTTAATCTTAGAGCTTGTGAAAATAGAATAGAGGCTTGTAAGTAAAGTACATTGGGGCATTATCCTAAAGAGGGTAATATAATATCAAGTTTGTACTTGAATATTAAATTTTCATAGTTGATAGATTAGGTAGTCTGGTAGACCATTGCTTTTTTTCTCTTAGGTTATGGCTGTGACCTAGGTTGTTTCCACCTAAATATCTTGTGTATTTTTTTAATTTTCTCACTTTATTATTTAGATGTGATTGTATGTCTAATCATTGTATTTAGGTTACATATTTATAATTTTATAAAATTAAAAATAACTTATTCACCCCTTCTAGATCTATTTAGTCATTTTTAGAACTTTCCATTGGTATCAGAGCTTGTACTAGACACACTAAGTGATTTTAATTCATAGGAACACACACACTTACTTATGGACCTAATGAAAGAAGTTGGGTCACCTATTAGACCCCCCACTCTTTGATGGGTATAATTATCCTTACTGAAAGGCTCGCATGTAAGCCTATTTAAGACAAGATGAAAGATTTTCCATTCTTGAAGGTTAGGAACCACCTTCTGTAACAAATCATGGAGTAATAATCACAAAGATTATGATAGAATGGATCACTAAAGAAATAAAACTTAGTCCAAAAAGGATTCAGTTCTATTTTTTCTACAGTTTTGATGGATAAGTTTTGTCGTATCTCCAATTATGAGGCCACCAAAGGTGCATGGAATGCACTTGCTCTTGCTCATGAGGGAGCTTTCCAAGTGAAACAGACAAAACTGAGATTGCTAATATCTTAGTATAACTTTCTTAAAATGAGCCACATTGAAACCATTGGTCAATTTTATGCTCGTTTTGTGACATTACTAATGCTTGCACTACTTTTGGTGAGAAATTTCCTTAGCCTATAATTGTACGTAAACTTCTGTGTTCATCAATAGGAGATTATAAGATGAAGGCCACTTCTGTAGAAGAGAGAAAGGATATAGACACCTTGAATATTGATAAACTTGTTTGGACTATCCAAAAATACGAGTTTACTCTTGAGCCACCCAAGAAGAATAAGGACGTGGCATTTAAAAACTCCAAAAAGGTAACTTTTGGCACTAATGATTATTTGGATGATGAATCTATTGTTTTATTTTCTCTTAGGCTCAAGATGTACCTTGATTAAAATAATTAATTTATAAATAACTTGCAAGTGCACGAAATACTTATAATAAGTAATAAGAATACACTCAAGGTCGATCTCAAAAGGAATGACGTTGTTTTAGATAATTCTTCAAGTTTCTTAAAAAATTAAATGAATATGAAAATAAAACATAAAATTCTATCATAATAGATGGATTTTGAAAATCCTAAACTAATAACAAATAATTAAAAATACCAAATGGATTTGATTTAAACAAATCAAGGAAGATATAAACTTAATAATGAGTGGAGAATTTATGGGAATATTTAGCATCTTAACCATGTTTGCTTAAAATTATTTAGGTTAACTAAAATAGAAAATCAAATTATTCATTTTTCCTTTTAAGTATAAAAATATATTTTAGCGAGGATTATTTTCTTTATTATTCCAACCAATTAAAGTCTTTTGACTAGAATCATTAACTTATTGATTAAATTATGTATTATTCCTAAGAAAATAACAAACCATTTAAATAAATGCTTTTTGTAGAGTCTCTAATTTAAACTTTTATTGAAGTTGTCCAAATTAGATCTAGATGATGTTTCTGAAACCTAATTGTCATATTTTAAATATATTACAAACTATAAATTGTAAATAAATTAATCTTATAACAAATCTTGAATAAAGAAATAATATTTATTTATTTTATTATAAAAATGTTCACTTAAATAAATCAATACAAACACGACAACATAGCTAAATTCTTATAGTAAAAATTAAATTCCATGATCAACTGTTTCAAAAATAGAATTCAAATAGTCATAAAATACAAAAGGATTAATTTGAATATAAAATCACAACAAATCATAACTATTATACAAATTAAGGATAGATGACATGTCTTGCTCCATAATTGTGATATTAATCTTTAAAGTGTTCTTGAATATTGAGATACTTTTCTTTTTTTCTTGATCTAGAAAATCTCCCAAAGAAATTACCTATGATATGTTATAAATATACCCTATATTATGTTTCAAAATAGAAACTATACTAAATAAAATAAAAATAATGGCTATTGTATAAAAAATATAAGTTATATCTCTTCTATATTTATATATGAAACCTAAGGAATGTAATGTTTATTTATAAGAAAATTCGTATATAAAGGGCTTTAGAATGAAAATCAGCGTTGCATGCCATGGCATGACATTTTCCCCGCCGCAGCATAGAGTTCAATTGGTTTGCAAAAATCAACCTAAGAGGTATAGTTACAGAACCATATATTTTACAATGCGGCATAGAAAATTCATCATGCCTAGTAATTCATCCCAAATGGTGTACGCCGTGGCACACTAATATTTTTGCCTCGGCATGTTCTTAATGTAAGACTTAAATTCCTTAATCTTTTAAGCTCCTAGAATGAAAATTAAGTATTTCAAGTGTTATTTTTCATATGTTGACAAATTTATCTATTTGAAGGTAAAAACAACTTAAATACAACAAAATATACTTGTGATATTGAACATATAGATTTACATAAATAATGATATAAATATGCTATAGTCAAATCTATTTGTTACAATTAGTCCAATAAAATCACAAAGTATGAGTACTATTCAAGCACTTATCACTACCCCTAACTAGCTTCTTTCTAGCCTCTAGCAAGTTCAGAGATATAAAAACTAAAACTAAAATAAATAAACTAAACTATACTAACCTAAATCATTTTCATGAATTGACACGATTGTATTTAGCATATGTAATAAGCCTTTTAAACATCTAGGTGGCCCTAGTGGACAAGTTTAAGTGTCATAGGGATTTATGTGATGATACCCACAAACATCCTAACATGCAAAAATTTAAACTAAAAATAACAACAAAAATAAAAGAAAACTACAAATAACAAACACAAAAAATAAAATGAAAAAAATTCTCATGTTTTAAGTTCTTTCCAATTCATAATCAAAATCTCAAGCACAAGTTAATTTAACATCCCAAAGGATCATAGTTCATTGTTCAAACTAGTTATACATCACAAATTCATGTCCCATTATAAGAGCATATCAAATTTGACTCACCTAATTCTATTTTTAGGAATCCGAATTTGCTTCGACTCTAATCCTCACAAGATATGCTATCAATTTCAAATTGATCTTGTGGC
Source organism: Hippophae gyantsensis (assembly GCA_030763125.1). Classification (NCBI taxonomy): domain Eukaryota; kingdom Viridiplantae; phylum Streptophyta; class Magnoliopsida; order Rosales; family Elaeagnaceae; genus Hippophae; species Hippophae gyantsensis. The sequence goes on from CM061032.1 coordinate 30,049,096, forward strand.
TTCAAGCACTTAATAAGGCATATGTGAGCAGAAGTTATGTAAAGAATAAAGCAAAAAGGTTCACATGTGGAAAACAAGAAAGGCTAAAATGTGCATATCATGGATCTCATGAAACAAATTAAATGTATAACATTACTAATCTCATGCTTCAATCAAAATCATTAAGAAAAAATATCAAATGTGTTCCTCAAGATGAATGAAAATGTATTAACTTTAAAGGTATTATTTCCTATTTTTATTTTAATAACTGTCTAACTATTTTGAAGAGTATAGGGTCATAGTATTTAGTTATACTATTTTTTTTCTCTCTTTTTTTTCTTTATATTTTTCTTAGAGAATGGACCCAAAAACATATGTGTTTTCGTGAGTGATTAATTTGGATTTTTTTTCCTAAGGGAACCATATATATATACTTTTTTTTAAAAGTAGATGTTAAGCATGAATGAAGATAGGAAAATACTTTTAATTTCTACTCAGATGATTTAATCTAAGTAACAAAAATAATTACATGATACTTCATCAGATATTTAAAATCTAAACATTCAATCAAACCCTATAAAAATCATCACTCAGAATAAAATTCTTATAGCCTCAAAATTATCTCACAAAGTAGTCTCCACTGTTTGATTTCTAAACAATAATTTTGGGTTCATCTCAATCTCAATATCCAAGCATGAAACATAAACTATGAATAGAAATAATTCTTACAATAATCCATGAACATGTTTAAGACATCAAACAAACAATGCAAAGACGCAATCATTCACTTTAAATTAACAAAAAGCATGATAATTAAGTGTCAATTTTTTTAATGTCCCTAATTCTAACTAAACTAAATTATAGCAAATACATGTTTAATAAAAAAAATTTAAATACATAATTTCGTAAGTAACTTTTATTCCAACGCCAACCTAGAATTTACATTGTCCTCAATGTTTCAAATGTAAATTAAAGATAAGGAATAAAAATAATTTTTTTTACCCATTTATATTAACTTAATGTGATTAAGATGGTGAAGTGGTTACTCATTATGCATCCATCATTGAACTTAGTTATATCACACAGATAGAAACATTGTGTACTTCTAATAAATCACATATTATCAAAGAGTTATAAAATTTTGATGAGTGCTTAAAAACACTTAATATATCGTTTATATACTTAAATAATAAAATAGATTTATGTTTGCTCAATTTTATTATCTTATAAAGTAAATCTATCTTTTTGGAATTACAAATATATTTTGTTACTTTTAATGTATTTTAGCTTCCAAAATAATTTAATTAATCAACACTCAAAGAATAGTATATGAAGCACACCATTACAACATTGAAGCTTAAAAGATTTATATATGTTCCAAACCATTGAAAATGGTGTAAAAGAAAATAGAGGTTCTAGTTGTTCAAAAGGATGTGGGCCTCCGTATGAAAATAATGCATGTCATGGTGCGAGTAAAGTGGATTGTGGCCAAAGTGTGTACAACTGTCTCATACCACGATATGGAAATAATATGTACTGTAGCACCCAACCATTTGATCCACTTTTTTCCTCTCATTTGCAGCATTTTGTAATGCTATATAAAGAACACGTCCTTCATTGTAAAAATCATCTCTTTCATCCCACAACTTCTCTTTAAGTTGATTTCTTAGTTTTTTTTTCAAGTTTTTCTTTTCTTTTAGTAGTTTCAAAGTTCTTTTTTTCTCGACTGAGATTTGAACAAATATAATTTATGTAGTAGGTTTAATTTCAATTCAATAAATAATGTTGATAATTTTGTCTAGAGGTTTCACAAAACATAAATGATATTGAGATTCTATAAGGATACAATTGAGGTATAATTTAAATATTTTTTTCATATTATCTTTATGTATTCTTTTATATGCTATATTTAATTCATTGATCATTTATTAAAACATGTATGCCTAGATATAAATAACAAGGGATATTAGTAATTTTGTTATACTTATGAAATATTAAAATAAGTAAATATTTTTATAAAATGAATTAAGTTTTATTTCTTCATCAAGATTTAAATAAAGGTTTGTTATAGAGAGGTAAATTGAGTCAGTTATAGAGAGGTAATACTCTTAGATGTTAGATATTTACTATCTAAATCTTATATAGAATCATGCTCTATTCCAATAATTTTTATAAGATTTATTATTGAAAAATATATTGATGAAATATTTTTCATAATATATTTAAAATCTAAAAGTTAGTTTTTAAATACTTAAATCATTAACCTAACTTTGACACCTTGATGAAAGTTTAAATTTACAGTTCGACCAAAGGTGAAAAATTAAATGGTTTAGTGATTTATCAGAAAACGAACATAATTTAATTAAAGTTAAAATTGTCGGTCAACTAAAGGTGACAAGTTAAAGTTTAATTAAAAAAGAATTTAATCCTTGTCTTAGGATATTAGAATCAATAATTTTAATTCATATTTTTAATAACCTAATTAATATTGAGCAATCATGATTAACTAACTAATATATCATATAAATTCTCAACTGAATGAAATTGTCTATTTGGCAATTACTTTATTGAATCTACCTTTATTTTTTATGTTATTATATTAGATTTAACAAATTCAAACAGTCGTTATAGGATATTTAGGTTATTATTTTTTACTTTTAAGAATTTGTTGAATAATTTAAAAGCTACATGATTCTTCTTTAAACCGACCTTGAAAGTATACTTATCATTTTGTATAAGTGATATATGCACTTATAAGTTATTTATGAATATAAAAAATTAGTAGACCATATTTTGGCACATTAAGTTTTTGACACATTTTTCGAGGAAAATAGTGTTTTTAAATTTTTATTATCAAAATCTTAAAAACAAAATTGTGTTGTAAATATTATGATTTTTTATTTAAATCTTTAAAATATCTAGGTTATAAATTAAATTTAGATATTTAAAATTTTAAAATCTTAAAATATTTGAAAAATCTTAGATTTTATTTATTTTTTAAAAAAGAGAGATTTTAAATTTTAATTTTCTTTTCTTTTATTCTTAATTCAATTTTATTTTCTTTATTTAATATCAATTATTTTTCTTTTATTTTAAAGTTTAATTTTATTTTAATTCTTTTTCATTTTTATTTATTTTCTAATTCTTTTATTCTTTTATTTCTTTTACTTCGTGTTTAGTATTTGTGTATACTAAATTATTTCTAGTATGATTTATTTTATTTTACTAATGTGTGTAGTGTGTACATTCCTTTTTATTTTTATTTGTATACTTCTAATAGAGCTTATATATTAGTATTAAGTGATTTGGTATTTTGATTTTTGTTATTAATGTAGAAAAAGTAAAAGATCTTTGAGAAAAGAATTCGTACTTTTTATTAACATCTATAGGTTCAAACAAATTTCAAGAGAGATGGATGTTTATAGGGGGAAGATGAACAACCCCAAGTACAAGTAGACATGGGTGATGTTGAATATATACAGAAAATGATGAAGGAGTAGGCATTACTTATAATTGGCAATACTAGCTCTTGCATACAATTGGGAGAGGCTGCAAGGAACTATGAGTTAAAAATATTCATTATTTATTATTACCTTCATTTTATGGTATCTCTAATAAAGACCCTTTAACTTTATCAAGGAATTTAATGTTACTGTTTAGACAATTCCATTGTAGAGATTGGATGTATATTAGCTTAGGATGGGATATTTTCCTTATACTGTCAAGGATAAAGCTAAGTCTTGGTTCATGATTCTACAACTGAGTTCATTAACTACTTAGAAGGAAGTCTATAGTAAATTTATGGTTAGGCACTATTCTCATCAAAAGATTGCAAAGTTAAGGGAAAAGAATAGCAAAATTATTCCAAATGGTTGGAGAGCCCTTCCATAAAACTTAGGACATATTCAACATCCTATTGATTCAATTCTCACATATATCCATCCAATGCAAGTACAAAACCAATTCTTTATGATGGACTAATATAACAATGTCAATACACTGTTGATAATGCTACAGAAGGAGCATGAGAGAAAAGAAGGCAAAACAAACTTATAAGCTTTATGAGATGTTGTGTACTATTTCCAAACAAAAGAATGCTTGAGGAAGAAGAACAGGAGTCAATGAAGTTGGTTAATGAAACAAAACAACTTTGCAACTTGCAGATTTGACTAAGCAAGAGCAACTTCACACCACCCATCAAATGTCAAATCAAGAGGTATATGAAGTTTGTGGTTCAATTAGAAATAGTGCTTTTAATTGTTTAAATTCGTGTAATTCTAGTGTGAATACTTTGAAGGAAGCCAATTATGTGCAAATGTATCATTCTAACACCTATAATTATTGCAACCCTACTTGGAAACCAAAAATTTCCCAAGCTTATGCTCAAAACCAAACACAAAGGCCATATGAAACCAACCTTATCCATTATCCAATAAACCAACCATTGAAGATAATTTGAATGCCTTTGTTCAAATTAGTAGAGACAACCAATTGATTAATAATCAAGGTTGAACTTTGTTGAGGCTTCGATAAAAAGAATTGAAGTCAGGGAAACTAGTAGAATGCATGTAAAAGAAAGAAAAAGGAAAGTTGTCTAGCCAAGCTAAACAAGAAAATGATGTAACAATTCTTCGAAGTGGTAAGGTAGTAAATAAACTATTACTTGAAATTACTAATGATTAACCATTTACTACAGGTAATAAAGAAGGCAAAATTATATTCTCTCACATTGGAGAAACGAGAACTAATAATGATAAACCTTCTGAGAAAAGAATTAGGGAGTCAACTGAAAATCCCACAAATCACAAAGCATCAAAATCATACCAACCATTAGTACCATTTCCATATTGACTGAAGGAATCCAAACAAGATAAGCAATTCTCTACTATTTTTAACATGCTTTCTATAGTTAATATTAATTTACCTTGATTAGAAGTGAATAAGAATATGTCCTCCTATGCTAAGTTCTTCAAGGAATTAAATACTAAGAAGATGAGGTATGAGCTTAATGAAAGAGTAGTGATATCAAAAAATTTGGTACTATACTTCAGTACCAAATACCCCCAAAGTTAAAAGATATAGGAAGTTTTATAATAAACACCACTATAGGGGAAAGAACGGTTACTAAAGCATTGCTAAATTTAGGTGCTAATATAAATTTTATGCCATACTCTACTTTCTTATAGCTAGGTTTAGGAGATCTAAAACCTATAACCATGTCCCTTTAGATTGCAAATAGATCTATTAAATATCTAAAGGGAATGATTGAGGATGTGCTAGTACAAGTAGATAAACTTAAAGTACCTGATGATTTTATGGTTATAGATATAGAGAAAAACCCATCCTTGGACAAAGAACATACAATACTTCTTGGTAGACCATTCATAGCGACTACCAAGACTATTATTGATGTCCAAGATGGAATTTAACAATGACATTCTTAAGAGAGACTATCTACTTTAAAGTTTTTAATTCTTCTCCTTTTCCTTCTATCTCTGCTACTTATGAAAAATTTAATGTTGTTTCAAAGGATATACTTGTATATAACACTTTCATACAAGATAAAATGGAGGACAATTTGGAAGTTTCTTTAACTATTTAAAAGGTAGAAAATGGTTTAGATGAACGATTGAGTGGTATCATTGTCTATTAGGTAATGCTAAACTAATAGGAAATATTAGTGCACCTTTAGATACACCTAGAACCCTATCTTAGGAAGAGGCCACTCCACCTAACTTAGAACTTAAAGATTTACCTAAGCACCTCAAGTATGTTTTTTTGGAAGAAGGGAAAACTTATCCAGTTATTATTTCTTCTGCTTTATCTAAAAACCAAGAAAACGAACCTTTTTAAGTGTTAGAGGATATTAGAAAAATTAGTCCAGGTATGTGTATGCATAAGATCAATCTTAAGAATGATGCTAAACCCATTAGAGAGGCTTAGAAAAGACTTAACCAAATCATGCAAGAGGTGGTTAAAAAGAAAATCCTTAAACTCTTAGTGTTAGGAGTGTTGCCTGAAGTAGTTCAACTGCTAGATTCTCAATTAGTGCTAGCAATTGTCAAACAAAGTCAAATCTATTCTTTTCATAATGTTTTTCTTATAATTAAGCTCAAAAATAATGATTTCACAATATAAAGATATCATATCTTAAATATTTTGAAAAGCCTAGAGCTAGATAGCTTTGTTCTCAAAGATTCAACAAATAAATTCATGAGAATGGAACTGTGAAAGATGAGTACAAAAATTGGAAAAGGAAAGATGATATGCTCGATTGTTAGTTGATAAATTGCTTGACCGATGAGATTATAAAATAGGTAGCTAGATTCAAAACATCAATAGAGGCTTGGTGTATGCTAGAAAAGTATTTTTCCTCCAAGGCACAATCTCGCATGATTCAGTTAAAGGAAGAGCTTCGGAATTTTAGGAAAAGTGGTATATAAGTCAATGAGTACATTCTTAAGATCAAAATGTGTTGTGATGAGTTAGATGTAGCTGGTTATACAATCACTAATGAAGAAAAACTCATATATGTGTTAGAAGCTCTTGATGAAAGCTTCAATAGTGTGTTCTTCACACTGACAAGAAAAATGCTAACAGAGAAAACATCAAATGATGATTTAAAAGTAGTGCTACTTAGTGATGAGAGTAGGCTTGGGAGGAGGAGATCAACAATTATCTCACCTTTGTCTAGTGTAAATGTTGCAGCAAGAAATGAGTCTGTGACATAAAGCTTTTCAACTATTGATGATACAATATCACAATTGTAGCAACTCAATGTTCCAAATCATAATCAAAAAAGTGGAAAACCTTATCAGCAAGGAGCTGATAACTTAAAGAAATAAAATGGAAATAATAACTTTCAACCCGGTGGTAGAGAACGTGGAAATGGAAGAGGTTGCATAGGAAATAGACCTTAGTTTCAATTCTATAGAAAATTAATTTATATGGCCTTCAATTGCTGATTTAGCTATGACAGGAATTTTCAACCAAATCAGAACAACATCAATAACAACACAACTGGATATAACAATCCTTGTCAGTTCTGAGCTTCACATCAACTACCACAACCTTTACAATAACACTTTCACGCTATGCTTGCTACTGCTAATGGTACTATCCTACCAGTTGTACTTCCTATTACTAATACACCTAGACTATTACCAACTTCTATATCTCCTGTTCCTTTTACTTCTATATTTGTAAATCAAGCCTATGGACCTATGCCTTATCAAACTTCTTTTCAATCACAAATATTAGCTCATTTTCATTAGAATCTTGCTTGGTTTCTAGATTCTAGTGCAAATCACCATGTGACTGTAAATCCAAGTAATCTATCTTCATCTCAATCCTACACAGGTAATAAATCTCTCATAATAGGAAATGGTAATGGTTTTCCTATATCTAAGATAGGTCATAATAAATTTCAATCAACATTTTCTCCTTATATATCTCCTAAAAAGAATAGCATGCTTCTTGTTCCTAATATTACTAAAAATCAACTTAGTGTGTCACAATTTACAAAAGTAAATTCAATTTTCCTTGAATTTTTTCTTATTTCTTGTTTTGTTAAGGACAGTGAGATAGAAGAGGTGCTACTCCAAGGTATACTCAATGATGGATTATAAAAAATTGATGTCAACCTGTGCAAGGAAGGTCATGACACCAGTCCCTGTTTGTTTGATGATAAAAAGCCTACTAGCTATGTAAAAAATATTGTTGCTCCTATTGCTACTATGGCTAACCTTTCTATGTGGAATCAAAGATTAGGCCATGCTGTATTTCCCATTGTAAAGAAAGCATTAAATCAATACAAGATTCATTTCTCTTCTAGTTACAATGAATTTGAATCTGTATGTGTTGGTTGTTATAATAGAAAAATTTGCAAATTTCTTTTTTTCTCTTTCATTGCACAAAGCCACTAAACTATTTGAATGGGTTCACTCGGACATTTGGGTGTCCCTTATCCCTTCCATAAATGGCCATTAGTATTACATTCATTTTATAGATGTTTGTTCAAGTTTACATAGATCTATTTTCTAAAGACAAAAATCTACTACTTATCAAGCCTTTTTGCAGTTTAAAGTACAATCTAAACTACAAAAAACCTGAAAAATTAAAGTCTTTTAAAGTGATTGGGGTGGTGAATTTCAATCTCTCACATCTCTCTTTAATTAGTGAGGCATGTGCATCACACATCATGTCCTTATACACATGAATAGAATGAAGTTACTGAAAGAAAACATAAAAACATAGTATATTTAGGACTAGCAATGTTAAACCATGCTTCTTTGGCTCTTAACTTTTGGAATGAAGCATTCTTTTCAAGTGTTTTTTTTTTCTAATCAATCATCTATCTAACTCAGTTCTTGATGACTCTTCTCCTTTAGAGATCCTTTTTGGTGTCAACTCTGATTATAGTTTCCTTAAAGTGTTTAGGTGTCTTTGTTTTCCCTACTTAAGACCATATGTATCTTATAAATCATACAATAGATCTCAAGCATGTACTTTTCTTGAATATAGTCCAAGACAAAAAGGCTACAAGTGTCTTTCTAGTGATGGAAAACTTTACTTGAGTCGTGATGTTATCTTTCATGAATCTGTGTTTCCTTTAAAAAAAAAGGCCAATTAGTTCTCAACTTTTGTCTCCCTCAACCATTTTTCAATAGATTAAAATTGTTTTCCTTGTTGTTACTTTTTTTGTGAATAAGCCAATAACACATATTTCTCTTGATGAACCTTCCTCTCATGTTCCTTTGAAGCTCTTATTTCCAATACGACTTGGGTGTTGGTGCCTCCATCTTCTAATAGAACTATTATTGGTAGTACAAGGATTTTTCAAGTTCAGAGGCTTCCATCAGATCTCCTCGATAAAATAAAATCTCAAGTGGTAGCACAAGGGTATAAACGGGCTTCTAGTTTTGATTTTTCAAACCGCTTTATTCCTATGGTTAAGTAGGTCACCATTCATATTATTTTTACTCTAGCCTTATCTCATGGTTGGCAACTGATCGCCATATACAAAGTGTTTGCAATGAATAAGTAAATATATGTATCACAATAAGTAATATAATGATTAGAAAATATCTTTCCCACGAAGATTATTTTATTAGAAACTAATTTTGAAAACTAAAAAATATAAAAATCAATTTTATTGTGTTTTTATATTTTAAGAAAGCAAAATTAAAATAACTAAAAGTAAATAACAATAGTTAATTAAATCAGATTTGGTAACTAATAAAATGTATGAGAAAATATCTAAGAATACTTAATCTCATAATTTTCTAAACATGTGAATTACTTAAATTGTCCCAATATAATTATTTATCAGTTACATGATCAATTGAATCTAATATAGTATGTATTACTCTTTCAAGTAAACTACATGCTATATAGTAATTAACCTAATCACATTCTCATGTCAATTAAATGGAATACTACACATTAAGTTCATCAATTATAGATCACATACATAAGAATCATACATCTCTGCCTAAAAACTATGCATGTTATTTAATCAAGATAAATAATTAAATAATTCTCTCAAATCTATTTAATTGTCTCTATATAAAAATTATTGGCGAAACAATTAATAGCATAAAAATTAGATTAAATAATATAATTAAATTGAAATCACAATTGGGGTAAAATATTAGATCATCAGATGGTGAAAATTGGATTCATAAGACCCCTAGATTAATAAATTAAATAGACATAATTTTATTCATAAAGCTAATATTTTTAATAAAGAAAGACATAAAATTGATAAAGAAAGAAGTAGTAGAAGAAATACAATCAATCTCTTAAATTGTAGTACTTATCTCCTCTTGAATATGTACAAAAATTGTATCTACTTTTGAATTTTTCTCTCTTCTTAGCTCCAAAAACTGATCAAAATTATGCTAATGATGGCTCCTTTAGGTTTATGGGGTGATTAAGGGGTTAAATATAGTTTAGGTAGAATCTAGACCATTAGATTAACTTCAGATCAAGAGCTGAGATCAAAACAATCAAAGCACCAGCCAATTACAATGTAACACGTGGCACACATAAGTCACTTGATGAATCAATGCGTGATAGTGGCACAATGTGATTCGTGTAAACAGATGGTGTGCCATGCTGGTAGATAGTGGTGACCATCCCGTGATGACACGTGGCAAAGAGGTTTAACTACACTGTAAACTCGAAATGAATGTTGTGTTGACATGTGGCAAGATGTTATGTCATTGCTCACACACGATGATCTATAATTGTCATCTCTGTTGCCATGGTGCCCGTGTGGCTTGCTTAGTCAGCTTCTATGCTTGCCTGGCAGGCCACATGGCTAATCCTGATCGGTCTTATGTTAAAAATTCATAATAATCCATAAGAATTCCAAAAAAATCCCAAAAAATTTCAGAAATTATATTCTTACCCATTTTAACTAAAAAGTTTATATTTTAATATTTTAACCCCAAAAATACTATTTATTAAATAAAACAAGTAAATATTAAGTAAAAAAAGTGCATTGATGACTCTACTTTCATAGAGTCATCACACTCCCAAACTTAAATCTTTGCTTGTCCTCAAGTAAAGTCAGGTCTAATTAAATTAAATGATATAAGCAATATATTCATAAATATATATCTATTAATACATGCATATTTAGTAAAAACTATCCCCCTCAAAAGTTGTATAATTTTATGACAATGAGGTTCACATATTCATCAATTAATGTTCCATCAATACAAGGATATGTAAGGTTTTTGACAAATTGATTTGTGTGTGCGTGTGCTACACTTGATATCATCCAATGCACTTATGAAATCAACCTATATGAGCATGCTAATCAATTCAATCTTAGAACAAGTCTCATAAGTCTATTTTTCACCTCCCTCTCCATTAATATAAATATGCACTTAGCTAAAGATCAATAAGGACGTTGCATGCTTGTAATGTAAGGCTTAGGTGGGAGGTCAATAAATGAATAATTTAGGCTCTTTCCACACCTTAGCTTTCTTTTTGTTTATCATGCACTTTTTTTTAACTATAATTGAGCTTTTACATGATATTTAAGTACACCATCTCTTATCATTCGTTTTATATTCTTTTATTCCACATCTTTTTTTTTAATTACACAACACCCTCAAACCTATTTTCAATTCTATTTTCTTTTTATTTAGAGGGATAATTGTGTTATGAGTTTTGTTTCTTATTTTTTCTCTCTTTTTTATATAGGGTGCATTACATTTCACTTTACTCTATAGCATAGCACATGATTGTATTTTTTTCCTTTTCATACAAGCTAAAGGTGCAAGGATAAAGGTAATGTTTATTGGTTAGGAATAAAATGTGGCTTAAAGATATGAGAGGTTCTTTGTTAAGCTCAAATGGGTGACTATAGATATAATAATGGTTATCTTGAAAGGCTCAATTGATCCAAAGAAGGCCAAAATCATTTCTCTTGCTAAATACTATTTAGAATTTTACCTCAAGGGATGATCAAATAGATTTTAAAACCTATTATATCTCATCAAATCGCATAACTCATTACAAATTTTCTCTCAATAAGAACACCAAAGTCAATCATGAACATGTGCATAAAATTTGAATCAATCCAATTAAAACTAACAAGCATATAAAATTATTAATGTAAGTATCTTGGTAAGTATGTTACATTCCTTATCCTAGTCATGACAACCAATTTTTATCATTGAGTTCATATGTTTCATATCAAACATGTATGTATTTAATTTCCAAACATTTATCAATTTCTACCCAAATCATGATTAAAAACACCATAAAAATAAAAACAAATCCCTAAAAATCTAAAATGCATAATAAATACTAAAGTAGAAAATGAAATTTCCTTCCCAAAACTTAAATTGCACATTGTCCCCAATGTACACATATAAATATGAAAGGAAAGAAAACTCACTTAGTCATGTCACACCACATTTGTTGTAGAAATGCTCAATCTTGTTGTGCCATTACTCTCCATATTTATTCACCTACAAAACAAAAAACAATAAATATATAAGTAAAATAACATTAGGTTGCCTGCCAACTAGCGTCATGTTTAACATCCTAGACTAGACAGTCATATCAAGTCTTATGGAACATCCCTTTGTGTCCATTTACTTTTAAGTTTTCCTAGAAATAGTTTGAGTCTTGATTAGTCCAATAATACTTTATGTTCCAATTTGCAAACACAGTTCTCAATTATCTTCTCATGCCATTTTTTTCTTTCAAAAATTTTTGGCATTCTTATAAGCACTCCACCATAACTCATCCAACTTATGTATTTTTAGCATCTTTTTCACCTCTCTATTGGACTCTCCCTCTTCCCTACTTAATTAAGGGTGGGAGGGTAAAAGTGTGAGGTCTAAACTTTTTGGCCCTTCAATTGATGGTTTGAGCTTAGATCCTATCGCAAAATTTTCCATAATCACCTTTGATACATATATTAGAGGTGCATTCTCCAAAACATTCATACCGTCCACCATATCAACCTTTGATTCCATACTTTCAAAGTTAAAATTGGTTGAGTTTTTTTCTGGTGAGTTTATATCCTTGTTCATAGCATCATGTGTTAAAGTATTAAGTGTGGGAAACTCAATAAATTATTTTAAGTTATCCCCACAATAAGTAACATTTATCATTAAGCATTCATTGGCATTATCAATGTCAGGGGGTTTAGATGCTTTAAAAACTTTAAATGTCACTCATTCATCTTGCACTCTCATTATAAGATTGTTGTCTCTTTTAGAGAACATAAAACGTGCAAGCATGCACGGTCATAAGTAATAAGATTTGTAAGTAAAGTATCGTTCCTACGGAGTTTGTTACTACAGTTTGTTGAGTACTAAAATTATTTCTCTCTGATTTTATTCAAAACGATCGTTGATTGGAATAAATTTAAGAAAAGAGTTTAATAACAAAATAAAAGAAATCAAGGATTGCAGTTTTTCACCAAATTAATCCACTCTAATCATGTTATTTTATCTTGATTTATATTTTTATAGTACATTTAATTTGTCAACCGAAAACTTCTAATTTTATCCATACATCTCTTCCGAGCTCGGTATAGACACACATCGTTAAATTAATTCACTATATTCCTATGAGAATTAAATTCACCAAGATTCATTATGTTCTAAGTTCTCAAATGGCCACACATACAATTAGGGTATATTCCTATCCTTCATCATACATGTCATTCAATCCAGGAGCAATATACACAAAAATGCCTCTTCCAAGTTTATTTAAGTGCCACAGATCATTTGATAAAATTCGTAAATAATCAAAAGCATTAAGCACAGATAGAATAAACAAATCGAACGTCTTATAAATCTTTCAAAAATAATTAAAATCAAAGCTTCATAAATTTAGATAAAATGCAACCCTAGACAAATTATATTACTTCATAAATTATAAATTAAAATTACAACAGTTATGGAATATTAGATGAAGAACAAAGGAAAATTAAAACATCTCTGCACATATTTGGCACACATATAACACAACAGAAGCCAAAAATGGCTTCTGCGTGTTCCACAGTCCAACCCCTAACTCTCCAAAAATTCCAAAACTAAAAACTCCAAAACTCCTTCTTTCAGCAATAAATCCCCTATTTATAGCTAAAAAAATACATCAAAAAAATACAATTTTTTACACACGCGTAAAAAATTTACATCGAAAATAAAAACCCGACACTTTCCTTAAAATCTGCGGACACGCATAAATCGAATTTGTTATTTTAATAAACGCGTGGAAGATGAAACAGAGGGTGCCATTTTTGATTTTTTTAAATTCAATATGCGTGCCACGTGTTAGCGTCTGATTCGCTGCAAGGATTAATACGGACATGTGGTAGCATTTCATTCGATGGGGATCCGGTTGCACGCAGAGATTAAGGCACAGGAGTAGAGGCGCATGAACGTGGGGGATAGCGGTTGGAACGCGTGCGTGATTCTGCGTTTTCGCGCTCACCAAAACCTTGCCACATGTTAGAATATGATTCGCTGAATTATAAAAAGTGGGACACATGGTAGTTTGTAATTCGCTGTATAACTGGGCGCATGTGAAACGGCCGCACGAGATCATGCCTTGAAAACGCGTCAAACACGTGGTCCCACCCTACACGCCGGCTTGAGCGGCAGGTGGGCCCCACTCGGCGCACCGAGCCACGTGATAGAGGAAACCCTACACCCACTCTCTTTGATCGTGTTTGAAGGACACGCGCGCATCCTAACCATTTATGCTTTGATCTGACAGTCCATGTTGTACGCGTGGATTCTTCTCTCCTCTACAGAAAAATAAGTTTTCTTAATTACATGTTAACCCACAAATATATTTCAAATTACATTTTAAGCTTTGTTTAATTACAATAAAGCCCTTTTTTTAATTTAAATTAAATTTTTTATTTTTAATAATTAAAATTAAGCCCGACTTTAATTTAAATTATATTTTTAGACTCTTTATAAATTGCAATTAAGCACTCTTTTATTTGAAATTATATTTTTATACATAAATTTGCAATTAAGTACGTTTCCGATTCGAATTATTTAATTTTCTTAAAAATATATTCCTTAACAAATAAAAAGTAAATATTAATTTATTTAACTAAACTTAACCAAAAATGTCAAGAACATAGCAATTATAATTAATAAAATAGATGAAAATAACTATATAAAATACAGTTATCAACACTTTCAAACTTAAGTTTTTGCTAGTCCTTAAGCAAAAGGAAATAAAACAAAGATAACTGCATTTAAAATAGTGATTTGCAAAATATTTCTTTTGTCTTTCGAAATTACATAACTCAAAGAAATAAAAGAATTTTATCTAAGCATCAAAATCAATTTAAAAGTATATAACGTTTTCACAATGAATTTTAGTGTGTGTGTGATGTCTTTTCATATTTCATCACATGCAATCCATATCAGTTTATGCAAATATAAAATCAAACAAATTTTAATGAAATCACAATTCACAAATCTCAAAAGTTTATTTTTCTTTTCTCTCTCCACTAATGTAGACAAACACAACCAAAAATCAATAGGACTTTATTAAGCTTGTAATGTATGGCTCAGGTAAAGGTAGGATAAAAGATAATATTTTGCTCAAAACTTTTCCCAAGCATAACATTTTAGGATTGAAAAAGATAACTTCTATCATCACAATAAATACTTCCCAATTTGGGATTTATCATCACATACAATCCTTTCTTTTTCTTTTCTTTTCTTTTCTTTTCTTTTTCTTTTTTTTTCAACCCATTTTTGTTTCAGTATCCTCTTTTTTTCTAATATATCTTTAAATATTTACTAACAATTGTCATATGTTAGTGAGATATGAAAAATAGATATATCTACACACACACACACAGATATATATATATATATATATATTTAAAGTAGGCTTTTGAAATGAGAAAAAAATATATATAAACTTTGAAGCTCAAAAGGGGTATACTATGGATAATGCATGTGAAGGTAGATAGAAAGGCTCAAACGATCCAAAGATGGCCTAAATCATTTTCTTAGTTAAATGTTATTTATAATGTCACCTTTAGAGAAAATCAAACAAATTCTAAGAACTGTGATACCACAAATATCAATTGAATTCCATACTCACATAAAAAATTTCTAAATTACCATAGCAACTCAAAAATCAAGACTAGTGCTTATAAATATTTAATCTTGTAAAAATGAAACATACGTAAAAATTATTCATCGCTTAGACAATATTCAAATTTTTCAAAGAGCTATGCATCATTTAAACCAAAGAAATAAAAATAAATCACTATTCATCGCAAAATATCTTCAATCAACCAAATAAATAAAATTTCATAAGCAAGAACACCCATAAAATATTTCAATTAAGTTCAATATCTCTACCACCCCCAAATTTAATTTACACATTGTCCTCAATGTGTGAACGTTAAAGAACATATGAGATGGGTTTAAAGAAACTTCCTGGTTTTTTTTGAATGGTTAATCCAAAATAGCTTCATTTCCTCCAATTTGTACCTACGAAAAATTAACATAACAAAATATGAAAACTAATACATACGAAAATAAAAAAAAATATATAACACATGGGTTGCCTCCCAAGAAGCGCTTGATTTATAGTCGCTAGCTTGTCTTCTCGATTTTTTTTTCTTTTTGTGAGTTAAGATTTGTGTGTCAAACAAAATCTCAACTTATGAGAAAATTGAAAAATAAATTAAACACACAACAATAAAAAAACAAGAATAAATTATTTTTTTTGAATTAAAATTAGATTGATTGGTATTAATATCAACAATGAAAATAGTAAACAAATCCCCGGCAACGGTGTCAAAAACTTGTTGTCTGTTTTAGAGAACATAAAACGTGTAAGCATACACGGTCACAAGTAATAAGATTTGTAAGTAAAGTATCGACGGAGATTTGTTACTACAGTTTGTTGAGTACTAAAATTATTTTTCTCTGATTTTATTCAAAACGATCGTTGATTGGAACAAATTTAAGAAAAGAGTTTAATAACAAAATAAAAGAAATCTAGGATTGCATTTTTTCACTAAATTAATCCACTCTAATCATGTTATTTTATCTTGATTTATATTTTTATAGTACATTTAATTTGTCAACCGAAAATTTCTAATTTTATTCATACGTCTCTTCCGAGCTCCTTATAGACACACCTCGTTAAATTAATTCACTATATTCCTATGAGAATTAAATTCACCAAGATTCATTACATTCTAAGTTCTCAAATGGCCACACATACAATTAGGGTATATTCCTATCCTTCATCATACATGTCATTCTATCCACGATCAATATACACAAAAATGCCTCTTCCAAGTTTATTTAAGTGCCACAGATCATTTGATAAAATTCGTAAATAATCAAAAGAATTAAGCATAGATAGAATAAACAAATCAAACATCTTATAAATCTTTTAAAAATAATTAAAATCAAAGCTTCATAAATTTAGATAAAATGCAACCCTAGACAAATTACATTACTTCATAAATTATAAATTAAAATTACAACAGTTATGGAATATTAGATGAAGAACAAAGGAAAATTAAAACATCTTTGCACATATTTGGCACACGCAAAACACAACAGAAGCCAAAAATGACTTCTGCGTGTTCCACAGTCCAACCCCTAACTCTCCAAAAATTCCAAAACTAAAAACTCCAAAACTCCTTCTTTCAGCAATAAATCCCCTATTTATAGCTAAAAAAATACATAAAAAAAAATACAATTTTTTACACACGCGTAAAAAATTTACATCGAAAATAAAAAACCGACACTTTCCTTAAAATCCGCAGACATGCGTAAATCGAATTTGTTATTTTAATAAACGCGTGGAAGATGAAACAGAGGGTGCCATTTTTGATTTTTTTAAATTCAATATGTGTGCCACGTGTCAGCGTCTGATTCACTGCAAGGATTAATACAGACACGTGGCAGCATTTCATTCGGTGGGGATCCGGTTGCACACAGAGATCAACGCACAGGAGTAGAGGCGCACGAACGTGGGGGATAGCGGTTGGAACACGTGCGTGATTTTGCATTTTCGCGCTCACCAAAACCTTGCCATGTGTTAGAATATGATTCGTTGAATTATAAAAAGTGGGACACGTGGTAGTTTGCAATTCGCTGTATAACCAGGCGCATGTGAAACGGCCGCACGAGATCATGCCTTGAAAACGCATCAAACACTTGGGTCCCACCCTACATGCCGGCTTGAGCGGTAGGTGGGCCCCACTCGGTGCACCGAGCCGCGTGATAGAGGAAACCCTGCACCCACTCTCTTTGGTCGTGTTTGAAGGACACGCGTGCATCCTAACCGTTTATGCTTTGATTTGACGGCCCATGTTGTATGCGTGGATGATGACGCGTGGATTCTTCTCTCCTGTGCAAAAAAATAAGTTTTCTTAATTGCATTTTAACCCACAAATATATTTCAAATTACATTTTAAACTTTGTTTAATTACAATAAAGCCCTTTTCTAATTTAAATTAAATTTTGTATTTTTAATAATTAAAATTAAGCCCGACTTTAATTTAAATTATATTTTTAGACTCTTTATAAATTGCAATTAAGCACTATTTTATTTGAAATTATATTTTTACACATAAATTTGCAATTAAGTACGTTTTCGATTCAAATTATTTAATTTTCTTAAAAATATATTCCTTAACAAATAAAAAGTAAATATTAATTTATTTAACTAAAATTAACCAAAAATGTCAAGAATATAGCAATTATAATTAATAAAATAGATGAAAATAACTATATAAAATACAGTTATCAAAGATCACCCTTTTATACGTCAATGAGTGCTCTTTCGATTACTAAGAATGGACGACCAAGTATGATATGAATGTTATGGTCCTCTTTTATGTCTAGTATAATGAAATTCATCGAAAAGATGAACTTGTCTACTTTTACTAGCACATCTTCTACCATAGTTGAGGTCTCTTAATTGATTTATCTATCATTGTTAATGTTACTGAAGTGGATTTAGCATTAACAATCCGTAATCTCTTGAAGACTAATGATGGCATAAGGTTAATGTTGGATACCAAGTCATATAGTGTTTTCTCAAAGTGGATGTTCCCAATAGTGCAAGGGATGTCAAAACTACCTGGATCTTTCAATTTTTGGGGTAATTTTCTGGCAAGGATGACACTCAATTTTCAATTAAGGTTATTATTTCATTATCTCTAAGCCTCTTTTTCTTAAACAATATGCCCTTCAGAAATTTGGCATAAGAAGGCATCTATTCAAGTGCATATGCAAATGATATGTTTATATGGAGCTTCTTGAAAACATCAAGAAATTTTTAAAACTATGTATTTGACTTTTTCTTTTGCAATATTTGAGGGAAAGGAATAGTGGACTTGTAAAGGCTGCTCTTTTTTGGCTAAATTATTTCCTTTCCATTACTCTCTTTATCCGCTAATTTCTCATCATCTTTGTTAGTTTTTTATTCCTCTTTATCCTTTTTAGTCTTATAGTCCTCCTTATTCTTTTAAGTCTCATATTCCTCTAGAGTTTCACCATTCCTCATGGCTATGGCATTGCAATGGTCCCTCTTCTTAGGTTTACAATTATGTCACTTTAAAGGTTTCCTTGAGGCTTTTGGCTTATATCTTGGGAAAGTTTCCCCATTTGAGTCTCTAAATTCTGAATTGAAGCCTCTTGAGTGGACACTTTTGTATTGAATGATTGGATGAAGTCTTTCATCATTCCTATTAACGCATTTGTTTTTTCCTTAGTAGGTGACCTATTTTCTTGGGCTTGTGATTACTATAGTTATTGAAAACCAGGTAGTGGAAATGATTAATGGTTGAATTGATCACCATCTTGATTGTTGTTATTACTCCAAGAGAAATTTGGATGTTGTCTCCATCCTAGGTTATATGTATTCGAGTATGGATTATTGTTTTGGTTCATATTGCCCACTTAGAATATTGATTCAAGATTATTTGGACAATTATCAAACACGTGAACTCCTCCATAAAACATACATGACACCCCTGAATCTTGGATCTGGTTTATACACATTGGAGAGTTTTGAGCCTTCAAAAGATTTACCAAAAATGATACTTGAGTTGTAAGTGTGGTGATATCATTTACCCCATACACTCTGGATACTCTTCTTATGGCTGTCGTTCTGTCCATTGTCGATTGATAATTATTACTAGCCATTTTCTCAAGTAACAAGCTCCATTAGCATATGCATCAACAATAGTTCTTGTTTGAGCATTGAAACCATTTTAAAAAATCTCCATTTGAATGCAAGAAGGAATACCATGATGAGAAACTTCCTTAGTAATTGCTTGAATCTTTCTCGTGCTTCATATAAAGATTTTCCTTCATATTTTTGGTAGAAGGTAATGTCATTCCTAAGCTTGGCATTCTTTGTTGGTAGGAAGTATTTCATCAAGAATTTCTCTGTCAATGGACTATAAGACTAAAAAGGAAAGGAATAGAAGGTAATGTCACTGATTTGCCCAACTATTTGTAGCGTTTGAAACATCATTAGCTTTAGTTCAAACTGGTTAACTTGAATATTTGGCCTTGAAATACTTGGATTAAGCTCTTCCAATATAGGTATTGCATATTCATTCATAGCTCTATCCCTATCATACATCAAAAGTATCTGATTGTTCAAATTTAGCTCATTATTGTTTATTTATAATAGATTAGTTGTTTCTTCTTCTTGGGTGACAACTTGTTGTTTTCTTATTGACCTCAAAGTATTCTCAATTTCGAGATCTAAAGGTAATATTTCTCACACACGAACTCTACTCATACAATAGACCCAAATATATTTCTAATAACACTAAAGGAGATGTCTAAATCAAAACTAAGTAAAAATTAAAAATAAATAACTAAATTAATTAATTAAAAAAATTTTAAAAATAAATAAGTAAAATAAATTAACCAAAATAAATAAATAAAAATAAATAACTAGCTAGATAACTAAAAAAATAAATAAAAATAACTAAAATAAAAAATAAAAAATAAAAAATTAATTTCTAATATTTGTAATCCCCGCCAACAGTGTCAAAAACTTGATTGCCACACACGAAGCGTATACAATGAATATGCAAGTATATGTATCCCAATAAGTAATATAATGATAAGAAAGAATCATTCCAATGGATATTATTTTATTAGAAAATAGTTTTTAAAACTAAAAAAAATAAAAATCATTTTTTTGTGTTTTTATATTTTAAGGAAGAAAAATTAAAATAAATAAAAGTAAATAACAATAATTAATTAAGTCAGTTTTCTTAACTAATAAGATATATGAGAAAATATCTAGGAATACTTAATCCCTAAATTTTCTAAATATGTGAATCACTAAAATCCTTCAAATATAATTATAAATCAATTACATGATCAATTGAATCTAATATATTATGTATTCCTCTCTCAAATACACTACACATTATACAGTAATTAACCTAATCACACTCTCATATAAATTAAATTGCATACTACTCATTAAGTTCATTAATTATATATCACAAACATAAAAATCATACATTTTTACCTAGAAACTATGCATCTTATTTAATATAGACAAACAATCAAATAATTCTCTCAAATCTATTTAATTGTTTCTATAGATAAATTGTTGGCCAAACAATTAATAGCATAAAAATATAATTAAATAATATAATTAAATTGAAATCATAGTTGGAGTAAAATATTAGATCATCACATGGTGAAAAAAGAAGCAGGTTTCAGTGTCTTGATCAAGTAGTAAGACTAAGTATAGATCTCTTGCCAATGCAGCCACTTAAATCGTGTGGATTTAGGCTTTACTTCAAGAGTTGCACATTTACTTACCAGTTATTCTGTTGATTTGGTGTGATAATTTGAGTAAATTTTAGCTTTCTGCCAATCCTTTTCTTTATTCAAGCATGAAACATGTTGAGTTTGATTTCCATTTTGTGTGCAAAAAGTTGTTGGCCAAGACATTTGATGTGCATCATATTGATTATGTATAGTAACAAACAGACTTGTCAACCAAGGCTTTCCCTATGGCCTCATTTCTCTCTCTTTACGTAGCAAATTAAATGTCATGCTCATGCCACTTAATTTGAGTAGATGCTAGAAGTATTGATGATAATACTCAAGTGGGTGATAAGCAGTATATGTCATATGTTATGCCTAACGATGACATAGAAATGCCCACATGTGTTGTGTATACTATGGCTAAGGATGATAATAGAACACGCACAAATGCTACATATAATGTACATGGAATGCACATAGATGCTACACATGGTGACATTAGAACACATATAGATATTGCACACGATGACACTAGAATACAGGCAGATGCTACATACCCTACTCTTGAAACTATCACAAATATGCTCGTATATGCTAGGCTCACTACACACGTAGCATACATAAGTAGTGCAGACAACAAGTGCACATATGTAGATATTGTAAAAAGTTCTGCATATGCACAATAACTATGGTGGTCAACAGTATAACTATTCGTTCAAAAGGTTATTATAAAGTTTGTTACATTGAAATATGTGCTTTTAAATGGTGTAATCAAGTGTAACCTATCTCATTGTACCAAACTTATGACCATCGTTTTTCTATAAATAGATAGAATGTATCATTGTATTTGATCATTAATTTTCAGCTAAATGAAAAAGTATTATTCGATTTATTCAATGTAAAATTCAACTATCACTAATGGTAGTCCAAATAACAAAATTCAATTTTCTATATAATTCGATCAAAGGTTTAGACTCCTAAAACTAGAACAATCAAGAATTGTTTTGACACAAGAGTGGATAGCAAGATACAAATTGTGTTAATTACATAAAAATTTGAGCAAGAAACAAAGAAACAAATAACAAAATGAAATCTTGGAAAAAAATATGAGTTCTTTTATTTTTATATCATAATTCTTTTGATCAGATCTTTTTTATATCAGAGCTTTTTTACTTTCTTTTAGATCTCTTTTTTTTTCTTTTTTGACTCACTTCAATTGATCAAAAAATAAAAAACTGATTGAAAAAATGAAACAATAACACAAATAAACATAATAATACGAACATATTGAACAATATAAACTTCTTTTTTTAAATAAGAAACTCAAGAGTACGAAATAAAAGAACAAAAATAAATAAGGATATTAATCTTAAATTAGAACCTAGAGCTTTAATACCAAATTATGCAAACCCATGAACTCGAACCATGAAATGAAGTGTTTGAGAACTCAAAGAGAAAAGACCAAAGACCCAATGACAAATTAAAAAAGATCACAAAAAATGTAATATTCAGATTGATAGTAACACCTTGACTCTATGTATATTATGAACTAAGAACCAATTGTGATAGGACGCCACAAGGGTTGTAAATACTTAACAAGTCAGTTTGATGAGAAACAAAATAGGCTAAAAAACTCTCAACTTTGATTAATTATCAAAAATATATGTTTAAGTTCGGTTGCCCTCTTTAGCTATAATTTATATACATTAAAAACCCAAGGAAAAACATTTAGAATTGAAACAAATCCATAAATGTGAGAATATAAAAATTATCTATACGGTGGCACGGTGTCAATTATCGAAATAAGCAAACAGATCCAAGAGATGTATGCTACAATGTGACTTATTATGTGCCGCGACACACCTTATTCTATGTTGTGACTTGCTTTGATGCTAAGGAAATCCGAGAGTGTCATGCCATGGTGCCCAAATTTTCATGCCGCAACGAGTATAAACAAACAGATAAGAGATTGTATGCTACAATGTGACTCATGTTGTGTCGCGACACACCTTATTCTGTGCTGTGACTTTCTTTGATGCTAAGGAAACCCGAGAGTGTCATGCCATGGCGTCCATTTATTCATGTCGTGGCGAGCATTCTTTTCTTGAAAACCATCTGAAAGCTTCATGTCATGGTGCAATTTATCTGTGCCGCGATGTTCCTTCACTTTCTTGAATCAACACTTTTTTTTTGTTGATTAGTCCATGCCATGACTTATGCTCCGTTTATGGCATCCTTTGATCATGATTTAACTATTGAATAAAATTGTTCAAAGCTTCCTTGAATTGCTTTGTTTTTGATCTTGTGATGGGTCTACTTGAAATGTGAAATATTCCTTGATTCCCACCGGCAACCATCGGTTAATCACTTCAAATCTAGAACCAGTTTTTGTGAGAGCTATCCCTAGGTCATTGGATTTCTCTAAACTTACCCTTAATAACTTGCTCGCATATATCAAATTCTCAATGCCGTCGCTATTTCTCGACGATCCCATTAAATTCTAAATCAAGCTCTTATTCTTACAACCAATGATCAAATAATTAAACTCCTAACCCTCAATAGAAACCGATAACCAAGAGAAAAGTTCAGAAGCGTAATGCAAAAGTGAAAAAAAAGGTTTCTATGTATAAGTTTGAACTTTTCAATTTCAATTTCCCTAGGAATCATCGAAAATATAGAATAAAATCAAGATGGATAGTAAAACTCATAACATTTCACCAAACTACAAGAAAATCATACCTAAAACAAAGAATTGTCAATGAAATCACATCAACAAAGTAGACCCAACTTCACTGAAATAAATCCCAGATTTCTCTGAAAACTATAAATAGCGAGAAAAGAAATTGAACTCACTAAAAATACAACATATATGAATCAACCCAATTCGATACTTGGACTTAATTGGATTCTGGATCAGCTTCAATGATACCGAGAGAAAAAAAAAACAAAGAGTAACCCTAGCACGACATTGAAAATGAAGTACTTTTCGAATTATCGTTTTTGAGTCATGCAAAATTGCATGACTGTATATTCTGGAAATCAAAAAACCATTGAAGCGATAGGTGGCATCTACCACAATCTTTGGAGTATTCTTTTTCAAATATTGCTTTGGAGATCAACATAATAGTTATTGGGGCAGGTACTGACATAGTGTCTGGACTAGCACAACTAAAGGTGGGTTATGACCGATGAGGAACATGACTCTTTGCAAACAATTAGGGAGACCAGAAGTTAGGGTAGTGCCATCTGGGCCCCTACCATACCACATTTTCAATCCATTTCATTCTCACCCTCTATTCAAAACAAACTTCCCACAAACTGCAAGTTTGGACAAATGCTATGGTGATAGATTTTGTATCATATATTTATAATTTATGGAAAGTAGGGGTTATTTCATTCATTTAAGTAATTTGGACAGTTAAAAATGATTGTCATTTTGAGAATAGACCAATTCCTTTGGGTTCTACAATTGCATAGTTTGGCAATTTATTCAAGAGGTTAGTATGTTGTAGCAAGGGTTTATGGGAAATAGATGATCTTTAAGTGCTATGTTGTCCAAGGGTACAAGGCATTCAATGATAGTTTCCCAAGATTATAGAGGTTACTTGACATGCTCTACAGTTGGGCAAGGTAAAAATGAACACAGATGGTATTGCTTTTGGGTTGCATGGATTGGCTGAATGTGCGAGGTGTTCAAGACTTTAAGATCCTTTGGATGGTAGAAGCTTTGGTTGAAATCGAATTCTACTTACATGGTAGCTCTTTTTGAACCAAATCCCTATTTGTTTCGTGGAGATAGTATGTAGCTTGAGTTGATTGCTTGAAGAAGACCTCTTACTTGGATTTTCATTGTTTTCGTATCTCTAGGGAGAATAATGTTGTGGTTGATAGTATACTCTTTATAGCTTATAGTATTTGTATAATGACATGGTTCTGGGATGTACTATATTATTCGTGATATGTGATGTTTTATAAATGTTTTATATATCAATTTCTTTACATTACACATATTTTATTATTATAATGTGTTAAAATTATTTATTTGTACTTATTGAAAAAACATGAATTTTTAAGATTTTTAATGAAATTTTATGAAATTTTTTGGAATTTTTGGATTAGGTGAATAAACTTAGAAAATCTTGTGGAGATAGTATGTGTGCAACGCACTACTTCACCTCTGTACGGCACATCAGGCATATGGGGCACACCTTTCTCCTACACACGTCATGTTTTTATTTAAATGAATTTTGATTGTTTGACTAGCTTTTTTCCTCAATGACACATGGCATAGTAAATATGCATTCATTTTAAGTCATCCAATGATCTATATTTAATCTGAACCCAAAAACCTAATTTTTTTTCGTATAAATACCCAAACAACTCTCCAATTTATACACATAGTAGCCAAAATACACCAAAATTGAGAGAAAATTTGAGAAAAAATAATCCATCTTTGTGCCATTCTTGAAGGAAGATTGAAGAACAAGTTAAATATTGATATTTTTGGTTCCTTTGACTCCAATAATTCATCTAAAATAGATTTTTTATACTTTTTATTTATGATGCAATATTTAGTTTGTTTATTGAATTTTGTGAAACTCGTGGCTAGCTAAATAATTTATTATGATTATGGGCAATTCCTAACTCTAGATTATGGTTTAATTAATACAATTTTGTGATAAATTTTAGCTTTAGTTCTTGATTCTTGATTTACTCAATTCTATATTTAAATATCAAAACTATACATGTATATAACTAGTTTATTACATAAATATATTTACGATTAGTTTAAGATGTTAGTCTGTAATTGAAAACGTTCTTACTCGAAGGGGTATCTTGTGATTTCTATTACATTTAAGATTGAAAACTTAGGTTAAAATTTATCAATAGTTTTAATCTTATCTTATTTATTCATTATTTTTTTTAGACCTTAATACAATGAATTAATTAAATTTAGTAACTGAATTTTTAGGTTGGTTGATAAACAAACTTTTAATCAATTACATAGTAATAAAATGTAAGAAGGTTTGAACGTATCTAGATTTTTAAAGCTTAGTTAACAATTCAAGAAATGTTTTAAATTATAAATGTGATTTAAAACTTAAAAAAACTAATTTCTATTTATGACATAATTAATTTAATTATTATCTATAACTCTATAATCACATATCTCTCAATATTTTATCCCAAAAATCGTGTTTTTTATTTTTTATTTTTATATTTTTTGCAATCAACCCGAAACCCCTCTTATTAACTTTAATTAACATGCTAATAAACTAATGATTAGTAGTAAAATTTTTACAAATCCTATACTGATTCGATTCTTACTTGTAATTATATTTATTTCGACACAATTTCAAGAAAAGGTTTAACTTTTGTTGTGTCCTTTTGGGGTGTGACAATTCAATAGTGCTTTTGTTATTTTTCAAATGCTAACAACTGACCTAGATATAGGTTCTATTGAGGATTTCTTGTATGAACTTTAAATTACTAGTTTTTTATTTTAAAATATTTGTAGATGAATGGTTAGATAATAAGGGTGTTACAGATGTAACAACTAGTTAAGATATCCCGATGCATCTACTAATGTATGTCACTTACAACCTTAAATTAAAAAGTAAGCTAAAACATGACTCAATCTCCAATTAGTTAAGATATCCCAATGCACTTATTAATGTATGTCACTTGCAACCTTAAATTAAAAACTAAGCTAAAACATGACTCATTCTCCAATTAAAAATTTTCAAATGTTACACACAAGAAATAGGCCAAGGAGGATTTTGTTGCTCATCATACTAGGGATATATGTAACTGTTTTCTAAAGAATTTTAAGATCTATTATATTTTTCACAAAGGTTTCTCCAACAGTGCTTCCAACTTTAACAAATACAGCAGGATAACCAATTGGAGCTTTTACCCTACATTCAGAACCAGCTTTTTCAGGATCAAATTGCTCTCCAGTCCATATATGCTTCCAGGAACAAGTTTCTCCTATTGGGAAATAGACATTTACATGGTTCTTGCCTTTGTCTACCACAGGAACCACCAGTATCTCAGTACCAACCAAGAACTGCTGGTAAGTCAGACCAAGCACATGTTCATCATCCGGGTAATGGAGAAATAGATGACGGCATATGGGCATTCCCTTTTGAGAAGCTTCCTATATTTCTCAGAAAGAAGGGTGGGTGTTAGACTCACCCTTGAAAGCATTAGAAGATTCAAGCTACCATGAACATTAATTTTCTCTCACCTTTACAAGTTGGATCCTGTAGAATTTCCAAGCACTATATACTCGAGCAAATCGTGCAAACTGCAACATGGTTCGTTGGTTCGAGTAGAATTGGCAATTGCAGGATGGTTTATTCCCCTGCATTGCATTACAAAAGACAATTAAATCAGTAACCCTTAACATAATCGTCTTTTTAGGTAAAGAAATTGGTCAATTCAAGCCCTAAATAGCGCTTTCTTGTGTGTGGATATTTGGTCTAAAATGTCCCAAACTTCTGGATAAATTTTGTTCATAGCATGAGTAGCATGTACATAATCTACAAAAAAAATTTGAATTTGGGCCAATGTTCGCCCAAACTTGAAACACATGCTATTTTTGTGGGCTCAACATGAAGCTGTGATTATAACTGAAAAGTACATTTTAGGCATAGAATAACTACTTACTTCATGTGTCCGGAAAACAGAACTGAAAGCATTAAGCTCCATCCATCGTAAAAGTAACTCTTCACTTCTTTTGTACTTAATAAAAGGTATGTTTACAGCACAATACCCGCCAATATCACTGTGATTGAAAGGATAACCAGAAAGTCCACTGCTTAGTAGACCAACTACTGCACTCTTAATCCCATCATGAAGCTGCCAACTTACCATTTGGTCTCCCTCCCAAAAAAGCATCCCCCATTTTGGGCTACCTCTAAATCCAGCTCTCATGAAAAACACCAGGGCTTCTTCTGGGCCTTCGTTCTCCTTGCCTACTTGCTTACTTTTCCAATCTTCAACAAACTCTCTGTTTAATTGTGCCCACAACTCTGGATATCTGTTATGGGCTGAAATAGGATCTTCACCTGTTTGCAAATTCATTTTAGAGCATCTCAGTTTCATAAAAGTAAAGATTGCATCAGAATTTTATCAGTACAGATTTTTATTCTCATGACAGCTAGAAATATATAGTGATTAGCAATGTGTGGATATATTCTTCCATTTCTCTAATAGGAATGGACATGTCTATGTGGAAAGACTTTGTAGTTCACTAGCAGTCATTTGGCATATTGCATGGTGCTATGATAACTCTTTAACAATGTTTATGTAAGGAACTGGGGTTCCATTGAAGAAGAGCATTATATTTGCCCAGTATCTTTGCATTTTACCTTGTGTTTCAGCTCCTACCTTACAAAAAACAGCCTCATCTTCATGTTCACAAAGTCTTGAGATTCACATAAAACAACACGAGCCCACAGCAAGCCATGGGTTCATGCATATGAAACCAATACCTTAGTCGGGAGATTAACATAAGTAACCAAATGATTAAGTTTAGGTTTGATTATGAATAAATTGTAATTAACATTCTATCCTAAAAAATTAATCTATTAGATGGAATAGCTCAGTCCTTATTAACCTATGAATCACCCAAGTCTAATCAATGAAAAACTTTATTCACAAATAGCCAACAATTCAAAAAAATAGAAAAAGGCAATCATTTAATACCTGAATAGAGGGTCGCATCAACAGGTAAACCTTCACCAAAATCAGCCATCCATCCTCTGACACCATCATTCACCATTTCCTCTAGAATTTGCTTGAACCAATTTGCAGTAAGTGGATGTGTCAAGTCCAACATTCCCACATCGAAAGCCGTATTAGGAACCATATATGGTTCTCCTTGCTTGTCTTTTACTAATATGTCCAATGTCTTTGCCTCTTCAAAGAGGTACCTCCTACTGTTAGGCTTTTCATGAGTCTGCCGCACCAAATTGGAAGCTTTCAAATTATATCGTGAATCCCATGATTCTATACATAAAAGAATGCTCAAATATATGTACCGGAGCTAAACAAGGATTGCAGTATGTCATGACTTTGATATGCTGAGCACTGAGATCTTCGATTAGTTGTCGCCATCCACAGTATCTTGTAGTATCAACTTCCCAATTCCACCAAAGTTGTGATCCTATTACAGTCTTCCTCTGCCCCACCCAATCCTATGCAACAAATGCTATGGTAAGATGCGTGAAATACAAACCAATTTAACTTCTTCAATTGACCCAAGTTTCACCACAAAGAATCGAAGAAATTAATGAAATAAATGAGTGAAAGTAGATTTGAAAACTGAGAGTGACAATGTAGGGAAGCAATGCATTACCTGCAACCAGAATGCCGAAATAGGTACGTCATAAGTTCTTAACTTGTCCCAAATATCACGCACCATATTTGTACCACCCTGCATTCCAATGGTGGCTCCAGATATTATCCACTCTGGAAGCTCAGGAGGTCTCCCAATGGTTTCAGTAAAATTTTCAATGAGCTCAACAGGTGAGTTGCCATGTAATATACGTCCTTCAGCTGAAGTCCCATAAATCTACAAGCTCCAATATAGAAAAAACTATTGGAAACTGTAATTTTTAACATCTTTAAATTAATAAACTCATTGTCTATTGAAATTAATATGCAAATGTAATTGTTATAAAGTAATAAATTAAGAAGCACCTGTATTTGAACTCTGTCATGCCTGGTTAAATCAAATATGGAATAATCATAACCTTCAAGATAAAGAGACCTAATCTTCGAAGTCATATAGAAAGGTGAGGGAGCATAAGTTGTAGTGCAATCACCTCCAGCTCTGCAGGGATGATGAAGATAATGTATTAATGTAAGAACATAACAAAAGGCTCCGTTTCATTACCGGACCCTTTACAAGAGTTTTCACTTTTAACCGCTACTAGCATATACAATAATGATGTACATGTACGCAACAATGTTGTATATAGTTATACTTATATTATATTGTTGTATGTGTGCCTAGAGAAAGAGAAAAACAAAATCAATATAAGTGGGTCAATACACGTACTCTTCTAGTACACTGAGGGCATGTCATGTATAGTATTCAAGATGTTAAATATAATTGTATTAGATTGAATTATATTGAATTGTATTATGATTATTGTGTACATTGTATTTGATGACAACCTGTATAATATAGTTGAATAAATTAATAATAAATATTTTAATAAAATAATTTATATTTAAAATAATATTTAATTTATTTGATGTAGTTTTCTTACTAAAATATTTTCTTTATAAAAATTTATTTTTATATTTTTATTACATTATAAAAATAAAAAAAATAAAAATATTTTTAATTTAAGATGAAAAAAAAATCAAGACATATAATTTTATGATTAAAATTATAGATAGGTTAAGTCAAGTATCGAGTACGATTTAAACCCATATTCGTTACTGGTACTAAATTTTTACATAATCGTAATTTTTATATTTTATATAATACGATATCACTTTATAGTCAAACACATTACTATATGAAAATTAGATAGTTAGAATCTTTAATACTATGTAACAAACATGTTCTAAAAGTTATAAAATTTTGATTACGCATCTGGGTGTCAAACAAGCCCATTTGTTTATATTTTTTGTAAATTTACAACAAATTAGAATGTCCGAATATACACCCATATTTGTATCATGTTACTTGGACACAAATACTTCTCCAAAAATAAAGAGTCCAAATAACATATTTCAATAATGAAATTCAAATAGATGTCATCTACAAAACTAAACAGAAAAACAAATCATTTTAGGGCTAATTACTATAAGATAATTTAGAAATTTAGAAATTTGGAATATTGGGTTTGAAAAACAATCTTACCTATAACTGATCAAGTTAGCTGCAAAGGTTATAGGTTGATCTCCTCTCCCAATACCTTGTTCTTGAACAAAAATAGGAACCCTTTTTCCTTTGAAATCCATTTGAGAGAACTGTTCACCAAATCCATAAAATCTCTCATTTCCTTCAGACTTATAAGTAAGATACACTCTATTGAAGTCTTCAAATTTTACAACCTTCAGTTCTTCGATTTCCTCCTTTATGACTGAACTTGTTCGCTTTGTAATAGACCAACAAATCCCTACTCTCCTTTTTATAAACCCTCGTAAAACCCTGCGTCTAAAAGACCTGTATTTCCTTAATCCTAAAGTACTTAATGGGGAAGCTCTAGAAAGAAGTCTAACATTTGGTTGCCCAAGCTTCACAGAAAACCCAATCTGACCACTATTTTTCTGATCAAATAAAACCCAATAGCTAGAAAAATTAGAAGGTCCTTTGTTTGCACTTTGTATGTTTTCATCGAAATCGAACATTTGGGAGGATCTCACTGTTTCCGTATTTTTTGTAGTAAAAATCCAACCCTTAATTAGCAAACTAGGAAATTGGGTGCCTTTTGAATCTTCAAATTTCGAATAGTCAGAATCAAATCGATTGATAATTCTTATATCTTGAATGCTTTGATGATTACAAATCAAATGAACATATCTATCTTTAACAACAAAAGACCCCCTGCTTTCTTCCACGTCTGTTTCAACCAATGCCGCAGAGACAAAAGCTGTTCCGGGAACTGTGGACCAAATGGATCTTGTGGGCTGAGATTTATGATGAATTGAGATATACCCACCATTGTTAGAGCTCCAAAGGAGTTCAAAATCTGTGCCAATTGGATAGATTTGGTGTGAAGGTAGAGCTTTGAGATTGAAGAAGAGAGTTCCGTTAACGAAAGGTAACGACGTTTGTTTTGAAGGAAATGGATTATTCAAATGTTTGTGGTGCTTTTTAATAATTTTCATCGTTGTCATGTTGGAATATTCAAAAGAAATTTTGTCTAGTGCATGAATCTCATAAGGGGTGGTCCGTTTATATATACTCTTTTACACGCAATTTGAAGTATCTTCTTTTCTTGTCTTTTTATTTTTATTTTTATCGAACTTCTTTTATTTTTAATCCACCAATTGAACATTATAAGTTTAACCGGTGGAATTACGCAAGGGTCGGAAGGATTCTTACATAAATAATTGTATAAAATAGATACGTGTTTTATTAAGTTTTATTTTTAAAATTTTATTAATTAAAAATATATTATAAATTTAATAATTTAAATATATTATATTTAAATTATATAGGTATAACATTATATCCTTATAACATGTAACTTCTATATAATTGATAAAAATATATATAATATCATATATATATATATATATATATATATATATATATAAATATATATATTTCCAAATAGACATTATGAAAGATCCATATAATTATGTAAAAAATTTCTAATTAATCTCTTCACATCGCACCATCTTAATAAGTACTCCTCTTGAATTACACTTCTCGATTTATCACACCCAATTTATCTCATTTATTTATTTTATTTTATAATTATATTACCCAATATTTAATTAGTTTTTCTTGTTGATTCTTACCAAA
Source organism: Hippophae gyantsensis (assembly GCA_030763125.1). Classification (NCBI taxonomy): domain Eukaryota; kingdom Viridiplantae; phylum Streptophyta; class Magnoliopsida; order Rosales; family Elaeagnaceae; genus Hippophae; species Hippophae gyantsensis. The sequence goes on from CM061032.1 coordinate 30,081,871, forward strand.
CTATTCATTTTTAAAATAGTTAATCTATATTCAAAATTTAACACGGTTTAAGACATTAATCTCATAGTATACAATTTTAAACTTTTATTTGTGACATTACATAATTTGTTAGTATGTAATGCTTTGTTGAATTTGTTAAGAATCCCATGGATTTTACAATTTTGAAAGCATGTAAAAAGAATATATATATATATATATATTCAAAATAAAAAAAATCAAATATAAAAATATTTATAAATATTTATTCATGAATTCATCTCATTCAATATTCTATTTTCTCTTTTTGGTTATAACTTTATATTTGAAATTTGATGCATTGTAACGGTTTTCCTTCATGGAAAGTGGTAATATGATTTTTTGGAATAGTATGATCTATATTTGTAGACATCTTACTGTTCTAAGAGAAGTTAACGTATATAAAATTTGACAATAAATATATTATTATAATTACACCCTTTACGTATAAGAATCTATATGAATTTTGTTTTGACCAATAATAACATTGTTTAGTTGAGATAGTTACAAAATTGGATATTTGAGATTTTAAATTTTAACAGTTTTGTATGGAAGAGCGTGATTGTTGGGACAATATTGTATAGGCATGGGTTTCTCGGGTTGGTGGGGTCCGATAAAGGTGTTACAATCAAAGGTGGCTACTATTACTCACAATTTGGGGTGGTGGAGTTTCAATTCGGTGAGCTCGATCAATACAACAGAACTTGTTGGGCAATGACACCGATTGAATATGATCACTAATGAGGGGCCGTTAAATACTATAAAAAAGTGATACGTGCATGTGCTACTCGCTACTGCTTGACGCGCAGAAGCTGTTCCCTGGTGCAAAAGTGGTTACTCTAATCACAAAGATGGGTGCATAATAGAAGGAGGGGACTACTAGGCCGTAGGAGGACCACCAGTCTGTCAGGAGATGTTCATGCATTCTCTCTATCACACACTTACTATTGTTCACGCATTTCCTCTATTTTTCTTTAATTCTCTTACTATATATAGCTAAGAATAATATTAGATATTATACAAAAATTAGCTCTTTTTCCTTCACTGATCTTCTTCTTTCTCTTCCCTCTAAATTTACACTTAACAATGGTATCAAAACCAGTTCTAGCCATAGATAATCAGAACTAATCCAACGCAGAGTTTCTCAACAAGGTATCTTAAACTTTAGCATGACATTAGTCTAGCTTCGAGCGAGTGGGTGCTGCCTTACAAATGGTGCTAACCCCTTGCGCCCACGGATTCCTCTCCCTAACAATGATTACCCTCACCAACACCTTATGTTATCCTTCCCCAATTTTTTTAGAGATAACCTAATCGGTTGGATTTATAAGGCCGAACAGTACTTTGAATTCATAAACATCGCACCAGATCAACAGGGGCAGTTGGTTTCCTTCCATCTAAAAGGCATCGCCTTACAATGGCACAGATGGCTTGCAAAGTTTCGTGGACCACTCATCTGGAGTGAGTTCACTAAGGCGGCGCAACTGAAGTTTGGTCCAACCGACTATAAAGACCCTTCAGAGAACCCAAGGCTAGTACCACCACCACCAACTCTTTCACTTAAAGTTATGATGAGTTGGTCTTCTGAGATCTTTGAAAAATTTGAAGTTCCAACCATTGGATTCTTCACCTCTGAGGCTTGTTCTACTTCCATGGAGTACGCTACGTGGAAATTCCACCTGTTAGATGTCAACCAGTGAGACGTGTTTAAATCCTGGGTTGCTCGAAGAAATGGCAGTGGCTTATTCAGACACTAAGATAAAGCCCTGTGGATCACCACTATTTGGGCCTCCAGAACTGACCCATAAATCAAGTTTTCTCCTTTAGTTACACTACTTCGTAATGGACTTGGATTTGAGCCATTATCTGGGCCTATAGCCCTTGTCTATAAAGGAAATTAGCTCTCTATTTACTTCTTCCACCTCTCTAAAATTAACTCTATCAATCAATCGAAAGGCACGCGAGCAAAGAAAAAAAGGATTATGTCATTATTGTGATGAGAGAGTTGTGCATGACCATAATCAATTCACACTGATGAAGGTTCATCAGGCTATTAAGCTCTATGAACATACTTCTCTACTTACCATCTGTACGACCAACCCTCCCTTGTTAGAACCTACATCTCACTCATGGGTCAAAACTCTGCGTTCCAAAATTTGATCCAATCTTTTCCAAGAAGCCATTCTAACACATATCCAAATGACCCATATGGGTATCCTACTTAAATATGCTTCCCCAGCAATTCTGAAGGCAGCTGCAAGTATTCAAGACTTGAGGTTAGAGAAGAAAATTCATGCATATAATGTCCAATTTATATATGGGTCGTATTTAGTTTTTGAATAACCTGGTGAAATTGTATGGGAAGTGCAAAGATATTTGGGATGTGCACAAAGTGTTTGAAAGAATAATTGAGAGAGATAAAGTTTCTTGAAATTTATTGATTACAACTTTGTGTTGGTTTGAGGAATGGGAAATTACTTTACAAGTGTTTCAGTCCATGTTATCTGAGAATATGGAGCCTAAGCTCATTTACTTTGGTCAGTGTGGCACTTGTTTGTTCTAATTTTCTTACGCATCATGGAGGTTGGGTTGGAAAACAAGTTCATGCATATAGCTTGAGAACAATTGATTGGAAAACATTTACAATCAATGCTTTGATGGAAATGTATGCTAAATTAGGAAGATTAAGTTATATAAAAACTATTTTGGAGTTGTTGGAGGGTCGTGATTTGGTATCATGGAATACATTGATAAGTTCATTTTTTCAAAATGATCAATTTTGTGAAGCATTGATGTCCTTGTAACTTATGATTCTTGAAGGATTTAGACTAGATAGCGTTATAATTGCAACTTTCCTATCCAATTTCAATCCAAAATTTGCTGCTAGAGTGACTTTTAATAAGGTGTACTGCTATGTGCCTCTTGGGTCCATTAGCACCCTTCCATATTGTAGACATGTTGCATTTAACACTGCAACATTGAGAGCTCGGATCTCACAGACACAAATGATTCCAACTAATACTAGGTTGCTTCTATGGGAGACCTTTGATGAAGATGTTTCTCTTTTCAATATAAGATTAGGCATAACAGTAGTTGGGCTTCTCGAGCGAATAAATGTCACTAGAGATACTAGTGATTACTTATGGTACATGACCAATGTTGATATAAGTTCATCAGATAAAAAAGAGGAAAAGGCCAACTTTGACAATGCAGTCTGCAGGTTATGCTCTACATGTTTTCATCAATTGACAATATTTAGGGTCAGCCTATGGAATAAGGGAACAAAGGAAATTTACTCTTACTAGACCAGTCAATCTTCGACATGGAACTAATACAATCTCACTTCTTAGTGTTGCTATTGGATTACCACACATTGGATTTCGTTATGAGATTTGGAAAATAAGAATCCCAGGTACAGTTTGGTTCAATGGCCTTAACAAGGGACAGAAAGACTTAACATGGAAGAAATGGTTCTACCAGATTGGACTTATAAGAGAGGCAATGAATTTGGTGTCTCTAGATGAGGCCCCGTTAGTAGATTGGATTCAAGATTCAATTGCAAGCTGGAGCTCACAGCATCTAACATGGTATAGGGATTATTTTAATGCACCAAGAGGTAATGAGCCATTGGCTTTAAACTTAAGGAGTATGGGGAAAGGTTAAGTATAGGTCAATAGGCATAACATAAGAAGATATTGGATGTCTTATGCAAAAGGTGATTGTAGCTCATGTCATTATATTGGTACTTACAGCCCTACAAAATGTCAACTTGGTTGTGGCAAACTCAACTGAACTTAGTTGTTGGGAATATCCTCGAGAAACTACTTGAGAAAAATGTTGAAGTGTTGTTTTTGGTTGATCCTATTGATGTGACTGCCATCCAGAACACATTATATTGGTTGGACTACCTTAGGGAAAATAAATCTACATCAGTATGGATCTGAAAGCTCGAGTCCCATTCTTAGACAAATAATTTATCTGAGTTGCAATGAATATTGATCTGGAGCACAAAAGGATAAGACATGATGACGGAGGAACTGAAAAATGGGTGCTCATATTTTTATCAAATCATACCCCAACTTTGTCCTTGAGAACAAGGATTCTAAAAAGGGGGAGAAATGATACGTGCATGTGCTGCTCGCTACTGTTTGGCACATAGAAGTCATTCCCTTGTGCAAAGGTGGGTACTCCAATTGCAAAGATGGGCGCACGACAAAAGGAGGGGACCACTAGGTCGTAGGAAGACCACCAATCTATCAGAAGATGCTCACACACTCATCATTGTTAACACATTCCCTTTTTTTCTTTAATTCTCTTGTAAAGCTATATATAGCCAAGAAGATATGAAAATGATATATCAAATATTATATAAAAATAAGCTCCTCTTCCTTCTCTGTTTTTCTTCTTCCTTTTCCCTCTAAATTTACACTTAACGAAAAGTGGGTGATACGGTAGCGGGTGAATGAGCTACTTGACATGGAGGAAAAGATGTAGGTGGAGAGGGTGAAAGTAAAATGGCTGAAATTTGGTGACCATAATACATCTTATTTTCACTCTTATGTGAATCAGCAATGACGTCTAAATAAGATAGAAGCTCGAGTATTGGGTTGGGTGGGCCAGATAGAAATTGACATGATTCTTAATTGCATGAAATTAAAGCTTATTTCTCACCCATAAGAACAATTATTTTTGCCTTTTAGGAGGTGCTTGTAGCTCTATCTAGTGTGCATCCAAATAAAGCTTCGTGTTATTACGATATACCTGCTTTATATTATCAGTATTATTGGGATGTTATTGGAAATTATGTATGTGTTACATGTCTTGGGTTTTTGAAAGGTGGGTATAGCATTGATAATATTAATAAAACTATCATTTCTATTATCCCCAAAGTTAATAGTCTGATGAAATTTGTTGAGTTCCACCGTATTAGCCTCTGTACGATTATTTATAAAATTATTTCTAAGGTTTCCGACTTTACAAAAGTATTACCAAATTTGATAGATGAGACACACTTTTACTATAGGACGTCAAATAGTATACAATTCTTTAGTTGTCTTTGAGACTATTCATTCCATTTGAAGGTCCAAATGACAATCGGGATGGGTTGCATTAAAACTAAATATGAGCACGGTGTACGATAGGATGGAGTGGAACTATATGGTTCAAACTCTAAAGTTTTTGGGTTTCTCGGACAAATGGTTATCTTTTATTCACCAATGTATTTCCTCGATAACTTATTCTCTTAACATTATTTGTGTAAATATAGGTTGTATTCGGCCTTCCAAGGGTCTACAGCACCAAAGTGATCCTACTAGCCCTATTTATTTCTTTCATGTGGTGAGGGTTGCCTTTCTTATTACTGTATCCATGAGAAGTTGGATCGATTAAAAGGGTTAAAGTGGGTTGTTCTAGACTTGGTGTTTTCCATCTTTTCTTTGCCTATGACTTGCTGATTTTTTGTGATGCACCTGAAGCAGAGTGTAGGGAGAATTTGTATTGATTTGTGTTGACATTCTCGTGTATAAAATACAGAATCTATATTTTATTTAATATTTTTATCCATTCTTTATAATGTTGATTATTGATGACTAAATATCATTTAGGGTACAATTTTACGTTTATTTGTTGCACACTCACTACCTTTAATTTCGTGCATTTTTCATGGTTGGGTGATTGTTATTGTGGTGTCATCACCCACTTAGATTGCATGTAATTTTGTATTTATATAACATGTTATGATAATACAATCAAGATTAAATCTAAATATGTTCTTACATAGGAGGGTTTGATTATGATTGGAAAGCCTTTGTTTACTTACTACTCTTTTTTATATTACATGCTGTTGATGCCATGTTTTTTATTGTTTCCATGACGTATGCTAAATGATGAATATTTATTTGTTAATATGTTATAAACTAGCTATTTCTTTATCTTTTTTTATGCTTTATTATTAAATTACTTTGTTTGTTTCCATTGCGTGCTAGAGTTGGGGGAGTCCTAAGGTGTCTATATCACCTTGTCTTAGTTGTGTACCAAGTCTTTGTCTCTTGCAATTGGTACACCCTATTGACCTTAACTACTCTAGTGTTGATTCCTTCTTGCAAGCACACATACACTTTCACTAGGATGGATTCCGGTGAGGGAGGAAATGTAGGTAGGCCTCAACTTTTCAATAGGTTGAACTATGTCTATTAAAAGTGTCAAATGTGTGCCTTCTATGGTCGCAAGTGGACTGTCTAGTTTTAAGTTGAGAATGATTGTACGTATCCTAACAAAACTCTTGTTAATGACACTATGGTCCCAAAGCTGATGATCAAATGGACAAAGGAAGAAATTAAGGAGTTGGATTGGAATATTAAAGGATTGTACACCATTAGAGCTATTTTTGATAAGTATGTCGGAATCAAGCCTATAGAATGTCCAAAGAAACTTGGGACATCTCAAAAGTGACATATGAGGACACCTTTGTAGTCAAAAGATCAAGAATGATTCATCTCAACAAATATTATGAACTACTTCAAATGGAAGAGGACGAGTTGTTCGACGATTTCTAAGATTGGTTTTCAGACCTTGTTAACACTTCGTATAACCTAGGTCATCTGATAGATGAAGAGAAGTAGGTTGAGAAAGTTATCGCTAGCTTTTCAGATTGATTCAAGAATAAATCCCCTACTATTGAAATGTTCCATAAACCCAAGGACTTGAAGATTCATGAGTTGAATGGTGATCTCCAAATTTATGAGATTCATCATCTTTTAAGAAGGGAAAGATGGTTGCTAACAAAGTAAAAAGCATAGCCATTAAGTCTACTAAGAGTAGTACCAGTAAAGAGAAGATAACCTCAGTGGCTATAGTGATGATAGCTCTAATAAAGAGGAGATGGTTTTGATAGCTAGGACGTTTGTTAATTTCTTGTGCAGTAAGAAGAACTCTTCTAGTGGGCTTATAAGAGAAAGCTTAAGTATGAGAGACTTGGGACCAAGGAAGAAGCTAAAACCTTTAATGAGGAAACTTAGAAACATTATATTAGGGGACATGTTAATCAAATAACGTGTTTTAATTACAAAAATCTTGGATTTAAAGCCACCTAATGCTATGCTATATAGAATCGCTCTCGTAAGAGAGCAATGAAAGTCGAGGTTACTATTTCAAATAATAGATGTAGTACTAATGAATAAGATAACAACTTTATTTCCTATATAACATCTAAGTCTACTAAGGATCATCCTAGTACAACTTTAAGATTTTTTAGGTTTACGTATGATGAAGATGATGATCAAAAGGAGATACTGGAGATATACAACAAGCTTCTAAGGGAGAAAATTAAGTCTAAAAATGCTCAGAAGTAAGCTTTAGGAAGCCTTGAAGAAAAAGAAAAAGAGTTGTGCGATTTAAAAGCCACTCTTAAGGAAAGAAAGTACTCCATCAACTTTGTGCATGATGATCTCTTCAAGAAATGTCAGATCATGCATAAATGTTATAATGATATACTAGTTGAATAGAACTCCAACTGTTATAGAAAGAAGTATTAGAGGATAACCTAAAGAATCTTGATATGAGCCACGAAAAATAGAAAACTATTAGCCCTGATTTAACTAAAGATAAAGTTTATCAACTCATTTTTTCTAGGAAAGAAGGTGATTATGTTAGAAAGTGATAAAAAGCATTTTCCATATGCTCTTTTCGATAAAGAAAAGGAGCTGGTTACACTTCGAAGAAAGGTTAAGGATTTGGGTTATTTTTCCAATTCATGGAGACATCTATTAGAGAAAATGATGACCTTATCAAAGCTTTAAAATGAAATCAATTGAATCTTACAAATGAGTTACATGACTCCAAGGTTACAATGAAGAAGATGATGCTGAGAACTTAGAAATTGGACGATATTCTAAGTAGTAACAACGTGGCCATTGATAGATGTAGGATGGGTTTTGTTAAAAAGGTAAATACTACCGTTGGTGCTGTACCACAGTTCATCAAGCTTATGACATCATATCCTAAGATGAAGACATTGGATGCCACTATGGTTAGTCTCTGATTGTCTTATGCCATTTCCTAGATGTTTCTTACCTACTTATCAGTTGTTACATTGTGGCGAGCATGGGCATCTAAGATCACACTGTGAGAGATTAACTACTTATCATCATGTGAGAGTTAATGCTAGCATTGTTTCTCCCTTATCTCCTTCTCATGTAGCTTCTCAAAGTTAGAGATCCTATTTCACTCTCTCTTTTGCACACTCATGCTATCTTTATAGTACTATTAACAACCTTTCCAGATAGTGCCCTAGGTACTCTCGGAGTATTAATTGGAGATCCTTTCCTCACCCCGATTCCAATTACTCTAAGTTTAACTATTGTGGTTCATCTAAGAACTTTCAATCAAGATGAATTATGCTTCGATGACACAGTGCTAAAATGAAGAAAAAATATTATATTTCTAAAAGCTCTGTAGGTCATCTGCATAGTGATTTCTTGATTGTTTTTCAGGAGTTTCAAAACAAAAGAATACTCGATTACATCCTATAACTTAGACTTATATTGAATAGCAGTTACATTTTGTATTTCTATCATCAAAAATTGTTTACTAAATGGGGAAATGTTGTTTGGTTACTATTTATTATGATTAGTTTATGTGGAGTTTATATTTCTTTTCTCTATTTCTTCGTAGTAATTTTTGTATGTGTTTACAGTTTTTATCTTTTTTTCTCTTGATTTCCTTTTTGTTAATTTTGTTATATTTTGTTGGTTTCTATCGTTTTTGTGTTTTAAATGTTTTTAAATTTTAAATTTTTAAAGGAAAATACAAGAATATTTCAAAATTAGGCTTCGTTCTCTCTTTTCTCTATCATATTTTGTTGCTCATCAAGTCCCTCGTTGACCCTCGTGTCCTTTCCATGGTCTTACTAAGCGTTATTGTAACACACACATCGTGGTCTCACCGACCCTTTAACAATGAGGTTAGCAAGCTCACAAAAATCCTAAATAAATCCTTCCCTTATTCATTTTCAAATCATAGAATTTCAAAACACTTCCTACCCTTACTTTGCCTACCTTTTTAGAAATGGATCCTAATCTTTCAAGGAAGAACCGAGATACCCATGCCAATACCGACAGAGAAGAATCTTTAGACACTTATACTCTACCTCTTTCATCTGTTGCTACTTTCATATCAGAGTGCTTTGTGTGGATAGATGAATTTATCGCGCTAAATAAGGTTTAAATTATTCTCATGCATTACTCTTTGTACACTTGATTGCATATATGATGAGTGCTCAAAAAGCACTAAAATTACCATGAATTTATGCACATTAATTGATTAAAAATATATATTTATATGTTTTATCATATATTTATATAAATTTATCTTTTTCGGAATCACGGGTATTTTTATTGTTTTTCAAATATTTTCGCTTAAAAACGTAACTGAAAGACTCAAAGAGGAATACTGGAAGCAATACATCACAAATATATTAATAAATAAATGAGAAAAGGTCAACAAATATGGAAAATTTGGACAAAATGGGTCAAAAATGTCAAAGAGGAGGAAAACGCGCACGGAGCCGCCCAACCCTCGCGTGCCAGCACCCAACCATGCGTAGCACGCCCAGACCGCACGCGCTGCTCTTGCTCCCGCGCGCGTTGCTCCAGCCTTCCACGCGCGCTTGTGCGTGCCACTAGTTCCTTCCGTGCGCGCCGCTGCCATCTTGCCCCATTTTTGCGCACAGCCCCCCCACGTCATGCTGACATCATCAAATGATATCACCAATCACTACTCCGTGTTTCCACCATTTTTCACCCACTTTTTATCTCCATCCTCACCTATAAATACCCCATTTCTCTTCACTTCTAAACACACCTCAAAACACACTTATCTCCTCTTTCTTTCTCTCCATTTCTTAGTTTTTAGTTTTTTTAGTTTTTCTTAGTTTTAGAGTTCTTCTCTTTTTGAGAAGAACTAGCTATGTTTTTGTAATTTATTAGCTTTTTGATTCAATAAATGGGAGTGCAAATTCCTCTTGGAGGTTTTCCAACAACGGGAATAGCATCGAAGTTCTGTAAGGATTTTATTTTCTTTGTAGTTATTTTTTATGCTTTATTCTTACATATTATATTTAATTTGTCTGTGATTAAATTTAGCTGTGCTGGCTTTTTATAAACATGATATAATAATAACGTTGTTATGCTTGCGAAATATTAAATAGGTAAAAATCTCTAAAATGAATTGATTTTATTTTTATTCAAGATTTTATATTAAGATTGTTAAGAGAAATATATTATTTTTTATTACAAACTTAAATCTAAAAATTAGATTTTAATGTTTAGTTATCCGGTCTAATTTAGAGTGAACCTCTATTTCAAAAGTTTTTATAAGAATTATTATCTGAAAATGTATTGACAACATGTTTTCAGTAGTGGTTTTAAAACTTGAAAGTTAGTACTCGGATAATTAAATTCTTAGGTTTAATTTGGACACCTTGAATAAAGTTTAAACTGTCTAACCCCACCAAAGGTGGCATTTAAATGGTTCATTTTTAATCTCTTAGAAAAAAGGAATTAATTTAATTAACCAAATTAGTTATCAACCCCACCCATAGGTGTTAATTGATTTGTTTAGTTAACAAAGAATATCTAACCCCACCAAAGGTGGTATTCATATAAAAAAGAGAGGATCAATAAATATCAATTCATATCTTTAATAACCTAAATAATATGAGCAAGCATAAATTAACTTGTTTATTATATCCATAAATACTCCACCATTATAAATGATAAAATTTGCATAAATGTTTATTGAATCTATGTTTATTTTTATGTAAGTAGATTAAAAACACAAAACCCAAAATATCGTGACAGGATGTTTAGGATTTAATTTTGTTTTTAAAAGTTTGAATAATAAATTAAAAACCACATACATTCCTTCCTTAGATCGACCTTGGGAGTATACTTATCATTTTCTACGAAATGATTCGTACACTTGCGAGAGTTTTATAAATACATAAAACCAAATGAACGGTAGGATCGGCGATGTCGGTTCTGCCCCCTCTTTTGTTCAATAATTCTATTCTTCTATCTCTCCCTATCATACTAGTTCTTTTTCTGTCTCTTTTACATTGAGGGGACCTCCAATCAAGTTCTCTAGGAATGATATTATTCAAATATTATCGCTTCCTAATATATAGGATCCATCTTCTCCTATACTTTCTTTTGAGTTTGAGAACATACTTGGTGCAAACTTCCCTAATGAATTTTGAAACATAAACTTTCACAAAATCACTACAATGGCCTTAACCATAGGTATAATAGAGGTTCTCTTTATTTGAGTACAGATGTATGTGGGTGCTATCTCAATGATGTCGTGAGCACTTTTATCCATCCTCGCTCTCATACTTCTTCAATGACTCTCACCCAATGTCACTTTCTTTCTTTTTCTATTTTTACTAGTGAGACTATAAACCTTATTAGTATGATCTATATGATCATTATTTTATGCTCTTTACGTACCTCTCATTCCAGTCTTTATTATCCCTCTTTGAACACCTATTGGAGTGACCCTTTTTGGTACTATTTCTAGTATTGAGCTTGGTAGATCTCAGCTTACTACTAGATTTTAACCTTATTATCATTCCTACACTCTAGGACACTCTGATCTTTCTTCTCCTTCTTCTTAGAATGCCTTGATTTCTATTCTTTGTCCTAATATTCCTACTCCTCTTGTTTCTTCTCCTCCTAATCATCAACAGTTAGAGCTCACTCTAATGTGATAAGATTTAGTTTCCATAAGATAGGAGTTGGCTGTAGTGAGATAAGATTTCTTTTGCTAATCACTAGAAGCATACCTTTTATTGACAATCTTTGGTACAAATCAATAATCGTCTCTTCACTTTGGAGCACTTAGCTCTCTGATATAGTTCTCCTAGATCCAACAGTTCTCATCTCTCCATTATACCATATGTAAATGGTGGTGCTTCTCAAATTCACATTTTTAGTGCTAGCCTCATGAGTTCTTTGCTTATTTTTGAAGGAAGAAACCCTATTCTTTTGCTATAGTCTTTCGAGTCTTAGGGGTTAATTATCGATGCCAATCCCCTTGCTGATTGTCTTGAATTCTTTCCTATACCCTACCTATCTTCTAACTATATAGAGTCTAGAGTTGAGGAGGATGGAGCTAACTCATTATTTTCTTTTTATTTATGTATTGGATTTTGATGTACTTTTTCAAAAAAATATATTAATAATAAAAAGTGCATGTTTTCTACACTTTTTATTTTTATTTTTATCTATTTTTATTTCAACATTGTTTATGAGTTTGTTTAGTATATGGTATAGCTTATATATCTTTTTTATGTATGTTTTGGTGTTATGCTTTAATCTATCCCTATTGGATGCATGAGTGGCTAGGATTATTTTATTATGTATGCCTTTTCTCCCTCATGTAGAGGTGTTTCTTTGACCTTTTGTATCAAAAAGGGAAAAAAGTATATTTACATAACTTTTTATTTGCTGCATTCAATGTGAACATAGGATTGTACTGCATTATGTTTGCCTAACATACATACATATAGAGGGAGTGTAGAATGAAGCCAAGGGAAGTTATGTTTTGTGTAGCATGTTTTGTTTATGCTTAGGCTATCATTTTGTACCTGTGTAGCCGTAAAATGATAGTATTTAGTTAAACTACGTGTAAGTCTACATTACACATTTATGGGTATATTTTGTATGTGTAGAATATAGGTGTAGTTATAGATTATGAAGCTCATATGGAATTGGGAGCTCAGACTTGCAGCATATAGTAGTTCATCAAGATGAATATGTTGATTCATGAAGATGGATGAAGCACAACAAGAAAGCTATACTACGGTTAGGTTTGTCGAGTTTATTTGGTTGTTGCATCAAAGTTTATTCATTAGAATGAACTCCTTTAGGCCATTTTTCATGAATATATTATGTATTGATGTTGTTTCTATATAGGTTATGCAACATTTTTCACAAAAATTTAAAGTGGGAGATTGTAAATCCTATTATTTTTGTGTTGGCATTTGACATATGATTGGTAAGTATACAAGTCGTATAAGTAATACAATGATAAAGCATGAGTATCGATCCTTAAGGAGTGGGGTGTTTCATAGTAGAATACCAACAATAAGTTATCGTAATAATATTTAGGCTAACAATAAGGGAAAATCTATCAATAGTTAATATTATTATTAAATAAAGTTATTATGAATATAGGATTTCAACAATGACAAAAACTTAGGATTTTGGAATCCTCTAACTACTTTACATTCAATCCAAAACAATATATGAATGGCTTCTTTAAATATAATATCTAGTTACATGATTTTAGATGTTGATGACTCTTTTTCAAGCAATCATATATAACTTCCCATAAATAATCACATTTTCATGCTACTTTTCTTGCATGACAATTAAACTCACATGCAATCATGCTACACATATATTAATCATAGTTTCACACTATTCTAATGCCTATGTTAATTAATCTATGATAATTTAGATTCCATTTTTTCAATTTATAATATAATCTAGAATCATGCAATTAATGGTTAATTAATTGAAGCATTAAATAAAAGATCAATTAAGAAATCAATTAAAGAGATAAATCATATAAATAAATTGGTTTTAGTTGCATTCAACGTGGCTAGGTTAAACCAAAATAAAATAAAGAATCTATCTACTAATCATTCTAAACATAATTAACAATGAAATAGATGAGTTCTTGGAAGGAATCTAAATCAATTAAGAAAGAATTATAGAATTCTATGAGTAAATGTAGCTACAGACTTGATCAATCTTTGACTCATTCTAATGGCTCAAAAATATTTTTCTCCTTCCTCTGGAAAATTGTAGTGAATAAATTGTTGCTAATAAATTTAAAAAAACTATTCTTGACCTTTGAATGTAATAAATGCAATCCAATGATCGAGATTAAAACTAGAATTAAAAATGATTATAGACTCGTGGCCCGTTTGATCACTTGAGATTTTTTTTTCAATTGATCTTACCATGAAATCATTCCAACCCTAGAGCACTCAATCAATATTTGACAGAAACTCGATTGATCGAGACCCTTTTGGATCAATTGAGAATTTTGTGAATCAATCAAGCTGAGAAAACCTACTTGAGAATATTCAATCTAAGTTGATCAAAGCTCAATCGATCGAGTAAGTGGTAGTTTTGTAATTTTCTTGAAGATGCTATATCTCATCCATTTGAGCTCCCATTGACTTTTTCCCACCAACATTAGCATAGTTATACATAAGATAAGTTTTTTTTTTACTAATATTCACTCCAAAATAAGACAAATAACTAATTTAGAATGAGAAATCATTTTACTTTTGTAGAGTTATCAACACCTCTAACTTAACTCTTTGCTTGTCTTCAAGTAAAATAGATATATACATATTTAGTAATGAACATGATTTAGCCTCCACATGCATGGTTGACAAAAATGTATCACCCTCAAAGATTGCATAAATACAATCGACACCCCTAAATGATCCCCCCAAAAGGATCACATGACTATCAATCAACACTTTTCGATGAAAGCATACAAAAGGCATTTGTGATGGAACAACTTTGTGTGTGTTGTCAATCATGTAAATTATTGTACCTATGATATAGGTTCATAAAAACCATGCAATTGGCATATATTTTCAAAACATATTTCATGCGTCCACTCTTCTCATCCTTTTCTACTAATAGTTAGAAATCAATAGGGCATGACATGCTTGTAAATTAAGGCTTAGGTTGGGGTAGGTATATATAAATATTTAGGTTAATTCTCCCTCTAATATTACTACATCATTCATGTGCAATTAAACATTTCATCATCTTTCTGTGCACATTCCAATTGATTTTTCTCCTCTTTTTCTATATCGTATCATTTTGTTTATTTTTTTTTACTTATTTCTTTTGCTATTTTTCTTTTCCATTTGAACTTTACTTTGTTTATGAAGGAAGTTGTGCATGTAAAGTGTATCTCACATCATAATTGTTTAGCCTTAATTAATTTTCTTATGACCACTAGTTAAGGGTGTGTGGTAAGTGAGAAATTATTATGGTCTTTTTGGTTATGCTAAGATGTTTGTTAGATGAAAAAAATGAATATATATTAGGATAAAATAGGTGACTATGGTACAATATACAGTTAGCTTGAAAGACTCAATTAGTTCAAATAAGGCCTAAATTACTTTTCTAACTTAATATTATCTATGATTTGGCCTCAATGGATAATAAAATGAATTCTAAATTATGTACAAAACTCATGGAACTTAGCATTATTTACACAAATTTTTCCCAGTGAACACATTAAGTAATAGTCAATGACATTATGCACAAGTGTTTAAAACAATTCCATGAGAACTCTCAACCATACAACTCAATTCACACATGCATTTTGATCTTCACATACTAACCTCTTATCATAGTTAAAGCATCAATTCTATTATAGGGTTCATATCATAATTATCGTGCACATATTATAGGATTCATATAATAATTATCGTGCACATATCTTGTTCATCAATTTCTACTCATATTTATACTGAAATACTAAATGCAATATCCTAAACGTAATTCCTAAAGTAGAGAAAATGAAATCTTCCCACACTTTAATTGTACATTATCCCCAATGTGCAACATGAAATTATAAGTAAAATATATGAGAAAAGAAAACTCCTTCCATATTGACTTGTTGGTATTTATCATCAAGTATGTCCATATGCTTGCCATGTCCCTCTATACTTTATTCATCTACAAAAAGAATAAAAATAAGTACTAAAAATAAGTTGAATTGCCTCCCAAAAAACGTCACATTTAAGGTTCTTGACAAGACCCTAATAGCTCTTCAAGGATCATTAAAATAAATAAAGGATACTTCTCTCTCATGCAAGTTCCCCAAATAAGGTTCTAACCTCTGACCATTCACCATGAATTTGGTATTTGTCTTAGTCTCTACAACCTCTACAGTTCTTGATTGAAATATCTTTGTGACCAAAATTGGTCCTAGCCACTATGATTTCAACTTACCTGAAAATAGTATCAATCATGAATTATATAATAAGACTTGTTGTCCTTATACAAAAGATCAATGCAAAGGCTTTTGTCATGTCACCACTTGGTTTATCCTTAAATAGTCATGTACTCTCATTAGCGTTCCATCTAATTTCATCAAGTTTATTGAGTTGCAGCATTCTATGCTCTCTGGCATCATCAAGTTTAAATGACCAATCTTTCCTTGATGTGCTCACTACCTTTTTTACCACTCTTTTTTTTATTTCTCTATTGTAGACTTCTATTTGGCCACTTGTTTAAGGGTGATATAGGGTACATACCATATGATTAACATTATAGCTTGCTAATAATAAATTAAATATTTTGTTAAAGTGACTATCTACATCACTTATTTCCCTTGGAGCTCCAAACCTAGTGAAGATGTTCTTCTTTAAAAACTTTGTTACTACCTTGGCATCATTTATTGGAGTGGAAATAGCTTCCACCCACATAGACATATAATCCATAACCATAATAATGTTAGAGCTCTCAAAAGATGGTATGAAAGAACCCATAAAATCTATACCCCATAGATCAAACAACTCACCTTCTATAATAGCATTTTAAGGCATCCCATGTCTCATTTAGTGTGTGTTTAAAATCAGTACTAGGAATCAATCGAAATCAAAATGAGAAGAAATTAGATTAAAAAGGAATAAGAGTAAATGTGTTGATTCCCTTTGATGGTGTTTAATAATAGTTTGCAAGAATCAAAACAACCATAAAGCAAATTATCTTGAAAATATGAAGTAAGCATCCATAATGGGAATCAAAGGTAATAAAAGTTACATTTTACATAGCTACCCTTGTAATCAATTATTATTTAAGTTTAATTTATAATTAATATATTAGTTTTATTTTTTAAAATAATTAATATAATAATATATTTAATTTTAACTAAACATTAAATTTTACTTAAGTTATCATCTCAAATATGATGTTTATGCATGTTTCCTTCATGTCAAGGAATGACCAATCAAATGAGAAAAAGAATACAAACAATAAAACCCATAGAAAATTAAACAAAGTACAAGTTGATTGGGTTGACTTTCTTACCTTTTTTTGTGATGAAGACTAAAAGTTGATAAATGAGAGATGAGGTGAAGAGAATGAGGTTGTTGTGTTGAAGAGAGGGGGCTGAGTGATTATGCCATTGTCTTACCCTAAGGGTATTATTGAAATATTATATATTTTAGATGATAATTTGTATCAAAATTTATATTAAAAAATGATGGAAACAAAATGAATTCTAATTGGTGGTTGGGAATCAAATTTAAAGAAATTCAAGAATGAGAGAGAGACTTGGAATCATTCCCTTTTCCTTTATTTATTTTTCTTTCCCAATTGATAAACACATAATGTTTCCTACCCTTTGGTATATATCATAAGGTTTAATAAACACAAAAACATCTTTAAATGATGAGGGTCAATAGAAGCCTGGTTGTAATACCTTGGATGTTATTCGAGTTACTCCAAAGTGACCTCCGTAGTTCAACCCATAATAATGGTGTAGAATGGGTAGTGTCTCTTCAAAGGGAATGCATCTCTTAAGTACATCATCACTAATTTTTTGAACAAATATTGGTCATCGCATACATGGAATCATGTTTTATCTAGGAGCTTCTTCCTTTCTTGACATGATAACCTCAGTCGTAATGTTCCACATGTAAGGTAGTTTGCTACATCAACATACCATGTCATCTTGATTGTTGTCACTTCCTATAGTGGTTCTTGATGAGTGCTCAAAAAGCACTAAAATTACCATGATTTTATGCACATTAATTGATTAAAAAATATATATATTTATATGTTTTATCATATATTTATATAAATTTGTCTTTTTCGGAATCAGGAGTATTTTTATTGTTTTTCAGGTATTTTGGCTTAAAAACGTAACTTAAAGACTCAAAAAGGAATACTGCAAGCAATACATCACAAATATATTAATAAATAAATGGGGAAAGGTCAACAAATATGGAAAAATTGGACAAAATGGGTCAAAAAGGTCAAAAATGTCAAAATGGAGAAAATCGCACCGCCGGGCCGCCCAACCATGCCTAGCCCCGCGCTGCCAGTGCCCAGTCCCGTGCCCAGCCACGCGTGCTGCTTCCCACTCCCGCGCGTGCCTGCCTCCAGTTCCGCGCGCGCCCCTGCGTGCTCAACTGCCCTTCGCGCACGCCGCTGCCCATTTCGCCCCATTTTCGCACGTAGCCGCCCCCATGACGTCATGCTGATGTCATCAATGACATCAGCAACTACACTCCGCATTTTCATCATTTTTTAACATTTTTTCACCCACTTTTTCACTCCATTCTCACCTATAAATACCCCCTTCTCTTCACTTCATAACACACCTCGAAACACATTCTCTTCTCTCTTTATTTCTCTCCTTTCTTAGATTTTTTAGCTTTTCTTAGTTAATTTCTCTTAGTTTTAGAGTTCTTCCCTTTTTGGGAAGAACTAGTTATGTTTTTGTAATTTATTAGCTTTTTGATTCAATAAATGGGAGTGTAAATTCTGCTTGGAGGTTTTCCAGCAACGGGAATAGCATCGAAGTTCTGTAAGGATTTTATTTTCTTTACAGTTATTTTTTATGCTTTATTCTTACATGTTATATTTAATTTATCTGTGATTAAATTTAACTCTGGTGGCTGTTTATAAACATGATGTAATAATAACGTTGTTATGCTTGCGAAATATTAAATAGGTAAAAATCTCTAAAATGAATTGATTTTATTTTTATTCAAGATTTTATATTAAGAATGTTAAGAGAAATATATTATTTTTCATTACAAACTTAAATCTAAAAATTAGATTTTAAGGTTTAGTTATCCGGTCTAATTTAGAGTAGTGCTCTTTTATTTGTTGGTACAATCGTAGAGTAGTTAGAGTGAAGCTCTATTTCAAAAGTTTTTATAAGAATTATTATCTGAAAATGTATTGACAACATGTTTTCAGTAGTGGTTTTAAAACTTGAAAGTTAGTACTCGGATAATTAAATTCTTAGGTTTAATTTGGACACCTTGAATAAAGTTTAAACTGTCTAACCCCACCAAAGGTGGCATTTAAATGGTTCATTTTTAATCTCTTAGAAAAAAGGAATTAATTTAATTAACCAAATTAGTTATCAACCCCACCCATAGGTATTAATTGATTTATTTAGTTAACAAAGAATATCTAACCCCACCAAAGGTGGTATTCATATAAAAAAGAGAGAATCAATAAATATCAATTCATATCTTTAATAACCTAAATAATATGAGCAAGCATAATTAACTTGGTTATTATATCCATAAATACTCCACCATTATAAATGATAAAATTTGCATAAATGTTTATTGAATCTATGTTTATTTTTATGTAAGTAGATTAAAAACACAAAACCCAAAATATCGTGACAGGATGTTTAGGATTTAATTTCGTTTTTAAAAGTTTGAATAATAAATTAAAAACCACATACATTCTTTCCTTAGATCGACCTTGGGAGTATACTTATCATTTTCTACGAAATAATTCGTGCACTTGCGAGAGTTTTATAAATACATAAAACCAAAGTATCGGTAGGATCGGCGATGTTGGTTCTGCCCTATCAAGTTTTTGGCGTCGTTGCCGGGAAAAGAATAGCGTTTTTAAATTATTTATCAAAATTTTAAAAAAAATTTGTGTTGTAAATAATTATGATTTTTATTTATAAAAAAATTTGTTGTTTGTGAAAAGTAAAAAAAAAATTTCAAATTTCAATTTCATAATAAATAAATAAAAAATTAAAATTTTAAATTTCATAAAATAATTATAGCATGCATAATAAAATAATTTTGAATTTTAAAATTTGAAGTAAAAAAAAAGTAAATAAATTTTAAATTAAATAAATAAAATAAAAATAAAAATAAATAAAAATAAAAAAAAAATAAAAAAAAAATCAAAAAGTTTATTTTCAATTTTTTTTATTTTTTCTTTTATCTTTTTCAATTATTATTTTCAATTATTTTTTATTTTATTTTATTTTTATTTTATTTTTGGCTTAATTTTTCATTTTTTTTTCTCTTTTTATTTTTTTTATTTTTCTTTTACTTTTTCAATTTATTTTATTTTTGGTTTAATTTTGTTTTTTTTTAACTATTTTTTTATCTTAATTTTCGTTTAAGTTAATTAACTTAGGTTTTTAGTAACTTAATTTACTAACTTATATTAATTTAATTTACTAATTTAATTAACTTAGATTTTCATTAACTTAATTAACCTACCTTTTTATTAACTTAATACTTAAATTTTAACCTAACTTAACTTAATTAACTTAATTTTAATAGCATGAAAAGTAAAGATCTAAGGGAGTTCTATCTAGGAGACTAGTTCCTGGAAGCCTTTGTGCCACTAGTCTTTCCTTGGAACGTTGCTATGTCTAGGAGGATGATTTTTAAGGAGCCTTTGCCCCACCATTCTTTCCTGGGAGCACTCTTGGTTAATACTGATTATGTTATTTTAACTTAGATATTATAGTTAAAAACAAAAAAAAAATTCTGAAACTATCTCCAAAATTTTAATGTTTTAATTACAATCTAAGGAGTTAGTTGTTTTGTTTGATCTAGGTACAATTTTGTTTTGATGCCTTTAATTATTTGATTTGTACCTAGACATGAATTATCTAAAACTCACAAGCATGTCCCTAGTTTTAAGTACAGAAAAATTTGAAAATCCATAGGACATGACTCAAAAAAAAAAGTATAGGTAGACAATCTTGTCTTACTTGTTGGTTTGATTGACTCATTGATGAGGGGACATTGAGTTTACTTAAAATGAAATCCCCAAGTTACGTCTTGCTAAGACGTTAAACTAAGCGCTAGATGGGAGGCAACCCATCATTTTAGGTAATTTTCTTTTATTTATTTAATTTCTATTATTTATTTTAGTTTAATTACATGTGAATAATTTTAAAATTGTTAAAACTAAAAAAATTTTTGTTGAGATGTTAGAAGTTCACAGCGATCTATCTGTGTGCACTTTAATGAACATGATGGATGCACCTGCATTTCTCCATCACTGCTTGCAACATTCTCAAGAAATAGGTAATATTTCCTCTCTTTTCTCTTTATCTTTAATTTACAGTTGTTACATTGAGGACAATATAAGTTTTAGGTTAAGGGTGGTGAAAAGTTACCATGCTTAATTAAAAAAAAGATTTAACAATTTTAAAAAAATAATAATAATTTTTTTTTCACATTTTCATTTTTATTGTGCTTGGCTTTATTTTTTTATTGTGTGATTTAGTAATTTTGGAATTAAAAAAAAATTCTCACAAAAATTTATCATTTCTTTAAATCAAATTTAAATAAATAGTGAAGTCTTTTGTACTGTTAGATTAAGTTTTGAAAACATATCATGAAATATTTTGTAATTGTTTTTGATAATTAGTTAGTTTTTGTCATAACTAGTATTTCTTGATAAGATGTAGAAATTATATTAAACCCAAAATCGGTGTTTATGAATTTGTTTTAGTGGAAACTACCTTTGTGAGATATAATTTGAGCCTAATTTCCCTTATTCAGAGTGAAATATATATTTTTTCTACTCCAAACACATTTCTTATTTCTTCAAATTTTTAGATGATCTCTATAGGCATTAGCATTGAATGTATGAATTTTTTTTTCCCATCTTAATAGAGTGTTGTATATTTATTATTATTTTGGCTTAGATTAAATGATTTGAGTAGAAATTGATAGTATATGCTTTTATCTCATTCGTGCATGACTGTTACAAAAAAAAGAGACATATCTGGGGTTACCCAAAACAAGATCAAACAGAAAAGCCACAAAATTAACCACTCACCAAAATCCTAAAAACAAAATGTACAATCTGTACATGGGTTGACTCTCTAAAAAAATGATATATATTGAAAAGTATCTTCAGAAAAATATAGAGAGATAAAGAATATATAGTATAATCTAGATACTATGGCCCACATTACCCAAAATCCAAAAAAATGTACAAACTGTACATGGGTTGACTCTCTAAAAAAAGTGATATATATTGAAAAGTATCTTCAGAAAAATATAGAGAGATAAAGAATATATAGTATAATCTACATACTATGACCCACATTGTCTACAAAGTTGTGAGTAAAGGCTAATTACAAAAGAAAGATGAGAAAGTAATTCCCTAAAAAGTCATTGCACTTTCTTCATTTGTAAAAGGAATATATCTTGAAATTTTTTCTTAATGAGTTTGATTTATGCATGAAAATAATTTTTATATATGATATCTTTATAATTTATACATTTGATTCCTTCCATGAGATCAACGTCAAAATAACACTTTGAGCCTTTATTCTTTATACATATGCGAACATATTAGTTCATTTCTATACATCAACTCTTTCGCATATAAATTAGTATGAGTGTTTGAACCCATAGGATTCAGTGTTTTGAGAGTATTGACTTGTGAGGAATAGAGTCGAAGCGAATTCGGATTCATGACACTGAAATTGGGTGAAATTAAATTGATACATTTTTGATATGAAATATGAAAATAATTTTCGACTAATTATTATAATAAATCATGATTGTTTAAGAAGATTAAAATAACTTATGCTTGAGATTTTAATTATGATCTTAAAGGAGATTAAAAAGTATGAGACATTTTTGTGTTATGTTGTTTTCTTTTATTCTTAAAAATTAATTTTTGATTTTGTTGTAATTTTAGTTTTTAAGTTGTTGTTTTTATTATTTCTTTTAATTTTTGTGTTTAGTTCAATGTTTGTGGGTATCATTACTGAAAACCCTCACGAGACTCAAACTCGTCCACTAGGGCAACCTAGGGGTTTAAAGGCTTGTTGCATAGGCTAAATGCAACCGTGTCAATCCACGGAAGTGATTTAGGATAGTTTAATTTTTAGTTTTTATCGCTTCTCTTGCTAAGGGACTAGCAAGAAGCTGGTTGGGGGTTGTGATAAGTGCTCAAAAAGTACTAAAATTACCATGATTTTATGCACATTAATTGATTAAAATATATATATATTTATATGTTTTATCATATATTTATATAAATTTGTCTTTTTGGGAATCACGGGTATTTTTATTGTTTTTCAGGTATTTTGGCTTAAAAACTCAAAAAGGAATACTACAAGCAATACATCACAAATATATTAATAAATAAATGGGGAAAGGTCAACAAATATGGAAAAATTGGACAAAATGGGTCAAAAAGGTCAAAAATGTCAAAAGGAGAAAATCGCGCCCCTACGCCACCCAGCCGCGCCGAGCCCCGCACGCTGCTTCCCACTCCCGCGCGCGCGCGCCTGCCTCCAGTTCTGCACGCACCCCAGCGTGCTACACCTGCTTCAGTGCACGTAACGCCTGCCTTCCGCACGCGCCGCTGCCCATTTCGCCCCATTTTTGCGCGTAACCACCCCCATGATGTCATCAATGACATCAGCAATTACACTCCGCGTTTTCATCATTTTTTAACATTTTTTCACCCACTTTTTCTCTCCATCCTCACCTATAAATACCCCCCTTCTCTTCACTTCATAACACACCTCGAAACACATTCTCTTCTCTCTTTCTTTCTCTCCTTTCTTAGATTTTTTAGTTTTTAGCTTTTCTTAGTTAAGTTCTCTTAGTTTTAGAGTTCTTCCCTTTTGGGGAAGAACTAGATATGTTTTTGTAATTTATTAGCTTTTTTATTCAATAAATGGGAGTGCAAATTCCGCTTGGAGGTTTTCCAGCAACGGGAATAGCATCGAAGTTCTGTAAGGATTTTATTTTCTTCTGATTATTTTTTATGCTTTATTCTTACATGTTATATTTAATTTGTCTGTGATTAAATTTAACTCTGCTGGTTGTTTATAAACATGATGTAATAATAACGTTGTTATGCTTGCGAAATATTAAATAGGTAAAAATCTCTAAAATGAATTGATTTTATTTTTATTCAAGATTTTATATTAAGAATGTTAAGAGAAATATATTATTTTTCATTACAAACTTAAATCTAAAAATTAGATTTTAAGGTTTAGTTATCCGGTCTAATTTAGAGTAGTGCTCTTTTATTTGTTGGTACAATCGCCCGGTAGTTAGAGTGAAGCTCTATTTCAAAAGTTTTTATAAGAATTATTATCTGAAAATGTATTGACAACATGTTTTCAGTAGTGGTTTTAAAACTTGAAAGTTAGTACTCGGATAATTAAATTCTTAGGTTTAATTTGGACACCTTGAATAAAGTTTAAACTGTCTAACCCCACCAAAGGTGGCATTTAAGTGGTTCATTTTTAATCTCTTAGAAAAAAGGAATTAATTTAATTAACCAAATTAGTTATCAACCCCACCCATAGGTATTAATTGATTTATTTAGTTAACAAAGAATATCTAACCCCACCAAAGGTGGTATTCATATAAAAAAGAGAGAATCAATAAATATCAATTCATATCTTTAATAACCTAAATAATATGAGCAAGCATAATTAACTTGGTTATTATATCCATAAATACTCCACCGTTATAAATGATAAAATTTGCATAAATGTTTATTGAATCTATGTTTATTTTTATGTAAGTAGATTAAAAACACAAAACCCAAAATATCGTGACAGGATGTTTAGGATTTAATTTCGTTTTTAAAAGTTTGAATAATAAATTAAAAACCACATACATTCTTTCCTTAGATCGACCTTGGGAGTATACTTATCATTTTCTACGAAATGATTCGTGCACTTGCGAGAGTTTTATAAATACATAAAACCAAAGTATCGGTTGGATCGGCGATGTCGGTTCTGCCCTATCAGTTCTTCCAAAAAGTTTTCTTATAGACCTTTGTTATTATTGTGTCCTTCTTTGAGTCTTGATAGGTGATATGCTACTTGATTTTTTTGTAACTTTCTTTTCCCAAATTACTAGATCAAATTATTGTAATAGAAGCACCCCTTGAGTCAACCTTGGTTGAGCATCTTTCTTAGAAATCAAATATCTAAGAGCGGTATGGCCAGCGTACACAATTACATTGGAGTTTACTAAGTAAGGCCAAAAGTTTTCAAATGTAAAGGCAATTTCCTAAAGCTCCTTTATAGTTATGGCATAATTTACTTGGGCTTCATTGAAGGTTTTACTTGGTGCTCAATAAAGGCTATGATAGCTTAAGGGTTTGTTACAAATACCATCCCATTTACAATTTTGAAATTAATTAGAAATTATGAGTAAGCTCTAGTAGTTTACAAACTCAATTTTTAAGTAAAAAGTGTTTTCTAAATTCTATATCAGTAATGCATTGAGTGTTATTTCGATTGTATGTATATTGCGTGGTTTGCAAAAGGTGTTTTCATGTGTAATTAAAATTTAATTAACATTAATATTTGAATCTAAAGATATAAATTGATCTAAGCCTCTAATTTAAGCCCATCAAAATCCCTAGTATTTTAACAGCCCAGCCTATCTTGTACCAATCACTTTAGAAATGGTAAAAAATTGAAATGGTATGCAGCCCAATGGGACACTCTATTTTCTCATAAATAGCTTGTCTAGGTTGCTTGCCAATTTTTATATACATAAATGTCAGAGAGATTTATGGAAATGCAGATATAATTGTACATAAATGTTATATCCATACCTTTATATGTATGTTGGATAGTTATTAAATTAATTTTCCTCAAATAAAATTTAATGATTGAACTTGACATAAGAAAGTCCAAGGCTTATATTTTCACATGAATATTTCTATCATAATTATTTATTTTTATATATTCATAATTGAAAAATACTCAACTTGAATCTAGGTACCTTTCCATTGGGTTTCCTTACCTTAGGTTTTAACACATATTGGATTGAAATTATAGTAGAGATAATAAAAGAGATAGCTTAGGCACAATTGAGTGTGGTCATCCAATTGTAAGAGGTATTATCATATATGTTTTAGGTTGTGAATTGTTAATTTTCTTTCATTAATGAATTTATTGCAGCTGAGTGGTTGCCTTAAGAAACCAGTGGATGTTATCACATGGGTGTGAATCCTTTGTGGGTTGACCACATTATATTGTTTTTCTTGTATGATTGCTTGTTTTGAGTACAATCAGAATTAAATCCAAATATGTTCCTACATAGAAGGATATAATTATGATTGAAAAGCATTTCTTTTCTTGCTCCTTATCTTTATATTAAATTTTTTTCATGCCATGATATGTGCAGGATGTAGACTTGCAGCATGGAATGGATCATCAAGATAGTTTTTTGATTGACACGCTTGAGTACACGCAAGTATACATGGTAATGCACAAGTTATAAATAATTTAAGAATAAGGGTTTTCACATTCACAAGATTGATAACAACTCCTACTATCAATTATTGGTTCGTTAGTAAATTAATTAAAATTAGCAAAAGGTGGATTTGATTGTTTTTGAAGAAAATAACAAAATGAAATAAAAATGAATTGCACAAGATTTATGAGAGCTATTTGATTATAAGACTATTTTTACCACTAACCTACATGTCAATTAAACATGTAATGAAAGTAAATTAGATTTTTAACTTCTAAATATTTTTCATAATTTAAAACAATTATTGAATTCTTGGCTTTAGCTTTAAAAGTCTAGGTTTACTTAAGAGTTCACACCTTTTATTACTGTGTATTGATTCATAATACAATTATAAACCAATCTAAATCTTGAACAAGTTAGAGGTTCACTTATTAGATTTAATAATTCATTCATTGAATTAAGATTTAAAAAGATGATAACTAAACTAAGTAAGAGTAAAGCCTTTGATAATCTTTAAAATAGGCATTTAATCCTACTTGTGAAAGCAACCATAAGGTACTAATTCTAGTATGAGTATTAGAAATTACAAACTAACATCTTAAACTCTAAATGAACATATTAATTTAATAAACTAATTGTACACCCTAATTTATAACATGTATAGTTTTGACATTCAAACAAAGAATTTAACACATCAAAAATCAAGATTTGAATAAAAATTATCACGATATTAAACTAATTAAATCATAGTCTAGTTCTTGAAATTTTCCACAATCACATTATTAAACTAGCTAGACATATATTCTACAAGATGCAACATAATATTCATGGAAAACTAATAAAAAAAGTAGGATTAAGAAAAGCTTATGAAAATCTCCAACCTTCTCTTCAAAATCTCATCAAAAAGCTATTGTTGATGTGCTATTTGATCTTTCTTGTTCCTTGTAGCAATTGCTATGTTTTGATGACCCCTTAAGTTGTTTATATAGTGTATTTTTGAGAATAATATGAGTTGGATTATAATTTACTTGATCCAATGGCTAGGATGAAAAGTCGGTGCTAAAAAAATGCTAGATTTAAGTATTGATTAGATGTCTCAATTGATTGAGACCCTTTCTCGATCGAGCTAACCATCACAATTTCCAAGCCAAGAGCGCTTGATTGATCCTCGATCTAAGCTTGATTGATTGAATGGGTGTTCAATTGACCGAGTCTCTTTTGGATCGATCGAGCCTTGCTTTTGTTTCTTGGTCTAACTCTTCAATTGATCGAGTGCTCTATTTTTACTCTAAATACATGATTTTGGCTCTCTTTTGCTCATTTCATCCCCTAAAATTGGTACAATATAGAACAAACATATAGAGAACAATAATTCAGTATAAATATATGAGAATGGATGTAGAAATATATATATAAAATCACATCGATCAAACTCCTATACTTACTCTTTGTTAATCCTCTAACAAAGGTGAAATAAGTCCTCAAAAACATAGTTTTTAGTATTTCATTTTAAGAGCTTAATAACACTAATGTTTCAAAATATAACAACATTAGCAAGGGTCTCTAACCATTCATTCGCTATGCATTCTCCATAATAATATAGCTTAAATTTAATTTAATGTGTGTGATAACTTTATTAGTGATAGTCAAACTATGTAATTTAAACCAATAAAGTTCATGTGCATTTCCTTGGAACATCACCACATTTCTAAAGTTAGTTAGACAACCACCATATGATTTTCCTTAAAGTTATATCTCCACTTGTAGTAGGTATTTCCTAATGTCAAAAGGTCTTTTATTTGATTGTAACGAAGCTAAGGCTTGTTAGCTCAATCAAATGAAAGAAAAAAAGAAAAAAAATAAAAGTTCATAAGTCCATGGAGTAAGAGGAAAATATCTATGAACGATATTGTCCTAAGACTAATCATGTCAACAAAATCGAGTCAAATTTCTTTGTTTTGGACCCAAGCATCATTAATAAATTCTTTTCTCATTTTTGCATTCATTTTCAATACTATACTCCTTTTTGATATTTCATTTCAACTTGCCCCTTGTTATTATTATTATTTTTTTATTTTTATTTCATTTTTTTAATCAAGTACATAATATAGCAAGGTTGTTTTATATATGTTATACATTTCATCAATTATAACATAATTTGATACATTTAAATCATATTCTGGTATTTTCATAATCTATCATCTTTTTACGTGACTCCATTTTCTTGAACTATAGGGTATTACTTATGTGTTTGGTTCAAAGGGTAAAGAGTGGGTACAAATAATTGTCTCTTGTAGGGTCAAGTTGGTTTACTCTAGGGGTTGTTCTTATAAGAACAACAATAATGATAGGTCAATTTGGCTAAAACGGTTAATTCTAATGCCTTGATTATTTTTCAAAAAATATTCGATAAAATGTTTTTTTGACAAACTTAAGAAAAAGTTCAAGAAACCTAAGCATGCTCATTAGAATTAAAATAATATTCCAATAAATTAATATAGCACTTCACAAATTCAAAGACATAAACTATCATATCACCAAATTAGCTATTATGCATGAATGTTTTGAGCTAGATTATCACAAAGTATGCCTTTACTACATAACAATGTCAAGATTCTTCAAACATTCATTATCATTCAAAACTTCATGTTTTTAAACATTTATGATCAATTATATAAAAAAAACAAGGATGGGACATGTGATTATTTTCTCCAAGCCTATCTATTCATCTTAATTACCTAAAAATGTAATAAATAAATTCAAAAAATGAAAAAAGGATATGCTACCTATAACATACTAATCCTAAAGTATATATGCTAAACTAATAATTCATAAGAATGTAAAGATAGTGATACGTTAACACTATTCCACACCTAATTCTTACATTGTCCGTCATTTAATAAGTAAAAAGGGAGTACAAAATAAATCTAGTGGGTTGCCTGCCATAAAGAACTTGGTTTAACATCATCAGCCTAACACTGCCACTTTTTTCATCCACCATCATCAAAGATCATGAAGTTTGTGATGTCAAACTACCAAGCTAGTTTTCCATTAAGAACTTCCTTGCACCTTATTGATAGTCTCCTTTGAAGCACACTAGACTCTCTCCTCCACACCTATCCATTTGCTATTATTTTGGTTGTGCTTGGTAATAGAAAGTCCCTTAAGGTACTTTTCATATAAAGGAACCTACTTAGTTTCTTCCATAATAGGTATATGGATTTCCACCATAGAGAAGGCATCCAAAATTTTCCTTTCATGATTCTGCTTCAATGAAGTATCAAAATTGTTGGAGAAAGATAAAGTAGGATCATTAGTAGCAAGGAAGGTTTGAGTACTCTCTTTTATAATACTTTGGAATCTTGGAGGGTGATGGTCTTTTCCTCCTTACTAGTCCCTTTTTTGGATATATCATTTGTACGGACTCGTTGGGGCTCCTCTAGTTTCTTACCACTCCCAAAACTAATGGCATTGTTTATGCTCTAAATTCTCCAAGTTTGAGATCAAGAAGATTGCTCGAAACGATAATGGTCATGCCGATGCCTTACCCACTTTGGAATCGGTATGAGAGGCTAACCATAATTGAGTAGTATCAATAGAAATCCTATCAAAAGCATCCTTGGAAAAGGTTGAATGAATAATTGGATGCATAGATACTCCCACTATCCCATGGTACACCCTGATTTATAACTTCCTGGAAAGGGAGGAGCTGCCCAAACGATAGCAGGTCTACGAAAGAAATCAAATCCAAGGCAGGTCGATATATGACACGAACTAGGAAATTGTATCGGAAAACTCCACTCTATCCAAGGCTCTTGTGTGTAGCCAAAGATGGATTTGAAAGATTAATGTATGGAGCACATGAAGGGGATTGTGGTTCACATTCAGAGGGCAGAAAATTATCACAATGAATCATGAGACAAGGCTATTATTGGCCCACTATGTTGGTAGATTGTGCAAAGTACACCCAGACATGTAACAAATGTCAAAGGTTTACCCTGTTGTCACACACCCGCATAAATACCATAAAGGGTATGGTGAGTCTACGGCCCTTTTATAAGTAGGGGCTTGACATAGTAGGACTCCTACCTATAGAGCATGGTCAAAAGAAGTTTCTACTTATGACTATTGATTACTTTTGAAATGGATCAAAGTAGAGCCCTTGGGTAGAATATGAGAGGAAGAAGTAATTTGATTTATATGCAAATCCATCATTTGTCACTTTAGCCTACTTAGAGAACTTGTCACGAATAACAAGAGACAATTCAAAGGAAAAAATATCACAGATTTTGCCCTCAAGTACAACATTAAGATGTGCCATTCCACGCCATATTATCCCAAGGCCAATGGTCAAGCATAATCCTTCAACAATCTCATCATCAACTTATTAAAGAAAAGGCTGGAAAGTGCAAAAAGAAGGTGGGTGGAGGAGCTACTTGGAACATTATGGGCCGTAAAGACTAGTCCTCGAGGAAGCATTAACGAGACCCATTTTTCCCTGCTACATTGGTTTTAATGGAGGAATAAAACAATGTAATCAGAGCACACAAACTGACCTTCATGGAAGAGAAAAGAAATGAGGCCCTAAGGAGAATGATCGAACAAAAAAGGAGAATATAAGATTACTAGAACAAAACTGTGGGCTTCAAATCATTTTCTACAAGTGATTAGGTCCTCAAAAGGATCTTTCCCAATAAGAATGAATGGACGGTCGACAAATTGGGTGCTAATTGAGAAGGACTTTATCAAATAATCGAAACGACACCAAGAGAGGCTTACTTGCTAAAAAATGTAGAAGGAATAGAAGAAGGCACGATTTGGAATGTCAGGAATTTAAAGAAGTATCACTTTTATCATATAAAAGCTCACCATTTTTATGTAATATTAGGATAGATATATAAATGGAATTGCCTTAGCCCATACAAATGGGTATTTCTTGTAGAAGTATCCCACTATTTTATGTCATGGGTTGATCACCTCAATTAAGAACCAGGTAGAGCGCCCTGGCACTTGCATAAGGTCACGAGTTGTCAACCTTGGTCAAGAACCAAGTTGGTGCTCTAACATTGAAGGGAGATGAGGCTCTCTCCCCCACCAAATTTGATCCATAGGTTGATCACCTCGGTTAAGATCCAGGTAGAGCACCCTAGCACTTACTAAGGTCATGAGTTATCCACCTCGGTCTAAGTCGGCACTCTGAAATTGAAGGGATATGAGCACCTCAATCAAGAACTAAGTGAGGTTCTCTCTCATACCAAATTTGAGTCATGGGTTGATCACCTCAGCTAAGAACCAGGTAGAGTGCCTTGGCACTTGTATAAGATCATGAGTTGTCCACCTCGGTCAAGAACTAGGTCGGCGCTATATCATTGAAGAGAGTTGAGCACCTTGGTTAGGAAACAAGTGAGGCTCCCTCCCCCACCAAATTTGAGCCATGGGTTGATCACCTAGGATAAGAACCACTACTACAAAATGTGGTATTTAAGTCGATATGTAAAGTCGATTTTTGGAGAAAACTGACTTATTATGAATTTAAAGTCGTTCGGTGAAAAACCGATGCTATATATAGCATCGGTTGACACATAGAACCGATGCTACACACATGGATAGCATCGGTTGACGTGTAGAACCAACACTATTGATGTGTATAGCATCGGTTCTACACGTCAACCAATGCTACGTCCTACGTGTATTTTTTTATTTTAAAAATACAGTTTAAAATTGAAATTATGTAGTACAATTTTTTTTTATTTTTTTGGTCAATTATTATTTTATTTGAACTCTTTAAAATTGAATTTGGATATATATATATATATATAGTATAATTTTTCTTTTTTTTAGTTAATTGGTTTTTAAAATTATATAATTTTGTGTATTTGTTTGGATACTTAATTTTATGTATGTACATGAAATATTTGCACAATACAAAAAAGTTTTCAAAAAATATAAAAGGTTTATGTTAAAATCAAATAAAATAATAATTGACCAAAAAAGTAAAAAAAATTGTACTATTTAATTTCAATTTTAAACTGCAATTTAAAATAAAAAAAATACACGTAGGACGTAGCGTCAGTTGACGTATAGAACCAATGCTACACATATGGATAGCGTCAGTTCTAGACGTCAACCGATGCTATCCATGTATGTAGCGTCGATTCTACGTGTCAACCGACGCTATCAACACGTATTAATCAATTTCTCTTCTCTCTTCTTCATCAGAACGTCCTTTTCAATTTGTGCAGCAACCAAAAAACCTCAAAACCGAGCTCACCTTCTCCACTCTTTCTCATTTTTCGACCATCTCCGACCACCATTTCCAATGCCATTTTATGGGTTATCTTTCTCTCCATATTATCTTTTAGATCCTCTATGTTTTTGAGAAAAATACTCAAATTTTTTATACCCATTTTCTCATTTATTCTCACTTACAAAACACCTATTTTTTCTTCATTTCTTTCATTTAGTTACTTCATTTACTCTTTTAAGTATTTCTATTAATCCTACGCACTTATTATTCAGTTTGCTTTATTTTTTGTATACTTTTTTTACTTATGTATGTTTTGTATTATGCTTGTTATTATATGTTTGGCTGATTTTCTATGGAAATAATATTTGGATGTTGTGGGTTTAAGGGACTATAATATTTACCGTACGTGGAAAAATTTATTTACATATAAATAATTATATTTTATTAAGTAAAAGTAATACAATTTTAAAATGATTAAAATGATAAATTTTTGTATTATGTATGTTTTGGTATACATTCTAATAATTAGGGAATTCATATATAATAATATTTGAAATATATTGATTGGATACATAATTAATATGCTTAATTAATGTCATTAATAGAAAATGGATAAATTTTGGATGTTAAAGTGTAGAATTGAGCAGGACTACATTTCTGGAGTTGAAAGTTTCATGGAATTTGCTTGTAGAAATAGTAATATTGAAATTAGTATGATTCAATGCTCATGTGTTAAATGTACAAATGAGCGATTTCATGAAGTTGACGAGGTTAAGTATCACCTTATACGTAGTGGTATTATTTTAAGCTATAAATGTTGGTATTTTCATAGAGAAAATATTGATAATACTCATGGAGAATAGATAAATAAGAATGCGAGTGGATTACATACATCTCATCATAATGTACAGACAAAAAATATGTTTCATGGTGTTGAAGATGAACTACATGAGGATGATCATGAAACCTTAAAAAACTTCTAGAAGATGCCGAAAAACTGTTGTATCCAAAATGCAAGAAATACACTAAAATGTCAAGATTGGTTCATTTGTACAATGTGAAGGCAAAACATGGTTTTTCGGACAAGGGATTCACAGAATTACAAAATCTACTAGTTGATATGTTTCCTGAGGGTATTGAATCGCCATCTTCAATGTATGAAGTGAAGAAATCTCTTAGTCGATTTGGCATGGAATATCATAAGATTCATGCTTGTCCAAATGATTGCATTCTTTATAGAAAACAATATGAAACATTAGATGATTGTCCGATGTGTAAAGAATCGAGATGGAAGCATGCTACAAATGAGACAACCTAAGAAAGTCGTGCCCGTAAAGGTTTTTGGTACTTTCCTCCGATTCCTCACTTTCAAAGGTTTTTCAAAAGTAAAGAGACATCAAAGATGTTGACTTGGCATTCAGATAATCGATCTGATTATGGGGTGCTATGTCATCCTTGTGATTCTCCAAATTGGAAAGTAGTAGATTATTTATCCCCTCAATTTGCATCTGATCCACGCAATCTTCGTCTTGCCATTACTGTTGATGGAATTAATCCACATAGTTCCCTTAGTAGTAGATATAGCTGTTGGCCAGTAATTATGGTAACATATAACCTACTTCCTTGGTTGTGTATGAAAAGAAAATTCATGATGTTAACATTATTGATCTCAGGACCGAAATAACCCGGTGTTGAAATTGATGTATATTTGTAGCCTCTGATAGATGATTTAAAGACGTAATGGAATGATGGTGTAAATGTTTACGATGCACATAAAGAAGAACACTTTAACTTGAGGGGGTCCTTTTATGGACAATTAATGATATTCCTACCTATGGAAACTTATTAGGACATGCAATAAAAGGTTACAAGGGATGCCCTATATGTAGTGATGGAACTTCTGCAACTTATCTTGTTCATGGATGAAAGATGTCTTATAGAAGACATAGAAGATTTTTTCCATCTGGACACAAGTTTAGATACCAAAAGAAACCGCTTGATGGTGAAGAAGATCATGATCATGTACCCTGACCTTTGCGAGGTGTTGAGATACTAAGGAAATTTAATGGTATGACATTCAAACGATATGAAAAGATGAAAAAAAGAATACTCACTAAGGTAGAGAAATGAAAGAGGTCAACTAATGAAAAAGGTGAAAATGAAAAAAGGAGGAGAATGAGTAGACTATGGTTATTGGAATAAAAATCAATATTTTGGGAATTAATTTATTGGAAAGACCTACAGATTTGTCACATCTTAGATGTCATGCATATTGAGAAAATTTATGTGAGAGCTTGATTGGTACATTACTTAATATACATGGAAAAACAAAGGATGGAATTAAAGCAAGACTGGATTTAAAAAAAACTAGGCATACGACCTGAATTGGCACCAAGGGTGGAAAATGATAAGAATCGAACATACCTGCCACCAACATCATATACAATGTCAACAAAAGAGAAGGATGTGTTTTGTAAATGTTTGGCGGGTGTGAAAGTTCCTGATGGTTACTCGTCCAACTTAAGAAATTTTGTGTCTATCACCGATAAGAAACGTTATGGATTGAAATCATATGACTATCATATCTTAATGCAACAGTTATTATTGGTTACTATTAGATCAATTCTTCCTAATCATGTTTGATTATCAATAATTTGTCTTTGTTCATTCTTCAATACAATATGCAAGAAATCTATATCAATTGGCGAGTTAAACTCTTTACAGAAAGATGTTGTAGAGACTTTGTGTCTAATTGAAAAATATTTTCCTCCTTTCTTCGATATAATGATTCACTTATATGTTCATTTAGTTCGAGAGGTTCAATTGTGTGGTCTTACTTACTTAAGGTAGATGTATCCTTTTGAGAGATATATGCAAGTCCTTAAAGGATATGTAAATAATATAAATCGACCTGAAGGATGCATGGTGGAACGTTACATTGCTAAAGAGGCCATTAAGTTTTGTTCTGAATACTTTAATGGTTGCACTAAAATTGGGAATCCTACGCACAAGTTGTTCTTAGAATGTCACATGATCCAAGTAGGTAACCCTATGCTTGGTGTAAGTAAGAAATTGTTTATTGATCACACTCAATTGGAAAAAGCACACCGAATCATTTTGATAAATAATAATGAGGCACAACCGTACATAAAGTAAGTGATGTTTAACCTTTCCATTTATGCAAAAACTATTTTTTATTTAACTATTAATGATGATATCTAGTTCATATATCTTTAATAACATTACATGATGCATTTAAACTTATTGAAGATCAATCCTCGTTATGAAAAAAAGAAGGAGAAAAATGGTTGTGTGATGAACATAAGCGAGAGCTTATTAATTGGTTTCGTAACCATGTAAGTGTCACATACAAGAATTCATTAGTACTTCTATGCAATGTTTTAAAACTTTTCTTTAAACACATATCATGTTTTTGTATACATAGATTCGAGATGAACTCAAGAAACCCAATCATAAAATAACAGAAAGTTTAGAATGGCTTACACATGGTCCAAAATTCGATGTCAAATCATTTTCTAGTTTCACAATAAATGGATCGAGGTTTATGACTCAAGCTAGGGAAAAATTCCAAGTAAATTAGAATAGTGGTGTGAAGATGGTTGCACAAATTATGCAATTTTCCAGTTCAAAAGATGGTAATCCTGTACTTTATGATAGAACATATTATGGTATAATTAAAGAGATTTAGGAATTGGATTATGAGGTATTCCATGAAACAGTTTTCTTGTGTGATTGGGTCGAAGATGTTATCAATGTTGGATATAAAATAGATGATTTTGGATTTTACCCTTGTAAATTTATCCAAGATAAGTCACACTGATGACCCTTTCACGTTAGCAATTCATGCAAAACAAGTATTTTACGTGAGTGATAAAATTGACACAAGATGGTCTGTTGTGTTAACGCCTCTACAAAAAGAGTTTTACCATTGCGATGCGTTAGAAGATGATGATCCTATGCTTGATACATTAACCAATATTAGTAATTTCTCAAAAAATTGCCTAATGTATGTAATGATCTAGTTGATGATGATGATTCTTCCTCATGGACTCGAAGTGATTGTGAAGGAATATATGTATATGATCAACAACCTAATTAAACATAATGTATGTTCTATATTGTTGTAATAACTCTTGGATGTTTATATATGCGTATGTTCCTAAAATTGTCAATTAATTTATATTTCTTCATTGTTTGTAGATATTTCATGGATCCTCGGGTAACAGAGCTTGTAGATCCAAATGATCCATTGAGGCATTTGAAAAGAAGGGGTTGGGAAAATATACCTAATGCTCCACTTAACCCAGATGATAGAGTACATGTTCTATTTGATGCTACTAGTAATCCAATAGGGGAAAATGGCCAACAATTGAAATCCTCTATTGGTAGACTTATGAAGTCCAGTATACCAGTCAATATAAATGATTGGACTCAGGTTGACGAAGATGAAAAGTTCAAAATATGAAAAACCATTTGTTTAAGTCTCTTATATTTTATAACTAATTCATCTATTATATCTTTTTTGTATTATATCTAATCTTTTGTAGTGTGTTTTTACATAATCGTTACAAAGTTAATGACACTTGGAAGAGAAAGTGTTATAAGATTGCACATAAGGCGTGGAAGGAATACAAAACTTCCAGATTGGAAAGAAATTATGTGTTTCTATATTTGGAACCACTTGATGAAGCAGAGCTCTGCAAAATCCCTGAAGGACACCCCTAGATTACACCTCAAGTTTGGAAAGACTTCATGGATTATAGACGTACGGATGAATTTCAAATTATTAGGGAAGAACATCAGAATATACAAATGCATAGCATTCTTCCTAACTGTACTGGAAGGTCTTCAAATCCTGAAGTTAGATATAGAATGGTATTATTAATTTGTGTTAATTTATAAATATTTTTATATTTATTTTCCTCAAATTTAAGTTGATGTCATGGTTAATAAATGTTTCATAATTTATGTAGGAAGCTAAATCGGGTAGACTGGTTACCCAATCTGAATTGTACATAGAAACAAAGACTCCCGAAACAAAGAAGTCAAGACTGATGACTAAGCGAGGAGAAGAACAACTAAATAAGTTGGTTAGTAATTTTGGTTGACACAAAGTCCATGTGATTTTTAATAATTGATGTAATAATGTATGATATGTTTGTTTGCTTTATTATTTGTATAGAGATGTTCAAGAACAAATATCCAAGGGTGAAATAATAGAAGAGCCTAGGAGAGATGCTATATATCATGCATTCGGATGTGAGCATCCTGGTCATGTTAGGGGAGGTAGCCAATATGATGGTTATATGGAGTTTTTTAACATTCCAAAACAAAAGCCTCAAACGGTCAATAAGGAGAAGTACACTAAAATTGAAGAAGAACTCAACTCCTTTAAGGCCTCAATATTAAGTGAGATTGCCACTATAAAATAATATCAAGCATAACACATGTCAGGCATGGCAATATTCTACAATCAAGGCATGCCATATTGGCCAAGCATGCAACCATCCATGCTAGGCATGCCATCATCCATGCCAGGTATGCCACCCACGTAATCTCATGGCGTTCAAACTATATCGAGTATGGGATATAGTCATCCTATTGGTCCTCCCTTTATGCCAGGAATGCATATGCAATCAGGTAGTGGTTCATTTTCTCCAATGCAATATACGCATTCTTACCATCAATCACATCACGATGAACGTTTTGGTGAAAATGTACATCTAATAGCTACCCCACATGGGAGTCCTCCTCTATTTGATGAATCATATGTGGTAAAATTTTAATTTCTGGTGTAGATAATCTATTATTTTCATTTTTTATTATATGTTTTATTTATTATATATAACACTTAAATTTTTTATAGAATATGAAATGTTTGTTGAAACATCCTTCATCAACGAACTTTGTTGCTATTGGAACAGTACACCAATTGAGCGATGATCGGATGATTCATAATCAATTTTTGCCAAATCATTGGCGAATAGTAATTTATCAATCATTTCTCTATGATTGTCCACTACCTGTGCCTTCTGATGCTGCCACAGTCCAAAAGGCGGTTGGACAGTATGTGGCTTGACTGTCGATTCAAGTTGTTCTAAATTTTGACATTGTACTATTTTTTTACTTAATAGATAACCCTTGTTTACTACTATTATTTTATTATATCTTTTATTGTTACTAATATGCATAATACTTCTTCTTTAGTCTATTATACCAAAACTCTTAAATGCGGTACATTTAAGAGATATGAAGTAAGTATCTCGTGCTAAATCTATGTCTAGTGGCCAATCATCGCGTACTAAGTCATTTAAGAAGAAGCCTTGGGAAAAAGTATAGTTATGATTATGCTTTAAACTTCAGTAGAAATCTATGTCGAGTGCATATTACAGCTATTTGAATATCAAATGATCGATTTAAGTATAATTCAAGTGTGGACAAGGTGAGTCCTCAATCAGTAAATTCCTTTCATTTATGTAGAACATATATAATTATATTTATATTATCTAATTACTTATATATATTTCTTTTATATAGGGCATGTTATTATCGACTTCAACATAATCACTCATCACATTTAGCAATGTTCTATGATTCTTCATATGTCATTCAATATCAAGAGAATGATGTTAGCATCAGAGCTAAACAATTATGTGATAGGGCATTAATGCTTAACAAAAATCAAAAGTTGATAATCCCTTGGCCACTAAGGTTTGAACAAGGCCAAGATCATTGGATGTTGGTAATTCTTGAACTGTTCAATAATCATGCTTGGTATTGTGACTCAACTTCCATAGAATTGAGCAAAGATACAAAAGTAGTTGTTGAAATGTAAGAGTTATAGCTAGCTATTTTTCTTCTATTGTTCTTTGTAATATTTAACAAAATACTAACCATTTTAAACCTTGATAGGGCATGGAAGCTGTGGAACAAGTTTAGGGACATTTCTTTTAAAAAATCTCATAAGTTTATATGGCATAAAGTTATGGTATGTGCAAGCGAATATTAATAATTTTATTAATTTTACTATTGAATAATAAAGATGTTCAAATATCGAAAATCATGTACACTTGTTTTTTGTAGGTTCCAAAACAAAATAATGGAGTCATGTGTGGTTATTATGTCATGAAGTTTATGAGCCAAATCATCACAAATATCAAAATTCCAATTGATGATGTGGTAATATATTTTACCAATATACATAAATTATTTTAACATATATGAGTTATTTTTTAACAATTCATGAAATTAAATTCTTATTTTGATTTTAAATACATGTAGTTCTTTGTTTGGAATAAGACGGGCTATGACTAGCAAATTTTTGATGATTTACGAGAGTAATAGGCAGAACACATGGTTCAAATTATATCATCACAAGAAGAATCAGGAGAAGATTCTAATAATCTTGAATAGCATATGACAACACAACGGTAATTTTTATAATGATTTAATTTCTCTATTCCTGTGTCTAAAGTCCATTGTTTGATGAATGTTTTGTTTGATAGATGTTTATGTGCTCATGTATTTACAGGAATGCATTGTTTTATGGACCTGTTTTT
This sequence comes from Hippophae gyantsensis, assembly GCA_030763125.1. Taxonomy (NCBI): domain Eukaryota; kingdom Viridiplantae; phylum Streptophyta; class Magnoliopsida; order Rosales; family Elaeagnaceae; genus Hippophae; species Hippophae gyantsensis. Next base: position 30,122,027 of record CM061032.1, read on the forward strand.
TGCCCAAACTTCATCTCATCTCTCTTGCCTACTTTCCTTATGACAACATCATACCACTTTATTAATCTTTTGTTTATAAATATGAAGCTATCTAGAATCAAGCTGATATATTTAATGCTATAATGAGCTCTAAATATGAAGTCAGGTGTAACTCCTATTTTACTTGGCTTGGTTGCATTTTGGTGCTCATAAATGTATTACACAATTATTCCATACATTTAAGGGCACAAAAACTCAACCAAGCCAAGTAACAAATTGGAGTTACACTTGATCTCATATTTAGAGAGCTCATTATAGCATTAAAAATACCAACTTGATTCCATATAGCTTCATATTTATAGACAAAATATTAATAAAGTGCTAATATGAGTTCGAAGGGATAAGATTATTATTATATCACTCAGATGTCGATGTGTTAATCTCTTTTACTAATCTTTTAACATATATAAGTTATTTTTTGTGAATTCATGATATTACATTCTTATTTTGAATTTAATTATGTATATTTCTTTGGTTGTAATAAAGTGGGGCTATGATATGCATATTTTTGATGATTTACAAGAAGAATGGACAGAACACTTTATTCAAATTATAACATTAGGAGAAGAATATAATGATCTTGAATAACATAGGACAACACCATGGTAATATTTATAATGCTTTAATTTCTCCATTCATATGTCTCTGAAGTTTAGACTTCTTGTTTGATGGATGTTTACATGCTCATGTATGTAGGGGAATGAATTGTTATATGAATCAGCTGCTTTTTGTCCAGTTTCCTTTTCACTATGCTGGTGATTCTAAGCCAACTAAGCTTGCTCGCACAATCCATTACACTTTGACGACATCATTTTATTTGTAATTTAAGTTAACTATATATATATGTATTGTATATACATTATTTTTTTAATAAATTTAATTATCAAGTAATTAATTATATTTAAATTTTCAATTATTTGTATTATTATTTACACTTTATCAAATAGATTTTGGTTTTTTTATATATGTTATATTGAATACAGGTTAGTAGAGTGAAAAATGAGAACAAAAATAAAAAAAATCAATATTTTAAAGTCGGTTCAACGTGTGAACCGAATTTAAATTTTAAGTCATTCAATTTAAAGTTAGTTCAACAAACTGACTTTAAATTGGTTTAAAGTTGGTTTTTAACCGACTTTAATAGTCCGTTTTGTAGTAGTGAACCAAGTAGAGTGTTTTGGCACTTGGATAAGGTCATGAGTTGTCCACCTCAGTTAAGAACCAGGTCTGCACTCTACCACTAATTTATGCCATGAAATAGACCGCTTCGATTAAAAAGCTAGGTAGAGTGCCCTAATAAGAGAAAGGGTCGAGTTGACCACTATGATCAGCAACTAGGTCATACTATATATATATATATATAAATCTCTCTTAGGATATTTATAAATACAAATATGCTCATAATGTCAGGTCATCACAAGTACATGCCATCAAGAATGTTTTCATTATTTAAAATTTTAAAAATTGTGGATAATTATTAATACAAAGCTCGGTCTTCTCAGAAGGCTAAAAACTCTTTAAACTCTTGGACATGCAACCAATATCTAGATCATCATTTTCTTCAACTAAGGGTAATAGCTTGGCCTAAATCTCTATACTTTTCTTTTGTGCATAGGACACAAGATTAGGGTGAGCTATCATCATCACGAGCATTCCTCACTCCAATTCTTCTATAACCTCCATCATCTTAAGGAAGACTCTTTCAGATCACTTCATATAGAAGCTCACCAAATGGGATTCCTTATCTATAAAAGTGTCCATACAAACCAGGGTCCTCCTCTCTCAAGATTGAGTTTGGATTAATTTCTCCTTACAAGAGGCAAGCTCACAATTGGTCTCTTTTACATTAGACTCAAGTTTAACCATCTCGGCTTTGAGCGCCCTAGCCTCATCCTTAAGCCTACCATTTTCAACATGTAAAGCACAAACTGTGTGTTTACTGGTTCGATCAGAATCCATAAAATACGACCAGAAAAGTTAGAGGAATTAGCAAAAATCCTTAAATGTATGGATTAAAGAAAATGTTCTCAACTGCTTTTTATAGAAGATCAAGGTTGATAAAAACAAAAAAATATATGGGGGAAAATGAATGACCCAGGTTCCCAAAAAATAAGTAGGTAGGTCAACATCATAAATACCCAATAAAAGAGGCAAACTAATTTTCCATTAATAAATAAAATTGATATTTTCATTTGACTTTTTTAGTTAATATTCTTACAAGTTTGAGCTCACAACCTCACAAACAAGAGTGGCGTTGAGCTTAGAAAAACAAAATGGGATCAAGTCTTTAAAATTTGATGATCCCCTGCCCTTCATGACTTCAGGACCATCCTCACCATTAGAAGAGTCTGAGCTTTCTCCTTCTTCCTCCTCCATAAAAGGAACTTGCATATATGACAGAGTCATCGGGATGTCCAAAATGTGATAATAATATTCTCTGAGGTCCTTCTGCTTGACCTTAGTCTTAAAGGTTTTCATGGCCAGTTCATATGCCCTCTTTATGCTCAATTTGAGTTACGGAGCAATGACATCCACATCAAACTTCCCCTTACAATAGGCTTCCTCGGTAGAAGCCTTAGCTCTTCTCTAGGATTTCCTGGCCCCCTCCTTCACACACCTAAAAGCCTCCTCAAAATGACCAAGAGCCTCTTCAACCTCAGTAAGGCATCAAACATACTTATTCAGCTTGAGGGAGGCCTTTTTTAGCTTTTCCTCCTTATCAATTGTCTTGTCTTTCCACTTAGTAGTTCTCACCAATAGCACGGTGTATTTTGAGCGCGTAGACGCATAGCTCTTCTTCTCCTACGATAGCTCATCTTACAAAAAATCCACATTGTAAGACTTATCAAAGTCATTAAGCAACATCAATTGAAGCAAACAAAAGGTCAAATCAATAAGTCTCGTGCTCATACTTTACATACACTAATTAATGAATAAAAACAAAATGCAAGATAACCCATCTAACACATCTGAAGACGGATGATCTTGCCAGAGTCCATACCCTTGCAAATAGCCTCAAGTTGTTTCTTGTACGAGACAGTAGAAAGGTCACTCATACAATGATCTAGTACTCTAGTGCCAAACCTCAATTCAAGACTATGCCCTCTGCATTAGTAGTAAGATCATTAAGGAAGGCCTTCCCCTCCGTTAAATCCTTTACAAGTTCCTTGGATTCTTTAGAACCCGAGCAATGAATTGGAACCACGTGTTGTTCTCGTAAGGGTGATAAGGGTGGGAAAACATTTAGAGGCTTAGGGATGAGGGTAGGCTCATCGACCACCATCTTCTTCGTCTTATTTTTTAGTGAATAAGGGTGACTTTCATGAGAGGACTTGCGCCTTTTCTTTCCCTTAGAAGAACCCTTTTTAGAAGCCAAAGGTGTACCCATTGGAACACCCCCTATGGGTGAGACCTTACTCTTTGTACGGGAAAAGAGTTGAGTAGTGGTAATATCCATGGGATCTACAAAATCAAGCAAGAGGATTTCATATTAGTCACGTCATGCCAAAAAACAAAAAAAAGGGAAGGCAAGTCGTAGGACTTGGTCACCATCATCGATAACCACCTCGAACTGACCCCCAAAGTATGTAGGAGGAGTTCTGTATTTAGGAAGAGCCTGGGGTTTAGGAGGAGCCCGAGGTTTACGGTTGATCCTTAGGGGAGGCTCCACTGCACCATGCCTCATCAACCCACACACGACAAAGCATAGAGTGTTTAATAAGGTCCTTTAGTTGGTTTTTTCAAGAAGATAGTTTTAGATATCAGCCAATCTTTACTACACATCCAAGCTTAAGGTCGTGATTAAGGAAGCCATATTCCTTATCACGACCTTAGTATCATTCCAGACACTCCTTATCAACCTAGTGTTACCGGTAGGAGTCTCTCATCGATATGAAACATAGAAAAAGTACTCTTTCTAGTTTTTCTCATTTTCAGGAAGTGACACGTTATTCCCTCGATGTTGTTTCACCGACATATATACCCTCCTAGGATCCGTGGAGTTCTACTTCAGGACATATGCCTTATTAAACTTGGCCATCTGTAAATCCATTCTGAGTTCATGGTATATCAGTGTGAGGAAGAGCAGATACCTTTACTTGTTAGGCATCAACTGCCCTAGCATGAGCTGCATCCTAATCAAGAATCTCCTAATTAAATGGTATAGAGGGAACCTTATCCCCGACCACAAGGAATTTTCATGAAAGACGGTCCAACTAGATGGATGTGAATTGTTATCATAGGCTCCCTTTGGAGGAATCATTATTATGAACTGAGGACAGGATGTTGTAGTTTTTTCTTAATATTTATTCATCCTGGGACACCAACTCACAAGGCTTAGACATAGCTGACCAACTCTTGGTATTACCTGTGGGTTCCCTAGATCCTATATTCCTCATTTTCTTCCTCCATGTTCTGGCCACTAAGATTTGAGTCTAGAGCATGCTCAATCTAACAATAGGAATGATCCGAGGATGAGGGGTATAGGTAGAAGGTTGAGTCATAGATCATCTCTCCTCACTCGAAGAGCTTGAGTTAGAAGACCTTAAGTCACCACTAGCACTAGAATACTAGGGGCTCTCCTAGGAGCCTAAGTTGGAGGCCAAGATCTCTTCTTTATGTAATCTGTAAAAACTACAAAAACATAAAAACAAAAGCAAACCCGATGAGTAAGGTATGAGTAGAATAGATTACCTAAGGTCAATTTTGTAAATAAAAGAAAATGATCCTTTAAAAACCCACCTAAAAAGAAAGTGGGTAATCGTTAGGTTCTCGATTCTTAAACTCTATAAACTCAAACAAAAAAAACTACGGTCTGAGTTGAATCCTTACCACCAAATTGAAAAAAATTTTACAAACTCGAGGTGTTGCAACAGAGTGTTTTTATTCACTATTTCTCAATTTCGTAGGTAATGATGATAAGTCCCAACCCAAGCATTCCTTTATATAGACACTTAGTTTCTTTCTCCAATCAACTAACATGTATCTATTAGGAGATTTGAATGGTTTGTATTCCAAGCACGGTAATTACTCTTTCACCTCAAAATAGAGCCCGAGATGAAAGAGTAGAGGGACTAGATATTTGGACATCCAGACTGACCCGATGCTCGACCCATGTAAACAGCCCAACTAAGTTACCAACTTGAACTTGATATGGAAGGTAAAGTACTCTAGATGTCCCACTCATAGGATAGCTTGAGCTCAATGATCAGCCCGAGCTCAATGATAGCCCGAGCTCAATGACAACCCAAGCTCAATAATTAACCCGAGCTCTATAATAGCCCGAGCTGAAATTGAACTCAACCCATGATATGTTGTACATTATACCAATTTGACTCCTTTGACATGTAAATATGTGTACTCATTATGTAATGGTCACCTGTATGGGTAATGTTCTATATATACATGGATCTCCTATGATATCCACACATTCTGCCAATCAGTTTAACTTCTCTATAAGCTTTCTCTCTATAAGCCAGATCAATCCCAAACAATAAACTTCACATACTTCTTGATTAAACATCTGATTTGTAGTAAGGAGTTGCACTTGCTTAGTCAATCCTACAAGTTACAAGGCCTTTTTATTCCCAGAGTCAACTTCCTTGACTCTTACTCTTGTTCCTCTAACACATTTTGTTGAGAATCAGTAATCAACATCTCATAAAGTTCCTAAGTTTTCTCTATAATATTTTCTCTTATATCTCATCTTGTAGCATTATCAATAGCATACTAACAATGTTGTGTTAGTCCATTATAAAATAATCGATTTTGTATTTGCGGTGGAAAACCATAGTGTCAACATTGGATCAAATAGAGCTAGATTTTGTCCCAAGCTTCATGGAAAGGCTCTCCAACCAATTGGAAGAATATTGAAATTTTTGCCCTCAAATCGATAGTCTTTTGATAGGAATAGAACCTACCCATAAATTTGTTATAGACTGCCTCCCAAGTAGTTAATGAACTCAGTTGCAAAGTCATGAACCAAGAATTAACTCTATCCTTGAGTGTGTAAGGAAAATACCTTATCTTAAGCTAGTTTTCATCAAGTTTTTACAATGAAATTGTCTGCATACTAGCATAAAATTCTCTAATAAAAATTAAAGAGTCTTTTTTAAGGATATCGTAAAATGAAGATAATAAGAAATAATGAATATTTTTTAATTCATAATTCCGTGTACTATCTCCAAGTTGTATGCAAGAGCTAGTATTCCCAATGATTAGCAATGTGTACTCTTTCATTATTTCTTGTTTATATCCACCATCATTCATGTCTACTTGTACTTAGGTTATTCTTCCTCCTGATGATGAATGTTAATCTTTCTTGAAAAATAAGTTGAACCTGTAACGAGTTTTTTTCTTAAAGATCTCATTATTTTTCATACATTAACAATATAAAAATGAAGATAACAGAGAACTTAGCACTAATTATATAAATACTATTAGATGTATTTATAAAAATAAAGAAAAATAAACACTATACATAAGTTAGTAAAAGAAAATAAATTATAAAAGAATTAATTTAGTACAAAAAACTCAATATATAGTAAAAGAAATGAAAGAATTAAGAAATAAAATAAAATTAAAATTTAAGTATAAGAATTTTTGTAATTTTTTATATTGAATAAATAAAATGTTAAAATTTTCAAATGTTTTAAGATTTTAAAATAAAAGAAAGGAATGTTTTTTTAATTTAAAGAAAAGAAAGTTAATAATAATATTTTTTTATTTATTTTTTTAAATTTAAAATCTAAAATATCTGAAGTAATTAATTAACAACTTAGATATTTTAATATTTTCAATAAAAATAACAAAATATATAACACAAATATTTTTTTTAAGATTTTGATATTAAAAATTTTAAAACGATATTTCTTCTTAACAACAACGCCAAAAACTTGATGTGGTAAAATTTGGTGTACAAATTTTGTATATTTTTAAATAGCTCACAAATCCATGAAATATTTATAGAAAATGATAAGCATACTTCGAAGGTCGATCTAAAGAAGAAGCACGTTATTTTTAAATAATTCAATAAATTCTTAAAAACAAAAAATTAAACCTAAATATCATGTCACAAAGTTTTGGTTTAATTCTAGGTTTGAGAAATCTAATCTAATGACCTAAAAATAGAGATAGATTCAAAAAAATAATTGACAAATAAAAATTTACATTCAATGGAGAATTTATAGTACATATTAGTTAGTTAATCATGCTTGCTCAATAATAATTAGGTTATTAAATATATGAATTAAGATTATTACTTCTCTCTAATAAATACAAATGAGAGAATAATTAAATCTATCATTTGTTAATAATTAATGCCTTCGGTTGAGTCTATTAGTTAATTTTAATTAAATTGTACTTCTTTTTTAAGAGATTAAATAATTATTCAATTGCCGCCTTCAATCGAGTCTAAAAATTTAAATTCTTATCAATGTGTCAAAGTTAGGTTTATAATTTAAGTAATTAGAAATTAACTTTCATATTTTAAAACTTTTACGAGAAAATGTCATCAATATATTTTTCAATAATAATTTTTCAACAATTATTGAAATAGAGTTCTTTAATTAAATCCAAAATCGAAGAGTTAACTTTAAATCAGATTTGGATAATTAAATCTTAAATTTAACTCTCATGTTTATTATGAAAAATACTTCGTCAATATATTTTTCTTTTACAAACTTCGTTTAAATCTTGATGAAGAAATAAAACTTAATTCTAAGGTTTGTGAGTATTGACGATATTTTTAAACAAGATATTTATATGTAATATTGTTTTCTAGTATGTCTTTCAAGAATATTTTCAAGTCGAAAAAATTATCGAGAATCAACGATCATATCTCATGTACATCTCTCTTCTTGTGTACATTAGATTTCATATTAAACACATAGGAACATTGTTCAAATAGGCTACTTGATCGATCGAGCTTAATTAAAACTAACTGAATTAATTTTTAACATGACTAGATCGATCAAAACATTAATTCGATCGATCTAGTGCTAGATCGATTGAGATTAATGACTAAATCAATCCTCTTATTTCTAAATTTATTATTTTTTTCACTAGATCGATTGATCTATTCATAGTTGATCGATCGAGGTTGACTAGATCGATCGAGCAACCATACTCGATCAATTGAGCTAAGTATAGATCGATTGAATGGCCTAGTTTTTACGCGATCTCAATTATATTTTTACTATATTGTCCTTATATTTTTAAGCTCTTTTAAATACTTTATAGGAAAAATTTGTAATAAACCTTTGACTTAGGGTTTTTGATCATGCTATTTAATCGTACCATTGGCTCACAATTTTGCTAACCACACAACCTTTGACCTATTGATATATTAAATCATTTTGTTAGGGTTATTTATTATTGAATCTGCCCTAAGACACACACTTTTACTTGTGTTATTGTGCTAATCTTTCAAGTGTTGGTTAAACAGGTTCGATTGCTTATATATATTTTAATATATTAAAATTTAAACTCTATAAGAAAACTTTTAATATTCTTTGCTTGCTTTTTATATAGTGAATTATATATTTATATTTTAAAGTATTCTGTCTTTCAATGATTATTATTTATTATTGTTGTTGTTATTAATTAAGTGTTCATCTTTCCTGCGATTAGAAGTTAGAGTCCTAAATGTCTATTACATCTTAGATTCTTTCAGTACATTTTATTATAAGTTAGTTTTAAAATGAAATAACTTTAAAAGTATATTATTTTTATTAAAAATATGATAATTTAATTTTTTTTTGTTTATTCTAAGATGATACTGATTATATATTTATTGTATAAAAATATAATTTAAATATTCACATTAAAATAAGATTAATGACATGAGATTATGTTTGCTTATTTTTCTATTTTTTTAGTTTGTGTTATAATTTTTTTCAAATTATCTTAGTTGCACCATCTAACTTAAATGAATGATACGTGAATGCCCCAATTATGTGTAAAGATCTCTTTTATTGTTAAATGAATGATACGTGAATGCCCCAATTATGTGTAAAGATCTCTATTATTGTTAATGTCATTAATTATCAATAAATACGTGCCAAGAAAATTGAGCAAGTGGCATAAGACATGGATATAAATAATTAAAATTTTATGTGTCTTATTTTGATAAGTGGCTTAAACGATGAAAATCCAAAAATAAAACAATTGTGCCGTATGTATAATACATGTTATTACTATTTCATGACATGGAGAAAGAAATTTGAATGCACGACCAAAAAATGTGTACCCCACCACTTAGATAATGGAGTGATAGCGATGACATGAAATCAATTTAATTGAAAACTCATTGGAAATTAGAGATAGCTAGAAAGATATAAAATGAAATTAAAAAAAGAGAGATACTATGAGGTCGTTTATTAATTATAAAAATGATAAATTAATTATATTTATAATTTTTTTAATTTAATTCTATTATTACAAATAAGTAGGAATCTTATAAAAAAGAATATATTTTTTTTCATGTTTTCAACTTCATTTTATAGAGGTCATATGACTTTAATGCGTTCAAAAGATTGAAAAAATTAAAAATTAGAAGGAGAAAACATTAAAAAATAAATATTGGTTATTGATCATTTAGTTTTTAATAATAATATAATATAAATGGACAAAAAAATAAGTAAGATACTTGAGTGCTATTTTTAAAACTTTTTAAACAAATATAAGACATAATATTATTGATTTTTGTTAACATTAAGTAAGATTATTATCAATAGAATATGTAAGATGTACCAAATTATCTTAACAAAATATATACACTTATCTTACGAGAAAAAGAGAACTTTAAGAATAAAAAGGGTGAGATTATTGGTACATTTTATTTTGTTGTTTTCACCACATATTTATTATTAATTTTAAAAATTATCAAAAATAATTTTTTATTTTTATTATATTTATTTTATATTAATTAAAATTTATTAAGAGTATTTTCGATAATTTCTAAAATTATTAATAAATATATTTTGAAAACAACAAAATAGGATATGAGAATAACTCCACCCAGATGGCAATCATCGGTAACTTGATATTTTTTTAAAGACACTAAAGTTTCTTTTTTATTAAATAGATAAAATATTATATGAATATGATTCAACTTAGGTTCATGGTTTAAGTATAATATATGGTATAACTTTAAAAAATTATAAAAATATACTCTTAAAATTTATTAAAATTAAAATAATATTGTAATAATATTCAATGATATTCAATTAGATGATATTTAATATTGAATATATTTAAATAATTATAATTTAATTTAAACATCATCTAACTCGATTCAAAATAAAATAATATAATATAATTGTTTGAATAATAAAAACATATAAATTAAATATAAAATATTTTATTTTTATGATTATAAGTTTTAAGAGTTATTTATTTATATCTTTAGTTTTTTAATTTGAAGCATTGTTAAAAAAGAATGAAAAGATTTTTTTTTCGCTTGAATACAATGTCTAGATTCATTTTTGAACTTACCGAATAACTTGTCTGATTACAATTGGAGAAATATTAATTGTCTAGATTCATTTGGATGCATTTAACCAAAGAATATGGGTACATTAGTTTCGAAAGACGCAACTCGAAGTTTGATTGCAGTAGGTGACTTTGTGGCAACTTATTGTTTATTATCTCCTTTTAATTACTTTGGTGATCCTGTGCGTCAATGAACGTGCTTTCTCTCTTTCGAAAATATTATGAGTTTAAGTAAATCAAATTAAGAGTGTGACGTGATTGGTTCGATTTATAAAAAAAAAAATTCAAAAAAGTTAAAATAATTGATAAAATATGTGTATTTTTTAAAAACGTCATGTATATATAAAATTATATATATATAAATATCGATTATATAAAACGTACACGTTATAACGTGTCAAAAGAATATAGAAATAAAATAAAATACATTTAAAATTCAGAGTTTTAAGACTAGGATTAACATCTCAGTTTACATCAGGTCACTCTTTATACCCAAAGAGAATATCTATCACTTGATTTAATCTTAATTTTTAAAAATTTGTAAAATTGGATTCAATTATTTATGTTGGAAATACAGACCGAATCAGATCAATAAAAACTCTATAATCCCATCTGGTTTAGATTTCAAACTATTTATAGAATAATATTTATTGTGTATGTATATTTAAGAAAAAAACCCACATCATGCGATGTAATTGGTAACAGCGCATTACTTGTAATTATAGAATAATATTTATCGTATATATATATATATATATATGCAAAAAAAAAAAAAACCATACACACGTCATATTGTAGTGTAATTGGTAATAGCGCCTTACTTATAACATTCCCCCATCAGGTTAAAGCCCCGGAAAAAGCTCTATCTTATTTATTTTAAACAATAATATTTATATTAGTTAATTTCCAAGTATGGTAGGAATGGGGTGATTTGATTACATTAATTTTATAATTAAAATAATATAAATAATTTGATTGATCCGTTTCGAGTTTCGATTTATACTATCTGAAATATTATCAAATCAAATCTAACTATTTTATTATATAAATCAATCAATCTAGGTAGATTTGAACCTATTTGTTAATTTAGTTTAATTTTTAAGGTTTTTTTTTTAATAGATCAAATCATTGGATAGGGGTATTTGAGTTTATAATGATGTAGGTTGTGAAAATATAAGAGAGAAATAAAAACAAAAAAAAGTGGAAAAAAGAGATGAATAAAGGGCTATAAATTTTACTTAATAAAAATTAAAAAATATATAAAATGAAATACTAACGATTAAATTTATACTATCTTAATTTAAAATTTAACTATCTATATTTACATCTATTTTTCATGGCTAAAAGAAACACAACTCCAAGTAAGTTGTAGACTTATAAAATAACAATCCAAACTTTAAACACATTAACAATCATCTCCATTTATTTTTGTTTGTCAACATCTGACATACTTAGAGGAGCTAGATGTGTAAAACATCAAAAACAAAATAACATAGAAGAGAAGGGATGTCAATGTAACGGGACGAGATGAGACGAGATGAGATGAAAAGACTATTTCTATCACTTGTTTAAATAATTGTGAGGTAAGATAGAGACTTTTTTATTAAAGTTTTAGATTTTTTAAAAAACTTACGAAAAAATTTAATATCAATTATATATTAAATATTTTAAATTAATATAAAATTTAAATTATATATGTTTATTATACAATTAAATATAATATAAATAGTGGTTATATTTAAATTTATTATTTATTAATTTAAAAATCATCAAAATATGATATAAGATATCTCCTGATCTATAGGGAAACAATATCCTACTCATCCCTTTCTAAGTTCTAAGCATGACTCACATATTAGATAGGTCTCTAAATTTAAATTACTTACAAGAATTGGACTATGAAGAAAATGAATTCTCATTATGTTCTCATTAGTTTAACAATATTTTATAAACAAGTTTAACGCTCCTTATTCTATTTGTGAAACTAACTACTTAATTTCATCCCATAAACCTTTAGCCACATGTCACCATTTGAACTATATAAGCGAATACTCCCTCTCAAACTTGTGGCATGCTGAGCTCCATAAGTTTGCTCTTAAATTTTAAATAAGCATGACTACCCAATGGTTTTATTAGCACAACAACTAACTAATTTATATATAGAGGAACAATATATTAGTAGACTTCATTATCATTAGACCACATGTACGTCATAGTTCCCATCAAGTACCCTAAAACAAGTTTTGCAGCTTTTACATGCACATCAATTGCGGAACTAATAAATTGGAAAAGTTTGCTTACTGTAAAACTTAATTTTGTCTTAAGGTTACTACAAAATAATGTAATGCCCCTATTAGACTTCTGAAATGGTGGGATTATTCGAAAGCATACAACCATCATTCTTGCTTAGTATTCTCTCTAAAGCCATAGGAGTGATAGCTGTCTTAGAATACCTTGACGTACTTAAATTGACTATGTGCAACCCCTAAGAAGAAAAAGTCACTTCAAGACGAAGAAAGTAGTGAAGTGATCCCATATCTTTAAGATAAAATTGTTGATTTAAATCTAAAACAAGTGTCTGCAACTGACTTACACTTGAACTAGTACAAATCATCATCAAAGTACTAATATAACATGGCCATCACACCTTCTTACAAACATATTGGTGTCACTTTTGGTACCAGTGAAGCCATGCTTGCAACTTGTGAAACCATCCTCTTCGAGCTTGCTTGAGACCATATAATTATTTTTTTAGAAAGCATACTTTGTTTTGATGATGAGGCCTAGGATCCTCAAAACCAAGAGGTCCTCGTGTAAATAGGTTCCTCTAATTCACCTTTAAGAAAAACATTATTAATGTCTAACTGTATTATTGTCTAACCAAAATGAAGAGCACTAGATAGAATAATCCTAACATAAGTAAGTTTAACCACTGGACTAAAAGTTTTAGTGAAGTCCAATCCAAGTGTTTATAAATACCCTTGAGCCACTAACCTTGCTTTATATTTATCCAGTGATCTATCAGGCTTCTCTTTTGTTTTAAACAACCATAAATTACCAATCACCTTAGCTTAAGAAGGTAGATCAACCAACATCCATATATGGTTTTTATTTAAAGTAAAATATTCAATGTTCATGATTGCATGCCACTCTGGAACACATAATGCATCTTTATAAGACTTGATAACAGTTAGAAGAGAAGTCAAGAAATTTTTAGGATTGGAATTTCTAGTTTTGGATCTGTGAGTTAGAATCAGGTAGCGACTGAAGATAGACTTCTAAATTGATAGCAGGAAAGGCATCACCATTGGAAACAATTGGCTGAGAAGGAATAAGAGAACTAATCTCATAAATCCATGGTGAAATTGTAGGAGAGCTTCTTAAGATGGGCTCAACACTCGAGGTACTAACAGATGAGTTTAAAGGTAAGCTTGGTTGCTTAGACTGAGATCAAACAGATGAAACATGAGCAATAACATCAAGCACAGAAGTAGTAGAGGAAACAGACAAAGTAGGTTTAAGCTAGGTTGGTAAATGCAAAGTAGTAGGTGAGGAACTATTAACATCTGACACACTAAAAGATTTATCAAAAGGAAATTTAGATTCACTCTAGATAACATGTCCATATGTAAAACCTTTTTAGACTGTATGTCTAGACACAAGTCAATGGAGATTGAGGTGTTAACTAAGTTGATGTTTACAAATATTCTAAAAATTCTCAAGATCTTACACAAGGGATAGATTTGAAATATTAAATTGGATGCAAGAATTAATTTAAGAAACAATTTTTTTTGTTTTAGATAATTATGGGTCTTATATGTTTAGAAATTTTTATTTTAAGTTTTTTAGTCTTTTATTTTTTACAGTTGGAATAGGCCCAATCCACCACTAAACCCATGTTGTTTAGGGTTTTTCTATTAGAGTTTCTTACTTATAAAATAATAGCTATGTAATTTGGAGAGAAGAACGAATATCATTAATGAAAAGTATATTTTAGAAAGCTTTTGCTTTACTTTCTTGTGTTCTTGATTGAATACTTGAATCTGACTTATCAAAAAGAGTGATCATCCTTTGTGGCATCTTAACGTTGGGGTTTTAAGGACTTTGTTTCCTTAGGAATCTAATCTAATCATATTCAAGAAGTTCTTAGCAAATCAATTGTTTCTATTCCTTTGAATTCGTGGGTTCTTAAGGTTATTTGCCTAAATGGTTTGCATCATTTGGTATCAGAGCCTTGATTGCTAAAAGTAGGTTATCTATTTTTATCTATTTCGTTTTGAATAGAGATTTTGAAAAGAAAAAAAATCGTCCTTTGATTTTTGCATTCTTGAGTCACAAATCTAGGGATGGGCACGGGTATGGGCGATGACGGTTTTTGATATAATTGTCCCCAAACCGAATTAGAAAATCTATACCTAAAACCGTTCGAAAATTGTTAAAGCTTGGGGACGGTTTTTTACCCGTGGGTAACGGTTCGGGGTGGTTATTAAAAAATACCTAAAAAGAACATTTTTCCAAACATAAAAAATTCCACAAAATATAGTCTTAAAAAAATTCCACTGGGAGGAGAACCTCTAGCAATGTTTCTAGCATTCTATAATATAATTTGGTTGAATATTTTTTAATTATCCCATCCAAGAACTCAACAAGAACACTGTCAATTAGAGACATAAACAATAATAAATGGGTTGATGGAACCATACAAAACAATCGCCATAGAGGCTTTCCCAATGCTGATTTTAGAACAAAATGGAGATGGATGAAATACATTTACTGTTGAAATTTAGAAAAGTTATAACATAATAAGTTATAACCACAAAATACTAATTCCTCAACAACAGGTTTAAACTTTACTTACCCTGTTTTGCTACTAAAGTCGCTGCCTCTCCAAATATTTGGGATTAACATGAATGCCATGTGAAGGACAGTGTGATTGTGAATCAGGCTTAGAATTTGTAGATCCCGTAGTCCGTAGACGATCCATTCGTCTGCTAAATTTAGAGATTACATAAAGAGAGGAAGACCGAGAAACTTAAAACAAACATTCCGGAGATTACAGAGATTCCAAGAAGCGTCTAGGTAGATTTTCCAAGGCAAGGACGGTAGACACAGAGATGAGGACGTTGAGTCAACGACGATGACCCATGTAGATCGGTAGTCGGTAGAAGGGAGATTGGAGAGCGAGAGTGACAGAGGGGTCGAGAGCAACGGAAACTCGAAAACCCTAATTAATACATACATAC
Organism: Hippophae gyantsensis; assembly: GCA_030763125.1. Lineage (NCBI taxonomy): Eukaryota > Viridiplantae > Streptophyta > Magnoliopsida > Rosales > Elaeagnaceae > Hippophae > Hippophae gyantsensis. Next base: position 30,137,800 of record CM061032.1, read on the forward strand.
ATACATACATACATACATACATACATACATACATACATACATACATACATACATACATACATACATACATACATACATACATACATACATACGGATGGATATGATTTTCAGTATAACTATAACCGAATCGTACCCGTTGATTCACGTTCAGTTTTTACCCAAAATTGTACCCGTCCTCGAAATTTATCTGGTAAAAACTGAACCGCTAATTTTTTTGCCCATTCTTACACAAATCACAAAAAAAATCATCTTTTTAAGTATTGTGTTTTCTTTCAATTTTGTTATTTTTGGTTTCATATTTGGACTTTGTTTTGTAGTTTTCTTTGAATTCTTCATATATTTTTCTTGTTCTTTATTTCTATGTTCAATCTATCTTTATTCTTCAAAAAAAAGGAAAAAGAAAAGAAGAGGGCTACTATTCAATTTCAGAAAACAAATTTGATAAATCGGAGTTGCAACTTTAAACGGTCATAACTTTTCTTTCAAGTAACAAAATGACTATTCAAAGCTCGTTTCAAATCCTACAAGCTAGATAAGGATTTTCCTTCGTTCATGTAATTTCGAGCCCAAATTCCACCATTTATACCACTAATCGAGGGTTTAAAGTTTTGTCATACCTTTTTGTGTTGTTTTTGGTTCTTGTTCATTAGGGTTGCGAATATTTTTTATTTGTGAATTTTCTATTTATAGTAGCAACAACAGTAATCAAAATAAAAAAAAACAAAAAAAAGTGAACAAAGTAGTAGATTATTTAAGAATCTAATACTTATTTTCTTGCTGAGTTTTCTTATTCTTGTTGAAATTGGTTTTCCCTTTATTTTGTTCTTGCTACCCAAGACTGATTTTCCTTTCTAAAAAAGGGGAATCATAGTTGGTTAAGAGTCTTTCTTTAGAGTCCTCTTTGGTAAAGAGTCTTTCTTTAAAGTCCTCTTTTGTCAAGAGTCTTTCTTTCAAGTCCTCTTTAGTCAAGAGCCTTTCTTTAGAGTCCTATTTGGTTAAAAGCCTTTCTTTATAGTCCTATTTGGACTTTCTTTCTTTAAAGTCCTCTTTAGACTTTCTTTTTGTCATAGTTTTCCATTAAGTTTTTAGAATTCTAAATTTTGAGATTGATAACAATAAAACGGTTACTTCTTGAGATTAGTTGGATTCTTTGATTTTTTTAAAAACACAAAGGAGGTTGGCGTGAGCTTTGAGTGGTAAAAAAAGAGAGCAAAAAAGTGTAAAAAAATATAGTGAAAATAGTGTTAAAAATAGAGTGATAACAATCTTATTTGAGAGAAAACACATGAGGGAGTGCATGGGTTACCTCATTTTATTTTACAGGTTGACAACATGAGTAAGGAAGGAGGAGAACCATAAGAGGTTGACTTGAAATTCTTCATCAAATCTGTTCATGACCAATTTAAGAGGATGAATGCAAGGTTGTATGATTTAGAATTCTCTTTTGATATTAAGTTACATAAAACAAGACATAGAAGACATGGGTTAGACAAAGAAGAAACTAATTCCAATATGGAAGAGAGAGCAAGTTGTAAATAGGACAAAAAGATCATGGTTGTATAAAAAAATGGAGAAATCGAAACTACAAGTTCATATGATGAAGAGATACCATCAGTGAAGGATTGTTCTAATGTTGAAGTGGAAGAACTTGTGTATAGAGGTTCACTTGTCACGAGAAGAGTCATGAATATACCGCCTAAGGATAAAGGAGATGACAAGCACCTTGATCATATTTTTCACACAAGATGCCACATGACGGATAAGGTATGCATATTAATTATTGATAGTGGGAGATGCATTAATGTTTCTAGTAGCTTGTTGGTAGAAAATTTAAATTTGAAATGGCAGAAGCATCCCAAACTGTACAAGCTACCATAGCTGAATAATTGTGGAGAAGTTGAGGTTAACAAACAAGTTTGGGTTCCCTTTTTAATTGGAAAATACGAAGATGAGATTCTTTGTGATATGGCACAGATGTATGCTACTTACATAATGCTCGGCCGACTATGGCAGTTTGATAGAAGGGTGTCACATAATGGTTACAAAAATCGCTATTCTTTTGAAATGAATAATCGAAAAGTTTTATTAGCCCCTCTCAAACCTTTGCAAGCTTATGAAGACCAAATTAGGATAGAAGAAGAGTAAAAGTTGAGAGAAAAACAAAACTGTGAGCAAGAGGAAAATAAAAAGAGAGTAAGTGAGCAAAAAGGAGAGAATAGTATGCAAAAAGAGAGAAAAGTGAGCAAAAGGGAGAGAAAAGTAAGCAAAAGAGAGGAAAATAAAAAAAAAGAGTGTAATTGCTAAAAAACATGAGATTAAGTGTGCAATGATGGCAAGGAAACAAGTACTTGTACTTATGTACAAGGATGTTTATCTTTCTACTAATGATCTTAACTCATCTTTTCCTAGTGTCATTGTATCTTTATTGTAAGACTTTGAGGATCAGCTTCCTGAAGAGATTCCCCATGGATTACATCCTTTGCAAGGCATGTAACATCAAATAGACTTCATACCTGAATCCACAATACCAAATTGACCTGCTTATAAAGCTAAGATTCAAGAATGAATCTTTTTGAAGAGGAAGGGAATAATGGAGATTGAGGTGCTAACCAAGTTGATGTATACAAATATTCTAAAGATTCCCAAGATCTTACATAAGGGATAGATTTGGAATATTAAATTGGATGCAAGGATTAATGTAGGAAGTAATTTTTTGTTTTAGTTAATTATAGGTCTTTTATGTTTAGAAATTCTTATTTTAATTAATTGTGAGGTTTTATGAATTTTTGTTTTAGTTAATTATGGGCTTTTTATTTTAAGTCTTTTAGGTTTTTATTTTTTAAGGTTAGATTAGGCCCAATCCACCACTAAACAATGTCCATGTTGTCTAGGGTTTTTCTATTAGAGTTTCTTGCTTATAAAAGAGTAGTTATGTAATTTGGAGAGAAGAATGAACATCACTAATGAAAAGTATATTTCATAAAGATTTTGCTTTGCCTTATTATGTTCTTGATTGAATACTTGAATCAGACTTATCAGAGTGAGTAATAATCCTTTATGGACATTCAAAGGGTACATTTCTATTAGTATATCTCTATTCTCACTATTTAGATGTGTACTTTCTTTCAAAAGGTCTTGGACATTCAAAGGGTTCAGGCTCAAGCTCAGGCTTTTCATATCGCACCACTCCTCTGCCCCCAATTCATGGCTATTCTTGCTCTTTTGCCTAATTCAAATCCCATCATATTGGCTCTAGAGGCCATACTAACTCTTCATGCTCTAGTGCCTCTTCCCTTGGTTCTCTTGTCTCTATTTCGAAAAATATTGATAAAGAATAACTTGATTTAGCCTTGAACTAGTTCATTTCATCTACTTTAACCATAAATCCTCTGCATCACTTCTAAACCATAGGGATCCTAGTGGTTCTTCATGCGGTGCAGTCCAAGATCATTATGATGATGATGGACAGGGTGGCAAAGAATGTTGAGCTAGTGTTTTTACGGTTTTTTGATGCTTTTCCTTTTTTAAAAAAAATTGCAATCAAAATTTTATTAATGAGAAGTTGTAGTTGTCTCACTATCTTCTAATTGTGTTATTATATGTTTCCATGTGTTGCTTGATACTTAGTTTATGCTCTTAGTCGGTACAAAACCACAAGTGCACAATATCATAATTTTATGATAAAGTGATAAGAATAGTATTGTTCTCAGGAATTGGTAACTTACTTTTGACAAATGCAAAAATTATACGAATCTCAATTTTATCTAAAAAACCCACTAAGGTTATTGTAATTGGAATTGAAAATAAAAGTAATTTAAAGAAAATGTGGAAAATAAAAGAAAGATGTTCAAAGATCAAATTAATGGGAAGAAAATTTCTAAGAAATCAATTTCACCGAGTCCCTCACTATGCTTTACTCATCTAGCTAATAGAATTTAATTCTCTCTGTTTATGAGCAATCTCCAAAAAACATCCAAAAGCCTCTTTCAACAGTCAATTGAAAATATTCTTATTCATTAATTTACACAAGAGTATGCAATTTAATAAAGTAAGAAAGCATTAAGACCAATGATTTTAAAACTACATAGGTTCATAGAAGTCTTTCGATCTCTATATTTACCTATTCTGAAATATTTCATATCTACCCTATTATTCCCTCTTACGATAGTAAATCGTAAGATTAAAATCATCTAATTAGTGCCCAGTTAATTAGAAGCAATAAACTCATAATAAATCAAACAATCATAATGAGAAATAATTCAAATTAACATAGAAAATCAAGCATAATATGGAATTAAATTACATATTTTTCCTAGAATAAAGAAGTATTAGTTAATGCTAAAAATTAAATTTAATATAAACAAATTCACCACAAATTTTCTAAGAGGATTTAAAAGAAAAGTGAATCGCAAAAAGAATATGCTTTCGCGTTAATCCGTTGCACTCCAATATGCTTTCTCTTTCTTCTTTCCTGTGTTTCTTTTCTTTTCTCACCGTTCTGCATTGCCTTCTTTTTTTGTTTCCTTTGGTGGCTCCCTTTTTCTTTTCTTGTCTTTTTTTTCTCCTTTTGCGTTTCTTTTTTTTTGTTTTCGTATTTTATATATATATATATATTTATGTTTGAGAAATATTCATTTAAATTTGATTTAAATACATCCTAATTTAAATTAGATTTAAATAAAATTTCTTTTAAATTTTAGAGCCTTTAGTTAATATACTTCTAAAATTTTGGATCTCAATTTTACTCAAATCTGCAATAAAATTTAAATAATAATAATGAAGTTTAAAATGAATAAAAATTAAATAAAATTATACTAGAGTTTAAAGTTGAGAAGTGATAAATTATGCCAAATTATGCAAGTTATCTAACAATTCCAAACTTAGAACTTTGTATGTTCTCAAACAAAAAGAAAAGACAGCTATAGACAATATCAACTAGACCCATAGAGAACTACCATAACTCACCAAGTCATGATCTGAATTTATATTTCATCACTAATGACTTACTCTTTTTACATCGAAGATAGCAGGAAAATCAATCAAAAATTCTACAATTTGTCAAGCAAGAGTTAAGCAATTACTTCAACCAAAAGCTAAGTCCTTTAGTGTATGTATGTGAAATAGTCAATTTAACTCCAAACTACTAGCAAATTCAAATAAAAGTAAGAACAATTGAAATAATAAGAATTCTCTCAAACTTTAACTCCATAAGTCCAATTTTTAGAAATCCTCTCCACTAATGTAATCAAATACCAAAATTAGAAATCAAAAGGTCTTTAATTAGGGTTGTAATAACAGGCCATAAATTGAGGGGTAAGAAAGAAATGGATATAGAAAATCAAAGCAAACTAGAAAAATACTTGGTAGAAAGAAACAATAAAAAGAATATCCATAGAATTCACACCATAACTCTTTCTTGACAATATGCTCATATTGATGACAATATTGTTGTTATACTCAATAAGTGTTATGCCCTCTCTCTTTTTTTCCATGTGGTTTCCTTGATACTTATGGTCTCTACAATTTTCAACCACTTTAACCCTTTTTCAATTGTTACCTTTCACTTTTTTTTCACACTTTGATCAAATAGAGCAAACATAATGTGGATTATTTAATTTAAACTAATTTCTCTTTAAATGCAAATTTCCACAAAGTATTTTCTCAAAATTTAAGGTAAATTCATGGTTTTTTAGGCATATAATGAGAATGGTTTGTGTAGTTAAAAGAACAAATAAAGGTTTATGTAAAATAAGGCTTAAGGGGGTTGACTATGGGAATACACCTTGCAATGATGGCGTTATAATTAGGATGGCTAGGAAAGCTTTTTGGTTGTGAAAAAAAAATTTCTTAGATCATTTCTCTAATATTTGGTATCAAGTTGGCTTTTGCCTCAATGATTCATCAACGGATTCTGTAGCAAAGCAAGATTGAACTTTCCTAACCTAGTTAATTCAATCCTTCTCTTCATAGGCAAAATATAGTAAAAAAAAATTGACTATATGCTTAATTATTTTCAAGGACAAATATTTAAATCAAAGTACCCATAAAACTCTACCTAACATAATAGCAAATTTTGAAATTTTTTCTCAAAACCATCCTCAATCACAAATTTTAGAGTCATAGTGAATTCAATCAAACTCAAATACATGCTTGATAAGAGACTCCAACAACTCAAGACTATAGGAGTCTACACCCTCAAACTTAAACCAAACAATGTCCTCATTGTAATTCAAAAGTTAGACAGAGAAAAGAAATGAAAGGAACTTTCCTGGTTTTTTGCTAGATTCACATTAGTTTCTAATTTTCAGCTTTTTATTCCTGCATAATAAACCAACATCAAAATCCAAATAATTCAAATAGCAATAAAAAATAAAATAAAATAAAATAAAAGAACAAAAGAAAGTTTTATGGGCTTCCTCCCATAAGCGCTTGTTTAATAGTCTATAGCTAGACTTTTCAATCTTCATCAATTAGGATTTCAAAGAGGAATAAATGCACAATTCCTTTCCACTTGTTCCCTATAATAGTGCTTCAATCTCTGATAGTTAACTCTGAATATATTCCCTACCTTTTCCTTTAAGTCTATTGCTCCAAAAGTGGAAACTTTGTCAATTGATAAAGACCTGCCCATCTTGATTTTAACTTACCTGGGAAGAGTTTTAGTCGTGAATTGAAAAACAAAACTTGTTGTCTTGGAGAAAACTCACACCTACGAATATATTTGTCATGCCACTTCTTTGTCCATTCTTTGTAGATCTTTTCATTTTCATAATCATCGCTCTGGAACTCGTCCATCTCATTCAATGAAAGAAATCTATTTTCCCTGGCTGCCTTCAAATCAAAATGAAACTTCTTTACAACCCAATAAGCTTTATGCTCCAACTCAATAGGGAGATGACATGTTTTTCCAAACACTAATGGATAAGGAGACATCCCGATAGGTGTTTTAAAAGTTGTATGGTATGCCCATAAAGCATCATCAAGCTTCTTTGCCCAATCCTTTCTATTGGTATTGACTGTCTTCTTAAGGATATTCTTGATTTCTCGATTTGTAATTTTAGCTTGGCCATTAGTTTGAGGATGGTAGACAAGTGCTATCTTTTGCTTCACACCATATTTAGAGAGAAGGTTGTCGAACAATTTGTTGCAAAAGTGTGTCCTTTCATCACTAATAATAGCTCGTGGAGTGCCAAATCTTGTGAATATGTTCTTATATAGAAATGTAAGCACTACCTTTGCATCATTTATTGTTGCAACAATTGCCTCCACCCACTTTGACATATAATCAATTGCTAACAATATATAAACAAAGCCAAAAGAGGGAGGAAAAGAACCACTAAAATCAATTCTCCAAACATTAAATAACTTAACCTGTAATTTATTTTTTAATGGTAACTCTTGATGTCTTGAAATATTTCCCATATGTTGGCATCGATCACAAGTTTTCACTCAAGTATAACTATCACAAAAAATAGAAGGCCAAAAGAAACCACATTGAAGTACCTTAGCTACTATTTGTGTTACTCTAAAATGTCCTCCATATGATGAGGAATGGAAATGATGGAGAATGGCTTGCATCTGCTCTTCAGGAACATATGTTTGGATGATTTGATTAGGACATCTTTTGAAAAGCAAAGGCTTATCCTAAAAATAATATTTTACATCATGAAAAACTTCTTACGTTGGTGGTAAGTAATATATGGTGGCAATACCTTACAAGCTAGGTAGTATACAATATCATCATACCAAGGAAGCTTGATCTCACATGGAAACAACTACTCATCAGGGAATGCTTCTTGGATCACTAAATCTTGTTTTACTTCATCTTGCTCCAACCAAGAGAGATGGTCAACAACTAAATTTTCACCTCCTTTTTTTATCTCAAACTTCCAAATCAAATTATTGAAGAAGAAGGATCATACGAATCATCCAAGGCTTAGCATCCTTCTTGCCAAACAAATAATGAAGTGTTGCATGATCAGTGAACACTATCACCTTTGTACCAATGAGGTAAGATCGAAATTTTTTCAAAAGAAAACACCATAGAAAGCATCTTCTTTTGAGTTGTTGTATAATTCAATTGGGCTTCATTCAGTGTTCGGCTTGTATAGTATATGGCCCTAAACAGTTTGTCACACTTTTTTCCTAACACTTCTCTAATTTCAAAGTCACTTGTATCACACATGACTTCAAAAGGTTGACTCTGATTAGGTAGTCATTACTGATGCTGAAATCAGTTTCTCCTTGATTACATTAAAGGCCTGCGAACAAACATCATCAAAGTCAAATTCAGAATTTTTTTCAAGAAGAATAGATAAAGGTTTAGAGAGTTTAGAAAAATGCTTTATAAATCTTCTATAAAAACCCATATGTCCTAAAAAGCTTTTGATTCCCTTCACATTCTGTGGAGGTGGTAGTTTTTCTATGGTTACAATTTTAGCTCGATCAACCTCAACTCTTTTAGATTATACTCTATGGCTAAGCACTATCCCTTATTGAACCATGAAATTACACTTCTCTTAGTTTAGCACAAGATTTTTATCATCACATCTCCACAAAACAAGAGCTAAATTATACAGACAATGATCAAAAGATATTCTAAAAACTGAAAAGTCCTCCATGGAAATTTCCATTATATCTTCCACCATATCAAAAAAGATAGCCATCATACAACATTTAAATGTTGCTGGGGCATTGCAAAATCCAAATGGCATCATTCTAAAAGAAAATGTTCTGTAAGGGCATGTGAATGTAGTTTTCTTCTAATCTTTAGGTCCCTCACTATACTTTTCTCATCTAGGTAATAAAATTTAATTCTCTCTATTTAATAGAAATCTCTTAAAAACATCCCAAAGCCTCTTTCGACAATCAATTGGAAATATTCTTGATCATTAATTTATACAAGAGTATGCAATTTAATAAAGAAAGAAAGTATTAAGACCAATGATTTTAAAACTACATAGGTTCACACAAGACTTTCGATCTCTATATTTACCTATGCCAAAATATTCCAAATCTATCCTATAATTTCCTCTTTTGATAGTAAATCAAAAGATTAAAATAATCTAATTAATGTCCAGTTAATTAGAAGAAATAAATTGAGAATAAATCAGATAAACATGAAGAGAAATAATTCAAATGAACATAGAAAATCAAGCATAGTTTGGAATTAAATTACATCTTTTTCTTAGATTAAAGAAAAATTAGCTATGCTAAAAATTAAATTTAACATAAACGAATTCACCATAATTTTTTGAGAGGATATGAAAGAAAAGTGAATCGTAAAAAGAATCTGCTTTCGCGTTATTTCGTTGAGGTCCAATATGCTTTCACTTTTCTCTTTACTGCATTTCTTTTCTTCTCTAACCATATTTCGTGTTAATTCGTTGAGGTCCAATATGCGACCCTTCTTATAAATATATATATATATATATATTTATTTTTTTTTTTTTGAGAAATATTAATTAAAATTAAACTAGAGTATAAACTTAAGAAATGATAAATTATGCAAAATTATGCAAGTCATCAACTCTAATCTTTTCTGTTGTGTTGCATGAATAATAGGATTATCGCATTCTTGTATGTCTTATCTCCCTCATGTATGGGTGTTCCTTTGATTTTTTATGTCAAAATGGGGGAGAAGTCTATATGCATAACTCGATATTTGTTAACATGTTGTGTGTTGCATAGGATGTGAGTGTAGGATTGTCCTATATTTTTCTTGCCTGACTTGCATTCAATTTGGGAGAGTGTGGCATGAAGTTAAGGGGAGTTGTGTGACTTATGTGTTTATTACTACAAGTTTGATTGTGCTTAACCAATCAGTGTGTACCTGTGTAGGGGTATAAGCATAGTATCTGGATAGACTACAAGTTGTTTCTATATGATACTTTCATGAGTACGTGTTTGTTTTGTGTATGCTGGTTACAAGTGTATATTGAGACTATTGAGTTTTAGACTTGAAGATAGTGGATGTGTTGATCCTAAATATAGATGGAGTGCACAAGATGGATGCATGTTGAGTAGGTGTGTTCTAGGTGTTGGATGTGTGTCAGTGTACTATTCATGGTAATAGACATCTTTAGAGCATCTTCATGATCGTCTCATGATTGACATGTTTATGTACATAGTTGTGTAGTGTTATTCCACGGAAAGTAAAAATGGGAAGAATGTAACTTTTGTAAGTCCTTTGTATCTTTGTTGGTGTATGTCTTCTGATAAGAACTTGAAAAACACACACATTCTATGATTTTATTATGCTTAAATAATATTATAGATTGTTTATGTGATAATATATGAAAATTTAAATGCTTGGAATCACAGTTATGTTTTGCTATATCACATATGTTTTTGGCTTCTAAATGTATAAATTTTTAAACACTTTGAGTACTTAATTTTCACCCTAGGAGCTCTGATCATGCAAAACCGACATCGCCGATCCTGCCGGTACTTTGGTTTTATGTATTTATAAAACTCTCGCAAGTTCACGAATCATTTCATAAAAAATGATAAGTATACTCCCAAGGTCGATCTAAGGAAGGAATGTATGTAGTTTTTAATTTATTATTCAAACTTTTAAAAACGAAATTAAATCCTAAACATTGTCACGATATTTTGGGGTTTTGTGTTTTTAATCTACTTACATAAAAATAAACATAGATTCAATAAACATTTATGCAAATTTTATCATTTATAATGGTGGAGTATTTATGGATATAATAATTAAGTTAATTATGCTTGCTCATATTATTTAGGTTATTAAAGATATGAATTGATATTTATTGATTCTCTCTTTTTTATATGAATACCACCTTTGATGGGGTTAGATATTCTTTTTTAACTAAACAAATCAATTAACACCTATGGGTGGGGTTGATAACTAATTTGGTTAATTAAATTAATTCCTTTTTCTAAGAGATTGAAAATGAACCATTTAAATGCCACCTTTGGTGGGGTTAGACAGTTTAAACTTTATTCATGGTGTCCAAATTAAATCTAAGAATTTAGTTATCTGAGTACTAACTTTCAAGTTTTAAAACCACTACTGAAAACATGTTGTCAATACATTTTCAGATAATAATTCTTATAAAAACTTTTGAAATAGAGCTTCACTCTAACTACCGGGCGATTGCACCAACAAATAAAAGAGCATTACTCTAAATTAGACCGGATAACTAAACCTTAAAATCTAATTTTTAGATTTAAGTTTGTAATGAAAAATAATATATTTCTCTCTAACATTCTTAATATAAAATCTTGAATAAAAATAAAATCAATTCATTTTAGAGGTTTTTACCTATTTAATATTTCGCAAGCATAACAACGTTATTATTATATCATGTTTACAAATAGCCAACACAGTTAAATTTAATCACAGATAAATTAAATATAACTTGTAGGAATAAAGCATAAAAAATAACTATAAAGAAAATAAAATCCTTACAGTACTTCGATGCTATTCTCGTTGCTGGAAAACCTCCAAATGGAATTTGCACTCCTATTTATTGAATCAAAAAGCAAAAAAATTACAAAAACATAACTAGTTCTTCTCAAAAAGAGAAGAACTTAAAAACTAAGAAAAACTAACTAAGAAAAGCTAAAAACTAAGAAAAACTAGAAAAACTAAAAAAACTAAGAAATGAGAGAAAGAAAGAGAAGAGAAGATGTGTTTTGAGGTGTGTTTAGAAGTGAAGAGAAGGGGGTATTTATAGGTGAGAATGGAGAGAAAAATTAGGTGAAAATGATGTCAGTTGACGTCAGTGGGTAGGTGGGGTGCACGAAATGGGGCATAGATGGGCAACGGTGCGCGCGCACGAAGCAGCAGGAGTGCACACGACGTGCGTGGAAAGGAAGTGTAGCGCGCGTAGGACAGGAGCAAGGCGCGCGCGGCACACGCGAGATTGGGTGCGGGTGCACGCGGGATGGGCGTGCTGTGCGACTGGGCAGCTGGGTGGCGCGGCGGCGCGATTTCCTCCTTTTTGACATTTTTGACCTTTTTGGCCCATTTTGTCCAATTTTTCCATATTTGTTGACTTTTCCTCATTTACTTTTGAATATATTTGTGATGTATTGCCTCCAGTATTCCTCTTTGAGTCTTTAAGTTACGTTTTTAAGCGAAAATACCTGAAAACCAATAAAAATACCCGTGCTTCCGAAAAGAAAAATTTATATAAATATATGATAAAATCATATAAATATATATATTTTTAATCAATTAATGTGCATAAAATCATGGTAATTTTAGTGCTTTTTGAGCACTCATCTAGCTCAAATTGTTAACATGTTGTGTTTTGCATGGGATGTGAGTGTAGGATTGCCATACATTTTCCTTGCCAGACTTGCATTCACTTTGGGAGAATGTTGCATGAAGCTAGGAGGAGTTGTGTGACATGTGTGTTTCCTACTACAAGTTTAATTGTGCTTAGCCAATCAATGTGTATTTGTGTAGGGGTAACACCATAGTATTTGGATAGACTATATATTGTTTGTACATGATACGTTCATGGGTACGTGATTGTTTTGTGTATGCTGGTTACAAGTGTATATTGAGACTATCGAGTTTTAGACTTGTAGAGAGTGGATGTGTTGATCCTGAATATAGATGGAGCGCACAAGATGGGATGCATGTTGAGTAGGTGTGTTCTAGGTGTAGGATGTGTGTCAGTGTTCTATTCATGGTAATAGATATCTTTAGGTCATCTTCATGATCGTCTCATGATTGACATGTATCTGTACTTAGTTGTGTAGTGTTTTTCCATGGAAAGTAAAAAATGGAAGAATGTAAGTTATGTAAGTCCTTTGTATCTTTGATGGTGTTCCGTGCATAAAACACAAAGTTCATTTTTATTTAACTTATTGTATATCTTCTAATAAGTACTTGAAAAGCACTTATATTCTATGATTTTATTATGCTTAAATTCAATTATCGATCGTTTATATGATAATATATGAAAATCTACATGCTCGGAATCACGGTTATGTTTTGTTATATAACAAATGTTTTTGGCTTCAAAATGTATAAATTTTTAAACACTTTGAGCACTTAATTTTCTCCCTAGGAGCTCAAATATTTAACATGTTGTGTGTTATAAGGGATGTGAGTGTAGCATTGCCCTACATTTTTCTTGCCTGACTTGCATTCACCTTGGTAGAGTGTTGTATGATGTTAGGGGAAGTTGTGTGACTTGTGTATTTCCTACTACATGTTTCATTGTGCTTATCCAATCGGTGTGTGCAGGTGTAGGGGTAACACCATAGTATCTGGATAAACAACACGTTGTTTCTACATGATACATTCATAAGTAAGTGTTTCTTTAATGCGTGTAGGTTACAAGTCTATATTGAGAGTATCTAATTTTGGAATTGTGGAGTGTGCATTTAGAATAGGTGTGTACTATGTGTTGGTTATGCGTCGATGTTTTATTCTTGGTAACAAACATCTTTAGATCATTCTATGATTGTCTCATGATTGATATATATTTGTACTTAGTTGTGTAGTGTTTTTCCAAAGATAGTAAAAAGGGGAGGAATGTAAGTTCTGTTAGTCCTTTGTATCTTTGTTGGTGTTCCCGTGCATAAAACACAAAGTGTGTTTTATTGTACTTAGTGTATGTCTTGTGATAAGTACTTGAAAAACACTCATATTCTATGATTTTATTTTGCTTAAATTAAATTATAGATTGTTTATGTGATAATATATGAAAAACTACATGCTCGGAATCATTGTTATGTTTTGTTACATCACAAATGCTTTTGGTTATAAAATCTATAAATTTCTAGACAATTTAAGCACTTAATTTTCACCCTTAGAGCTCATATTTTTATCATGTTGTGTGTGGCATGGGATGTGAGTGTAGGATTGCCTTATATTTTTCTTGTCTGACTTGCATTCACATTGGGAGAGTGTTGCATGAAGTTAGGGAGAGTTGTGTGACTTTTGTGTTTATTACAACAAGTTTGATAGTGCTTATTCAATCGATGTGTACCAGTGTAGGGGTAACACCATAGCATTTGGATAGCCTACACATTGTTTCTATATGATACATTCAAGAGTACGTGTTTTTTTTGTGTCCAGGTTACAAGGGTATTTTGAGATGATCAAGTTTTAGACTTGGTAGAGCGTGGATGTATTGAGCTTGAAGATAGATGGAAAGCATAAGATCGATGCATTTAGAGTAGGTGTGTTGTACGTGTTGGTTGTGCGTCATGTTCTATTCTTGGTAACGTATATCTTTAGATCAACTTCATGATCATCTCATGATTGATATTTATATGTACTTAGTTATGTAGTATTTTTCCATGGAAAGTAAGATGGGGAAGAATGTAACTTCGGTAAGTCCTTTGTCACTTTGTTAGTGTTCCCGTGCATAAAACACAAAGTATGTTTTATTTTACTTAGTGTATGCCTTCTGATAAGTTCTTTAAAAACACCTATATTCTGTTATTTAATTATGCTTAAATCAAATTATAGATTGTTTATGTGATAATATATGAAAATCTACATGCTTGGAATCACGGTTATGTTTTGTTATATCACATATGTTTTTGGCTTCTAGATGTATAAATTTTTAAACACTTCGAGCACTTAATTTTCACCCTAGGAGCTCAAATTGTTAACATCTTTTGTTTTTCATGGGTTGTGAGTGTGAGATTGCCCTACATTTTCCTTGACTAACTTGCATTCACTTTGGGAGAATGTTCCATGAAGCTTGGAGGAGTTGTGTGACATGTGTGTTTCCTAATGCAAGTTTGATGTGCTTAGCCAATCGGTGTGTACCTATGTAGGGGTAACACTATAGTATCTGGATAGACTACATGTTGTTTCTACATGAGTATGTGTTTTTTTTATGTGTGTATGTTACAAGAGTATATTGAGACTATTGAGTTTTAAACTTGTAGAGTGTGGATGTGTTGATCCTGAAGATCGGTGGAGCACCTAAGATTTATGCATTTCGAGTACATGTTTTCTAAGTGTTGGTTGTGAGTCTTGTTCTATTCTAGGTAACATATATCTTTAGATCATCTTCATGATTGTCTCATGATTGATATTTATCTATACTTAGGTGTGTAGTGTTGTTCCATGGAAAGTAAAAAGGCAAAGTATGTACGTTCTGTAAGTCCTTTGTATCTTTGTTTGTGTTCCTGTGCATAAAAGACAAAGTATGTTTTATTTTACTTAGTGTTTATCTTATGATTAGTACTTGAAAAACACTCAGATTCTATGATTTTATTATATTTAAATTAAATTATAGATTGTTTATGTGATAATATATGAAAATCTACATGCTCGGAATCACGGTTATGTAATCACACATATTTTTGGCATCAAAATGTAGAAATTTTTATACACTTTGAGCACTTAATTTTCACCCTAGGAGCTCAAATTGTTAACATATTGTGTATTACATGGGATGTGATGTAGGATTTCCCTACATTTTTCTTGCCTGACTTGCATTCTCATTTTGAGAGTGTTGCAAGAAGTTAGGGATAGTTGTGTGACTTGTGTGTTTCCTACTTCAAGTTTGATCGTGCTTAGCCAATCAGTGTGTACCTGTGTAAAGGTAACATTGTAGTATCTGGATAGACAACACGTTGTTTCTACATGATAAGTTTATGAGTACGTGTTTGTTTTTTGTGTGCTGGTTGCAAGTGTATATTGAGACTATCGAGTTTTATACTTGTAGAGTGTGGATGTATTGATCCTGAAGATAGATTGAGTGCACAAGATGGATGCATTTAGAGTAGGTGTGTTCTATGTGTGGGTTGTGGATCGTGTTCTATTCTACGTAATAGACATCTTTTGATCATCTTCATGATCGTCTCACGATTGATATTTATCTATACTTAGTTGTGTAGGGTTTTTTCACGGAATGTAAAAAAGGGAAGAATGTACATTCTGTAAGTCCTTTGTATCTTTGTTTGTGTTCCTATGCATAAAAGACAAAGTATATTTTATTTTACTTATTATTTTTCTTCTGATAAGTACTTGAAAATCACTCATATTTTATGATTTTATTTTGCTTAAATTAAATTATAGATTGTTTATGTGATAATATTTGAAAATCTTCATGCTCTGAATCACGGTTATGTTTTTTAATATCACATATATTTTTGGCTTCTAAATGTATAAATTTTTAAACAATTCGAGCACTTAATTTTGTGTGCAGGTTACAAGTATATATTGAGACTATCGAGTTGTAGACTTGTAGACTGTGTATGTGTTGATCTTGAAGATAGGTGGAGTGCCCAAGATGGATGCATTTTTAGTTTGTGTGTTCTACGTGTTGGTTGTGCGTCGATGTTCTTTTCATGGTAACATACATCTTTAGTTCATTTTCATGATCATCTCATGGTTGATATTTATCTATACTTAGTTGTGTAGTGTTTTTCTATGGAAAGTAAAAGCGGGAAAAATGTAAGTTCCGTAAATCCTTTGTCTCTATGTTGGTGTTCCCCTACATAAACCACAAAGTATGTTTTATTTGACTTAGTGTTTTCTTCTGATAAGTACTTGAAAAGCACTCATATTCTATGATTTTATTATGCTTAAATTGAATTATAGATTGCTTATGTGATAATATATGAAAATCTACATGTTCGGAATCAAGGTTATGTTTTGTTATATCACAAATGTTTTTGGCTTCAAAATGTATAAATTTTTAAACACTTTGAGCACTTAATTTTCACCCTAGGAGGTCAAATTGTTACCATGTTGTGTGTTTTATGGGTTGTGAGTGTTGGATTGCCCTACATTTTACTTGCCTGACATGCATTCACTTTGGGAGAGTGTTGCATAAAGTTAGGGGGAGTTGTGTGATTTGTGTGTTTCCTACTGCAAGTTTGATTGTGCTTAGCCAATCGGTGTGTACTTGTGTAGGGGTAACACCATAGTATCTAGATAGACTACATGTTGGTTCTATATGATACGTTCATGAGTACATGTTTGTTTTGTGTGTGCAAGTTTCAAGTTTAAATTGAAACTATTGAGTTTTAGACTTGTTGAGTATGGATGTTTTGATCCTGAAGATAGGTGGAATGCTTGAGATGGATGCATTTTATGTAGGTGTGTTCTACGTTTTGGTTGTACATCGATGTTCTTTTCATGGTAATAGACATCTTTTGTTCATTTTCATCATCGTCTCTTGGTTGATTTTTATCTGTACTTTGGTGTGTAGTGTTTTTCCACGAAAAGTAAAAAGGGGGAAAATGTAAGTTATGTAAGTCCTTTGTCACTTTGTTCGTGTTCTTGTGCATAAAACACAAAGTATGTTTTATTTAACTTAGCGTATGTCTTCTAATAAGTACTTGAAAAGCACTCATATTCCATGATTTTATTATGCTTAAATTAAATTATAGATTGTTTATGTGATAATATATGAAAATCTACATGGTCGGAATCATGGTTATGTTTGGTTATATCACATATGTTTTTGGCTTCAAAATGTATAAATTTTGAAACACTTCAAGCACTTAATTTTCACCCTAGGAGCTCAAATTGTTAACATGATATGTGTTGCTGTGGATGGGAGTGTAGGATTACCCTACAATTTTCTTGCCTGACTTGCATTCACATTGGGAGAGTGTTGTAAGAAGTTAGGGGGAGTTATGTTATTTGTGTGTTTCCTACTACAAGTTTGATTGTGCTTAGCTAATCGTTGTGTAACTGTGTAGAGGTAACACCGTAGTATCTGGATAAACTATATGTTGTTTCTGCCAGATACGTTCAAGAGTACGTATTTGTTTTGTGTGTGTAGGTTACATGTGTAAATTGAGACTATCGAGTTTTAGATTTGTATAGTGTGGATGTGTTGATTCTGAAGATAGGTGGAGTGCCCAAGATGGGTGCATTTTTAGTAGGTGTGTTCTACGTGTTGGTTGTATGTCGATGTTCTTTTCATGGTAACACACATCTTTAGTTCATCTTCATGATCATCTCATGATTGATATTTATCTATACTTAGTTGTGTAGTGTTTTTCTATTTAAAGTAAACACGGGAAGAATGTAAGTTCTATAAGTCCTTTGTCTCTTTCTTGGTGTTCCCATACATAAACCAAAAAGTATGTTTTATTTTACTTAGCTTATGTCTTCTGATAAGTACTTGAAAAGTACTCATATTCTATGATTTTATTATGCTTAAATTAAATTATAGATCATTTATGTGATAATATATACAATTCTACATGCTTGGAATCACATTTATGTTTTGGTATATCACATATGTTTTTGGCTTCAAAATGTATAAATTTTTAAGCACTTCGAGCACTTAATTTTCACCCTAGGAGCTCAAATTGTTAACATGTTGGGTGTTGCAAGAAGTTAGTAGGAGTTGTGTGACTTGTGTGTTTCCTACTACAAGTTTGATTGTGATTAGCCAATCAGTGTGTACCTGTGTAAGGTAACACCATAGTATCTGGATAGACCACATATTTTTTCTACATGATACGTTCATGAGTACATGGTTGTGTTTTTTGTGCAGGTTACAAGTGTATACATATTGCGACTATCAAGTTTTTGACATGTAGAGTGTGGATGTGTTGATCCTAAAGATAGATTGAGTGCATAAGATGGATGCATTTTGAGTAGGTGTGTTCACCGTGTTGGTCGTGCGTCGATATTCTATTAATGGTAACAGACATCTTTAGGTTATGTTTATGATTGTCTCCTTATTAATATATATTTGTACTTAATTGTGTAGTGTTTTTCCACGGAAAGTAAAAAGGGGAAGAATAATCGTTTTGTAAGTCCTTTGTCTCTTTTTTGGTGTTCCCGTACATAAACCACAAAGTATGTTTTATTTTACTTAGAGTATGTCTTCTGATAAGTACTTGAAAAGCATTCATATTCTCTGATTTTATTATGCTTAAATTACATTATAGATTGTTTATGTGATAATATATGAAAATCTACATGCTCGGAATCAAGGTTATGTTTTGTTATATCACAAATGTTTTTGGCTTCAAAATGTATAAATTTTTAAACACTTTGAGCACTTAATTTTTGTCCTAGGAGCTCAAATTGTTAACATCTTATGTGTTCCATGGGATGTGAGTATAGGATTGTCCTACATTTTTCTTGCCTGACTTGTATTCACTTTGGGAGAGTGTGGCATAAAGTTAGAGGGAGTTGTGTGACTTGTGCATTCCTACAGTAACTTTGATTGTGCTTAACCAATCGGTGTGTTCCTGTGTATAGGTAACACCATACTATTTAGATGGACTACACGTTGTTTCTACATGATACATTCACGAGTACGTGTTTGTTTTATTTGTGCAGGTTACAAGTATATATTGAGACTACCGAGTTTTAGACTTGTAGAGTATGTATGTGTTGATCCTGAAGATAGATGGAGCGCACAAGACAGATGCATTTAGAGTAGTTGTGTCCTATGTGTTAGGTGTGTGTCGATGTTCTATTCATGGTAACACACATCTTTAGGTCATCTTCTTGATCGTCTCATGATTGATATATATTTGTACTTAGCTATGTAGTGTTTTTCCACGGAAAGTGAAAAGAGGAATAATGTAATTTCTATAAGTCCTTTGTATATTTGTTGGTGTTCCCGTGCATAAAACAAAAAATATGTTTTATTTTACTTAGTGTATGTCTTCTGATAAGTACTGGAAATGTACTTATATTCTATTATTTTATTATGCTTAAATTAAATTATAGATTGTTTATGTGATAATATATATAATTCTAGATGCTCGGAATCACGGTTATGTTTTGTTATATTACATATGTTTTTGGCTTAAAAATGTATAAATTTTTAAACACTTCAAGCACTTAATTTTTGCCATAGGAGCTCATATTGTTAACATGTTGTGTTTTGCATGGGATGTGAGTTTAGGATTGCCCTACATTTTTCTTGCCTGACTTTCATTCACTTTGG
Source organism: Hippophae gyantsensis (assembly GCA_030763125.1). Classification (NCBI taxonomy): domain Eukaryota; kingdom Viridiplantae; phylum Streptophyta; class Magnoliopsida; order Rosales; family Elaeagnaceae; genus Hippophae; species Hippophae gyantsensis. The sequence goes on from CM061032.1 coordinate 30,157,689, forward strand.
GAAAGTATTGCATGAAGTTAGGGGTAGTTGTGCGACTTGTGTGTTTCCTACTGCAAGTTTAATTGTGCTTAGCCAATTGAAGTGTACTTGTGTGGAGGTAACACCATAGTATCTGGATGGACTACACGTTGTTTCTACATGATACGTTCATGAGTATGTGTTTGTTTTGTGTGTGTAGGTTACAAGTGTATATTGAGACTATCGAGTTTTAGACTTGTAGAGTGTGGATGTGTTCATCCTGAATATAGGTGGAGTGAACAAGATGGATGTATTTAGAATAGGGGTTTTCTATGTGTTCGTTATGCGTCCAGGTTCTATTCTTAGTAACAGACATCTTTAGATCATCTTCATGATCACCTTATGATTGATATATATCTATACTTAGTTGTGTAGTGTTTTTTCATGGAAAGTAAAAAGGGAAAGAATGTAATTTTTTTAAGTCCTTTGTATATTTTTTGGTGTTCCCATGCATAAAACACAAAGTATGTTTTATTTTACTTAGTGTATGCTTTTGATAAACACTTGAAAAATACTCACATTCTATGATTTTATTATGCTTAAATTCAATTATAGATTGTTTATGTGATAATATATATAATTCTAGATGCTTGGAATCACAATTATGTTTTGTTATATCACATATTATTTTGGCTTCAAAATGTATAAATTTTAAACAATTCGAGCACTTAATTTTCACCCTAGGAGCTCAAATTGTTAACAAGTTGTGTGTTGTATGGAATGTGAGTGTAGGATTGCCCTACATTATTCTTGTCTCACTTGCATTCACTTTGGGATAGTGTTGCATGAAGTTAGGGGGAGTTGTGTGACTTGTGGGTTTCCCACTGCAAGTTTAATTGTGTTTAGCCAATCGGTGTGTACCAATGTAAGGGTAACACCATAGTATCTTAATAGACTATACATTGTGTCTACATGATAATTTCACAAGTACCTGTTTGTTTTGTGTGTGCAGGTTTCAAGTGCATATTGAGACTATTGAGTTTTAGACTTGTAGAGTGTGGATATGTTGATCTTGAATATAGATGGGGTGTACAAAACAGATGCATTTAGAGTAGGTGTGTTCTAGGTGTTGGGTGTGCGTCTATGTTCTATTCATGGTAATAGACATATTTAGGTCATATTAATGATCGTCTGATGATTGACATGTATCTGTAATTAGTAGTATAGTGTTTTGCCATAGAAAGTAAAAGTGGAAGAATGTAAATTCAGTAAGTCATAGTCTATGCTCGATGAATTAGAAACATATGGCGTGACGTGATTTGTGGAAATGGATGACATGTTGCGCGGGTGGAATGTGCAGAGCAATGGCATAGCGACACTTGGCATGGCATGTTGACCAACTTTTGAACTCGGATTGAACGTCGTGGCACGTGTTTCATCCTCCTCACACGTGGCGTAACGTGATTTGCTCTTCGTGCTTACGTGGCATCCACGTGGTATGCTCAGTCAATTCCTCTAATTTCTTGGCATGACACGTAGTAGTTCCTTATTGGTCATGCGTTAAAAATTAATAAAAAATCTATAAAAAAATCCAGAAAAATCCCAAAAAATTCCAAAAATTATGATTTTCCCCCTTTTACTAAAAAGTTTATATTTAATTTTTTTGGCCATAAATATACTATTTATTAAATAAAACAAGTAAATATTAACTAAAAAAGTGCGCTAATGACTCTACTTTCATAGAGTCATCATACCCCCAAACTTAAATCTTTGCTTGTCCTCAAGTAAAGCTAAGTATTACTAAATAAAATAACTTAGGTAGTATATTCATAAATATACTTCTATTAGTACATGCATATTTCACGAAAACTATCTATCTCAAAAGTCGTATAATTCTATGATAAAGAAGTTCACATGTTCATCAATCAACGTTTCATCAATTCAAGGATATGTAAGGTTTTTGAAAAATTGATTCGTGTGTGTGTGTTGCACATGATATCATCCAATGCACTCATGTAATCAATCTATATAAGCATGCTAATCAATTCAATCTTAGAACAAGTCTCATAAGTCTATTTTTCACATCCCTCTCCACTAATATAAATATGCACTTAGCTCACAATCAATAAGGACTTTACATGGTTGTAATGTAAGGCTTAGGTGAGGGGTCGATAAATAATGACATTTTAGGCTCTTTCCACACCTTAGCTTCTTCTTTCTTCATCATGCATTTTTTAACTAAAATTGAGCTTTTACTTGATATTTTAGTGCACCCTTTTTTGACATTATTTTCATATTTTTTTATTCCACGTATCTTTTCTCTATTTTTTTTGGTAACTTCACAACATCCCCAAACTTATTTTCAATTCTATTTTCTTTTTCTTTAGAGGGATAATTGTCTTATGAAATTTGATTCTTCTTTTTTTTTTCTTTTTTTATAAGGTGCATTACATTTCACCTTACTCTATAGCATAACACATGATTATATTTTTTTTTCTTTTCATACAAGCTAAAGGTGCAAGAATAAAGGTAATGCTTATTGGTTAGGCATTAAATGTGGCTTAAAGATATGAATGGTTCTTTGTTAGGCTCAAATGGGTTACTAAAGATATTAACAATGGTTAGCTTGAAAGACTCAATCAATATAAATAAGGCCTAAATCATTTCTCTTGCTAAATACTATTTAGGATTTTTCCTCAAGGGATGATCAAATAGATTCTAAAACTTGGTAGATCTAATTGACTCGCGTAACTCACTACAAATTTTCTCTTAATAAGCACACCAAAATTAATCATAAACATGTGCATAAAAGTTGAATCAATTCAATCAAAACTAGCAAGCATATCACATGATTAATGTAAATATCTTAACAAATATGTTACATTCCTTATCCTAGTCATGACAACCAATTTTTATCATTGAGTTCATATGTTTCATATCAAGCATGCATGCATTTAATTTCCATATATTTATCAATTTCTACCCAAATCATGATTAAAAACAACCTAAAAATTAAAACAAATTCCCTAAAAATTTAAAATGCATACTAAATACTAATGTAGAGAATGAAGTTCCCTCCCCCAAACTTAAATTACATATTGTCCCCAATGTGCACATATAAATATGAAAAGGTAAAAAAAACTCCCTTAATCATGGCACACCACATCTGTCACTGAAATGCTCATTCTTGTTGCGCCATTGCTCTCAAAATTTATTCACCTACAAAACAAAAACAATAAAATAATAAGTAAAATAACGTTAGGTTGCCTCCCAACCAGCATCACGTTTAACGTCCTTGACTAGACGGTCCTATCAAGTCTTAAAGTACATCCTTTTGTGTCCATTTACTTTTGAGTTTGCATGGAAACAATTTGAGTCTTAACTTGTTCAATAATACTTTGTGTCTTGGCTTGCAAAAATGGTTCTCTATTCTTCTCTCATCCCATATTTTTGTTTTCTTTTTGAACTTTTTGGCATTCTTATAAGCACTCCACCGTAACTCATCCAATTTATGTATTTCTAATAGCTTTTTCACCTCTCCATTGGACTCTTTCACTTTCATACTTGACTGGGGATAGAAGGTTAAAAGTGTAGGGTCTAAACTTGGTGGCTCTTCAATTGATGGTTTGAACTTAGATCTTATCTCAAAATTTTCCATAATTTCCTTTGATACATATATGATAGGTGCGTCCACTAAAATGTTCACACTGTCCACAATATCAACCTTCGATGCCATACTTTCAAAGTTAAAAAATGTTGAGTTGTTTTCTTATGAGTTTATGTCTCTGTTCATAGCATCATGTGTAACAATCTTAAGTGTGGGCGACTCAACATATTCTTTTAAGCTATTCCCACAATCAGTAACATTTATCCTTAAGCATTCATTAACACTATCAATGTTAAGGGGTTCAGATGCTTTAAAAACTTTAAACATTACTTGTTCATCTTACACTCTTATTATAAGTTCACCTTTTCGTACATCAATGAGTGCGTTTTTGGTTGCTAAGAATGGATGACCAAGTATAATAGGAATGTCGCGGTCCTCTTCCATGTCTAGTATAATGAAGTCTGCCAGAAAGATGAATTTGTCTACTTTTACTAGAAAATATTCTACCATACCCTGAGCTCTCTTAATTGATCTATCTGCCATTTGTAATATTACTGAAGTGGGTTTGGCTTTACTAACCCCCAATCTCTTGAAGACCAATAATGGCATAAAGTTAATGCTATAACCCAAGTCACATAATGGTTTCTCAAAGTGGATGTTCCCAATTGTATAAGGAATGTCAAAACTACCTGGATCTTTCAACTTTTGGGGTAGTTTTCTAGCAAGGATTTCACTACAACCTTCAATTAAGGTTATTATTTCATTATCTCAAAGTCTCCTTTTCTTAGACAAGATGTCCTTCAGAAATTTGGCATATGAAGGCATATGTTCAAGTGCATCTTCACATGATATGTTTATGTACAACTTCTTGAATACTTCAAGAAATTTTGAAAACTGCGTATCTGCCTCTCGCTTTTGCAGTCTTTGAGAGAAAGGAATAGTGGGTTTGTAGAGGTTTCTATTTTTTGGCTGAATTATTTCCTTTCCGTTACTCTCTTTATCCTTTAATTCCTCCTCATCATTTTTAGTCTCATAGTCCTCCTTATCCTTTTTAGTCTCATAGTCCTCCTTGTAATTTTGAGTCTCATCTTCCTGCTCTAAAGTTTTACTACTCCTTAAGGCTAATGATTTACAATGGTCCTTACCTTCTCTTCTTGGGTTTACAATCATGTCACTTTGAAGGCGATCTTGAGGCATTTTGCTTATAACCTGAGCAAGTTGTCCCATTTAATTCTCCAAATTTTGAGTTAAAGCCTCTTGAGTTGACACTTTTGTATTAAATGATTGGATGAAGTCTTTCATCATCCCCATTAAAGCATTTGTATTGTCCTTAGTAGATGGCTTCTTTTCTTACGCTTGTAATTATTGTGGTTGTTGGAAATTAGGTGGTGGAAATGATTGATGGTTGAATTGATTACCACCTTGATTGTTGTAATTCCAAGAGAAATTTGGATGTTGCCTCCATCCTAGGTTATATGTGTTGTATTTGAGTATGAATTATTGTTTTGATTCACATTACACATATATCAGACTGATTCAGGATTATGCGGACAATTATCAAACAAATGGGCTCCATCACAAAACACACAAGACATCATTGAATCTTGGACCTAGTTTATACTCGCTGGCGAGTTTTGAACCATCAAAAGATTTACCAAAGAGGAAACTTGAGTTGTAAGTGTCATGATATCACTTATCTCATGCATTCCACCTACTTTTTTTGTGGCTAGTATTTCGTTAATTGACCATGGATAATTATTCCTAGCCATTTTCTACTCTATGTTTCTAATAGCACTAAAGAATATGTCTAAATTTAAAATAAATAATAAATAAAAATTAAAAAATAATCAACTAAATAAATAAATTAAAGTTAAAAAAATAAATAAAGAAATATATTAAATAAATTAACTAAAATAAATAAATAAATAAGTTAGTAAAATAAAATAAGTAAATTAAAATTAAAATTAAAGTAAAGAAAAATAAATTTTATAAAATAACTAAAATAAAAAATAAATAGAAATTATTAATTTCTAATATTTATAATCCCCACAACGGTGCTAAAAACTTGATCGCCATACACGAAGTGTGTACAATGAATACGCAAATATACGTATCGTAATAAGTAATATAATGATAAAAAAATATCGTTCCTACAGAGATTATTTTATTAGAAACTAATTTTTAAAACTTAAAAAAAAATTTGGTTTTTTTATATTTTAATGAAGTAAAATTAAAATAATTAAAAGTAAATAGCAATAATTAATTAAATCAAATTTGGTAACTAAAAAGATATATGAGAAAATATCTAAGAATACTTAATCCCCCAATTTTCTAAACATGTGAATCGCTAAAATCCTCCCAATATAATTATCAATTAATTATATAATCAATTGAATCAAACGTAACATATATTCCTCTCACAAGTAAACTACACACCATATAGTAATTAATTTAATCACACTCTCATGCCAATTAAATTGCATACTACTCATTAAGTTCATCAATTATGGATCACATACATAAGAATCATACATCTCTGCCTAAAAACTATGCATGTTATTTAATCAAGACAAACAATTAAATAATTCTCTCAAATCTATTTAATTGCCTCTATAGATAAATTATTGGCCTAAAAAATTAATAGCATAAAAATCAGATTAAATAATATAATTAAATTATAATTATAATTGGGGTAAAATTTTAGATCATCACATGGTGAAAATTTGGTTCATAAGATCCCTAGATTAATAAATTAATTATACATAATTGTGTTCATAAAGCTCATATTTTTCATAAAAAAGACATAAAATTGATTAAAAAAAGAGTAGAAAAAGAAATACAATCAATCTCTTGAATTGTAGTATTAATTTCCACTTGAATCTCCACCAAAATTGTGTCTTCTCATGAATTTTTCTGTATTTTCTCTCTTTTTAGCTACAAAAATTGATCAAATTATGCTAATGGAGGCTAATTAGGGTTTATAGAGTGATTAGGGGCTTAAATAAAGCTCAGGTGCGATCTGGACCGTCAGATCAAGGGCTATGATCAAAACAAGCAAAATAGACAATTCTAGCCAATCACAGCATGACACGTGGCATCATAAATTCATTGGGAAAATCAGGGAGCGATGTGTGGCAGGGGAGATCGATCAGAGCCAAAGCTTACTGAGTTAGCAACACGTGGCATGATGTGATTTACAAATTCCAAACTTGGAATATGCAGAGCAATGGCGTAGTGACATGTGGCATGGCGCATTAACCAAATTCCAAACTTGGATTGAATGATGTGTTGACACATGACGTGTGTTTCGTCCTCCTTATACGTGGCGTAACATGATTCACTCTCCGTGCTTGCATGGCGTCTGCGTGGCATGCCCAATCAGCTCTTCTGCTTGCTTGACATGACACATGGTAGCTCCTTATTGGTCCTGGGTTAAAAATTCATAAAAAATCCATAAAAAACTCAGAAAAATTCCAAAAATTATATTTTCACCCTCTTTCACTAAAAAGTTTATATTTTAATTTTTTTTTGCCATAAAAATACTATTTATTAAATAAAACAAGTAAATATTAGAGTCATTAGTGACTCAACAAATTCTTTTAAGTTATCCCCACATTCAGTAACATTTATCCTTAAAAATTACTTATTCATCTTGCACTCTCATTGTAAGTTCATCTTTTTGTACATAAATGAGTGCTCTTTCGATTGCTAAGAATGGATGACCAAGTATGATAGGAATTTCACGATCCTCCTCCATTTCTAACACAACGAAGTTTGCCAAAAAGATGAATTTTTCTTCTTTAACTAGCACATCTTGTACCACACCCTAAGGTCTCTTAATTGATCTATCTGCTATTTGTAATGTTATTGAAGTGGGTTTGTCTTTACCAACATCTAATCTCTTAAAGACTGATAATGGCATAAGATTAATGCTAGAGCCCAAGTCATATAATGCTTTCTAGAAGTGGATGTTCCTAATTGTACGAGGAATGTCAAAACTACCTGGATCTTTCAAATTTTGGGGTAGTTTTCTAGGAAGGATGTCACTACAACTTTTCGTTAAGGTTATTATTTCATTATCTCCAAGCCTCCTTTTCTTAGACAAGATGTCCTTCAGAAATTTGGCATAGAAAAGGATATGTTCAAGTGCATCTGCAAATGATATGTTTATGTGCAACTTCTTGAAAACTTCCAGAAATTTTGAAAACTACGTATCTGACTTTTTATTTTGCAGTCATTGAGGGAAAAGAATAGTGAGTTTGTAGAGGTTACTCTTTTTTTCTGAATTATTTCCTTTCCATTACTCTTTTTATCCTCTAATTCCTCCTCATCCTTTTTAATTTCTTATTCCTCCTTATTCTTTTAGGTCCTATGTTCCTCCTCTAAAGTTTTACCCCTTCTCAAGTCTATGGCATTGCAATGGTCCTTACATTCTCCTTTTGGGTTTACAATTGTGTCACTTAGAAGGTTACCTTAAGGCCTTTGACTTATAGCCTGAGTAAGTTGCCCCATTTGGTTCTCCAAATTTTGAATTGAAGCCTCTTGAGTTGACACTTTTGTATTAAATGATTGGATGAAGTCTTTCATCACCCCCATTAAAGCATTTGTATTGTGCTCAATAGGTGGCTCCTTTTCTTGGGTTTGTAATTATTGTGGTTTTTGGAAATTAGGTGGTGGAAATGATTGATGGTTGAATTGATTACCACCTTGATTGTTGTAATTCCAAGAGAAATTTGGATGTTGCCTCCATCCTAGGTTATATGTGTTTGTGTTTGAGTATGAATTATTGTTTTGATTCACATTACCCATATAGAAGATCGATTCAGGATTATATGGACAATTATCAAACAAATGGACTCCATCACAAAACACACAAGACATTATTGAATCTTGGACCTGGTTTATACTCGTTGGTGAGTTTTGAACCATCAAAAGATTTACCAAAGAGGACACTTGAGTTGTAATTACCGTGATATCATTTATCTTATGCATTCCACCTATTCTTTTTGTGGTTATTATTTCGTTCATTGACCATGGATAATTATTCCTAGCCATTTTCTACTCTATGCTTCTAATAGCACTAAAGGATATGTCTAAATTAAAACTAAATAATAAATAAAAATTAAAAAATAATAAACTAAATAAATAAATTAAAGTTAAAAAATAAATAAAAGAGATTAACTAAAATAAATAAATAAATAAGTTACTAAAAAAATAAGTAAAATAAAATTAAAATATAGATTGTTTATGAGATAATATATGAAAATATACATGCTCGGAATCACGGTTATGTTTTGTTATATCCCATAATTTTTGGCTTCAAAATGTATAAATTTTTTAAACACTTCGAGTACTTAATATTCCCCATAAGAGCTTAAATTGTTAACAAGTTGTGTGTTGCATTGGATGTGAGTGTAGGATTGCCCTACATTTTTCTTACTTGACTTGGATTCACTTTGGGAGAGTGTTGCATGACGTTAGGGGGAGTTGTATGACATGTGTGTTTCCTAATGCAAGTTTGATTGTGCTTAGCCAATCGGTGTGTACTTGTGCAGAGGTAACACTATAGTATCTAGATAGACTACACGTTGTTTCTACATGATACGTTCATAAGTACGTGTTTGTTTTGTGTGTGTAGGTTACAAATGAATATTGAGACTATTGATTTTTAGACTTGTAGAGTGTGGATATGCTGATCATGAAGATAGGTGGAGAGCACAAGATGGATGTATTTAGAGTAGGTGTGTTCTACATGTTGGTTGTACATCGATGTTCTATTCTTGGTATCAGACATCATTAGATCATCTTCATGATCATCTTATGATTGATAAATATTTGTACTTAGTTGTGTAGTGTTTTCCATATAAAGTAAAAAGGGGAAGAATGTAAGTTATATAAGTCCTTTGTATCTTTGTTGGTGTTCCCGTTCATAAAACACAAAGTATGGTTTATTTTACTTAGTCTATGTTTTCTGATAAGTACTTGAAAAGCACTCATATTCTATGATTTTATTTTGCTTAAATTAAATTATAGATTGTTTATATGATAATATATGAAAACCTACGTGCTCAAAATCATGATTATGTTTTGCTATATCTCATATGTATTTGGCTTCAAAATGTATAAATATTTAAATACATCAAGCATTTAATTTTCACCCTAGGAGATCAAATTGTTAACATGTTGTATGTTGCATTAGATATGAGTGTAGGATTTCCCTACATTTATCTTACTTGACTTGCATTCACTTCGGGAGAGTCTTGAATAAAATTTGGGGGAGTTGTGTGACTTATGTATTTCCTATTGCAAGTTTGATTATGCTAAATGAATCGGTGTGTGCCTGTGTAGAGGTAATTCCCTAGTATCTGGATAGACTACATATTTTTTCTACATGATACATTCATGAGTACGTGTATGTTTTGTGTGTGTAGAATACAAGTGTATATTGAGACCATCAAGTTTTAGACTTGTAGAGTGTTCATGTGTTGATCCTGAAGATAGATGGAGCACACAAGATGGATGCATTTAGAATAGGTGTGTTCTAGGTGTTGGGTGTGTGTCGATGTTCTATTTTTGGTAACAAACATCTTTAGATCATCTTCATGATCGTCACATGATTGACATGTATCTGTACTTAGTTGTGTACTGTTTTTAGACTAAAATTAAAAGAGGAAGAATGTAATTTCATTAAGTCCTTCTTATATTTGTTGGTGTTCCTGTGCATAAAACACAAAGTATGTTTTATTTTACTTAGTGTTTGTCTTCTGATAAGTACTTTAAAAGCACTCATATTCTATGATTTTATTATGCTTAAATTAAATTATGGATTGTTTATGTGATAATATATGAAAATCTACATGATTGGAATCACGATTATGTTTTGTTATATAACATATGTTTTTGGTTCAAAATGTATAAATTTTTAAACACTTCAAGCACTTAATTTTCACCCTAGAAGCTCAACTTGTTAACATGTTGTGTGTTGCATGGGATGTGAGTGTAAGATTGCCCTACATTTTTCTTTCTAGACTTGCATTCACTTTGGGAGAGTGTTGCATGAAGTTAGGGGGAGTTGTGTGACTTGTTTGTTTCCTACTACAAGTTTGATTGTGCTTAGCCAATTGGTGTGTACCTGTGTAGGGGTAACACCATAGTATCTGGATGGAATACACGTTGTTTCTACATGATATGTTCATTAGTACGTGTTTGTTTTGTGTGTGCAGGTTACAAGTGTATATTGAGACTATCGAGTTTTAGACTTGTAGAGTGTGGATGTGTTGATCTTGAAGATAGATGGAGTGCACAAGATGGATGTAATTATAGTAGGTGTTTTCTACGTGTTGGTTGTACGTCGATGTTCTATTCTTGGTATGAGACATCTTTATACCATTTTCATGATCGTCTTATGATTGATATATATCTGTACTTAGTTGTTTAGTGTTTTTCCACAGAAAGTAAAAAGGGGAAGAATGTAAGTTCTCTAAGTCCTTTGTATCTTTGTTAGTGTTCCATGCATAAAACACAAAGTATGTTTTATTTTACATAGTGTATGTCTTTTGATAAGTACTTGAAAAGCACTCGTATTTTATGATTTTATTATGCTTAAATTAAATTATATATTGTTTATGTGATAATATATGAAAATCTACATGTTCGGAATCACGATTATGTTTTGTTATATCACATATGTTTTTGGCTTCAAAATGTATAAATTTTTAAACACTTCAAACACTTAATTTTCCCCCTAGGAGCTCAAATTGTTAACAAGTTGTGTGCTGCATGGGATGTCAGTGTAGGATTGTCCTACATTTTTCTTGCCTGACTTGCATTCACTTTAGGAGAGTGTTGCATGAAGGTAGGCGAAGTTGTGTGACTTGTGTGTTTCCTACTGCAAGTTTGATTGTGCTTAGCCAATCAGTGTGTACCTATGTAGGGGTAACACCATAGTATATGGATAGACTACATGTTGTTTCTACATGATATGTTCATGAGTACATGTTTTTTTTCTATGTGCAAGTTACAAGTCTATATTGAGTCTATCGAGTTTTAGACTTGTAGAGTGTGGATGTGTTGATCCTGAAGATAGGTGGAATGCACAAGATGGATACATTTAGAGTAGGTGTATTCTACGTGTTAATTGTGCATCGATGTTCTATTCTTGGTAATAGACATCTTAAGATAATCTTCATTATCATCTCAGGATTTATATATATGTACTAAGTTGTGTAGTGTTTTTCCATGGAAATTAAAAATGGGAAAAATGTAAGTTTTGTAAGTCCTTTGTATCTTTGTTGGTGTTCTCGTGCATAAAACACAAAGTTTGTTTTATTTTACTTAGTGTTTGTCGTCTAATAAGTACTTGAAAAGCACTCATATTCTATGATTTTATTATGCTTAAATTAAATTATAGATGTTTTATGCGATAATATATGAAAATCTACATGCTCGGAATCACGGTTATATTTTGTTATATCTCATATGTTTTCGGCTTCAAAATGTATAAATTTTTGAATACTTCGAGCACTTAATTTTCACCCTAGGAGCTTAAAAAATTAAGTCATGTAGGCCATATACAAAAGACCAACCAATTTCTAAGGTGTATAGGGAAAATTTGAAGAAAAGTGAAACGCATTGCGAAGAAGAATTATATGTGTTGTGCAACATACTATTTGGTATGAAATTACATTGACATGATAAGTTTTTAATGCTAGAATGTGGATTAACGTGTGCCGCAGCATGACCCATTCGGGATGAATTTTGCAAAGTATAAAGTACCCTCTGTTGTGGCATAGCAAAGCTTGTGTCGTAACACACCTTCGTTATATCAGCTTAAACCCCTCTTTACATGAGTTTTGTCTATAAATAAAAATTTTGTATTAGGTTCTTAGTGAGCTTTCAATTTATAATTTAGGTCAACAATTTAATACTTAGTTGTGTGTAATGAATAAGAATTTATTTTAATTTCATTGATTTGTATTAAATTCGATAGTTAAAAAATATCTTTAATTGTAAATTAATGATGGGTTAAATATTGATTTATAATTGAAGAATATATCTATCTTATGTGTATCAATATATTAAATTCAAGCCCAACTTATCAATTTCTGCGGCAAAAGAGATTATTAATTAATTTAAGAATTTGGTTCATATATATTTATTTAGTTTACCAATTAATCAATTTTAATCCGACTAAGAAGAATTGATTAATAGAATATCATTGAGAGCTCGCCATGATTATAGGGAGTTAACTTACTTAAAAAGGAAAAAAATCAGCAAATCTAGCTTATGTATAAATCACTTAATTCATTATGTCTATGAAAGGTTATACTAGCTAAAATCTCATATTCATCCATCATCCCAAGTTCAAGTGTAGTATAGTTTACTGATTTAATCTATTGCTTTAGTTTACTACTTTAATTTAATTTCTTTCTTTATATATTAATTTAGTTTAGAATTTATGGTTATGTTCTATCAAACCGGAATTTATTAGCGTGTTTAGAGCTTATTTTTCTTAACTAAATTAAAATATAATTTAAATTTTTAAAACCATCGAAAATCTTTAAGACCGATCCTAAGAGTATACTTGTCACTTATTATAAGTGATTTGTATACATGTGATTTTTATAAATATAAAATTTGTGCATAAAGTGTTTGGTGGTATTGTCGAGAAATTGTCTTTTTAAATTTTTTCTTTTTCTTTTTCTTTTTTTATTTTCTTTTTATTTTATGATCTTGTGAATACTTGAGTTTATTTTTTATTATTTTGGTTCTTTGTTATTTGTTTTAATTTTTTTATCTATTACGTAGTATGTTGTTTAGTTTTAAAAAAATAAAAAAATCTTCTTATTTTTATTTTTACTTCTTTTTTCTTATTTATTTGTTTTAGTTATTTATTTTCTATTTTCTATTTCTTTTTGTTTTCTTTTACCTATTTATTTCGTTTTATTTTAATTATTTATTTACATTTCTTTTTATTTTTGCTATTTCTTTTTAATTATGTGACCTTGGTAGTTATTTTTAGTATTTTATTACTTGTTTATTTATATTTATTTTTTATATTCTATTATTTTTAATTTATTTTTGTTATTTATTTTTTTCCTTTTATTTTGTTTTTATTTTATTATAATTGTTTAATAATTAGTATTATATTAGTTATAAAAAAATATTGAAAGTGTCCTATATGATCTTTTTTGTGGGTGAGTGCATGGATTTTAAGGATAAAAATAAGGGTGAAGAAAAAGACTTCACTTCATGGATGTACTAAAACAAGAAATAACAAAAATCCCATATTTATTGGGTCATTTTTTCTATCGTGTTGTGGCATGAATTAACCTATGCCACAACACGCGTATGAATTTTACACTAAAAATCCTAGCCTAACATACGAGACCACATTTTCTATAATTCTTTATCACAAACCCTATATTTTTCCTCTCCCCAAGTACACCAAAATTCGATAAAATCACATCTTTTTTCCAAAACATTTCCAATTTCTCCACATACTTCTTATCCTCAAGTGAATTTCAAGCCATTATTGTGAGATATTTTTCAAATCTTCCTAAAGTTCTTCAAGTGTTTTGTCTTTTTAAGAGGGATATTCCATAAATCTTCATCTTCTTCAACAAGGGATATATTAAAATAACAAGTGAACAAAATTTCCAAAATAACTACTTGGATTATTTTTCTGAATTTTTGTGAATTATTTTTGAAATTTTGGATTAGGAGAACCAAAACCCTAAATTAATTTAGAGAGAGTGAAGAGAAATTTTTGGATTAATTTCTAGAAACTTTTGTGCTATAATTTTTGGATTTTTATGGATACTTTATTTTTAAGAACTTGATTAAATGGCTCTAAAAAGAAAGAATGGTGATATCAGAAAGGAAAAGGAAGTTCCTATATAATATAATAAAGTTAAATTTGCTAGTGTAGGGGCTAAATTATGGTTTGACAAAGCCGTTGAAATTGAAAAGAATTTTATAGTGGAATAGGGAATGGAGTTTAAGCTTAAACACTAACATCATTTTATGGGGATTACTGATAAAATAGCGACACTTGGATGGAAATAGTTCGTTAAGAACCTAGATGCTACTTTTGAGTCCATTGCTTGGGAATTTTATTCAAGAATTCCCCATGCCATTAACAATAGGGTAACAGTTAGAGGTATGCAAGTCCCATTTGGCCTATTAGATATCAATGCTTTTTTATGGTTTAACTAATCTAGGCCAAGGTGAATGAAAGTCATTAGGATAATGTACATTATGAAGAGGTAATAGAAACCTTTGCTGTGGAAGTGGTTGAATGGGAATATTCCTATGGGAAACACAAAGTTTTCTTAGCCAAGCATTTAACTAAGGTTTTTTTTTGTATTTGGTAGTATTCTGTATGTTCTAGACTCATACTCACCACACACTATAGCAATATGCATAAAGAATGGGCTAATTACTCTTCACAATAGCATCCACTAAGAGCATGGATGTTGGAGCAATAATTAACCAATGGATAAATTTTTTTGCAAGCAATCATCATTTGAGTTATTTCTTCCCCCAACTTGTAAAGCAGGATAAAGTTTTCATATGTTAGGTGTTACTACAATCAAGTGAATTATTTACTCCAAAATATATGAGCAAACTCATCTCAAGGATGAAAGACACCCAAAGGGATAAAAGGTCTACCCCATCGTTAAGGACTTAGTAAAATATGAAATTCAATAGTTAAGAGGAAAGGTGAATTGCATGAAAAAGTATGTCAAGAATACCATGCCTAACATGCTGAATATACAAGTGAACAAAACGATTTCAGGGGGAATCCAAATAGTCTATCCTAGAGATGCAAAGGTTACCTCTCTCTCATGCTGGAATCAATTATCATCAAGTAAGAGTACCTGATAATCCAGGATACAATTTAGTTTATAAACCACTTGAGCCCCACATGGTTATGATGGAAGACCGAATAACATAGAATATTAAGCTCTAATCTTTGTCTGAATTTATTTTAATGTGTTTATCTTTATGAACTTTTATTTTTATGTATTTTGTTTTTATTTTTATGTTTCTTTGTTTTAATTTAATGTACTTTATTTTATTTTTATTTTTTATTTCCTATTAATATAAACAATATTTATTTTTTTAAGAAATGTTAAATTAATAAATGTTTGATTAAATGTGATTTATGAGAAGTACACAGTGTTCTGTCTGTGTGATATAACTAAAATAATTATGGATGCGCCATCAAGTAATTCCATGTCACCTACTTAATCACATTGAGCTAATACAAATATGTAGCTTATCTTTTCTTTTTATTCTTTATCTTTTATTTACATTTGATACATTGAGGACAATGTAGATTCTAGGATATGGGTGAAAAAAAGTTACATATGAAATTATGCGTTTTTAAATTTTTTATTAAATAGATGTTTTCTATTATTTAGTTTATTTAGTTTTTAGGTACACTAGAAAAAATTACAAAATTATCACGTTTTTAGTTAATTTAAAGTGAATGATTGAGTCTTTGCACTATTTTTTTGTTATCTCAAACATGTCATGGATTATTGTAAGAATTAATTTCTTTTTTTATTCATAGTTTGTATTTCATGCTTAGATGTTGAGACTGAAATGAATCCAAATTTGATGTCTAGGAATCAAATAGTGGAGACTATCTTGTGAGAATATTTATGAGCTTATAAGTATTTTATTTTGATGAATGAATTTTTTTCTACCCCTTTAAACACTTTTATTATTATTTCAAATTATTAGGTGATCTCTATAGGTTTTTTTATTAAGTGTTAAGACTTTTAACATCTAATGAAGAATCATGTACTTATTTTCATTACTTAGATTGGATGATCTGAATAGAATTTAAAGTGTTTGCCTATTTCATATCTGAATAGATATGTTAATTTTATAATTGTTTGTTGAATTTGTGAGAAGTACACATTTATGTAATTTTAATATATTTGTATTGATGGATGCACTTGCACTTCCATACCAACTCTTGAAACAAGTTTAGTGGGTAACTTTTATCTCTTTACTCTTTATCTTGAAATTATAATTTTTACACTTAGGGCAATGTAAATTTTAGGTTTGGGGGTAGGAAAAGTTACATTTATGAAATTATATGCTAAAATTAAAATTTTATGTTTATATGTTTACATTTTTAGATTTGTTTTTATTTACATTTTTGTGTTCTCTTATTTACTTTTATTGAATTAGGAACTTTTGGTTTATTTTTAAATTTTTCTTAAAAAAATGATCATGTCTTTTAAAGTTAATTTTAAGAATATGATTAAAGTCTTTGCATTATTAAATTAGTTTCAAAAATATTTCATGGAGTAATGTGATAATTAGTGAAGAACCCAAAATTGACATTTAGAAATCAAATAGTCGAGGCTACCCTTGTAAAAATATATTTTAAGCCATTATCTTCCTATTATGAGTGATGATATTTTTTTCTACTCTTTAAACACTCTTCTTATCAATTCTAATTATTAGATGATCTCTATAGGTCTTTGCATTGAATGTTAGGATTTTTACATCTATTAAAGTATCATGTATTTATTTTTATTGCCTAAGTTGAATAAGTTATGTAGAAATTGAAAGTATATGCCTTTCTATTCATACATGCATGCATTCTAAGAAAGAAACATATATGGGGTTACCTAAATTAATAAAATAAAAGTTCCCAAATTAAACATTCATTTATTATACAATATATGTACAATCTATACATGAGTCCTTTCTCTAAAAAGAATATCTCTAAAAAAGGGAGATAAAAGAAAAATAAAAAAATAAAAATAAATAGTATAAACCACATACTATAACTCATTATCCTTTAAAATTGTGAGAATTAGCTAAATGTAAAAGAAAAAATATAGGAAATAATTTCACAATAAGTCATTTACATTTTCTTCATCTCCTTAAAGGCATTACTTGATATTTTTATTTGATGATTGATATATGAAAATAATATGCGATTTCTTTATAAAATATTTTCATTTGATTCCATTCATGAGATCAATATGTTGCACCACTTTGAGCTTTTTATTCTTTATACATATGCAAACTCTTAGTTCATTTCTATGTATAAACTCTTTTGCATATACATTTTAGTAAGTGCTTGAGCCAATAGGATCAGTGTTATTAAGAGCATGCTTTGTGAGGTTGGAGTTGAAATGAATTAGAATTCCTTACACTAAGATTGGGTAAATTTTATATTGATACATTTTTATCAGAATATAAAAAGTGATTTTCAACTAATTATTATAATAAATCATGCATGTTTATAATATTAAGATGACTTGTGCTATAGATTTTATTATAAACTTCAAATAAATTTTTAAGCATGAGAAGTTTTGTTTTTCTTATTGTCTTATTCTTTTTACTTTGTTTTTGAATTATATTTGTTTATATGTTATTTGTTTGTTTTTTTTTAGTTTTTGTTTTACTTTTGATATTTGTGGGTATCATATCTGAAAAGCTTCATGAGACTTAAACTCGCCAACTAGGATGAACTAGGGGTTTAAAGGCTTCTTGCATATGCTAAATGCAATCATGTCAATTCACGAAAATGATATAGGATGGTTTAATTTTAGTTTTTATTTGTAGTATTTCACCATTCTTACTAAGACTAGCAAGAAGCTAGTTGTGGATTGCAATAAGTGCTCAAAAACACTTAATATATCGAAATTTAATATATATTTAATGATTATATAGATTTGTATTTACTTGTTTTAATATCATTTTACATAAATCTATCTTTTTAAAATCAAAGATATATTTTGTTATTTTTTAGGTATTTCTTGTATTAAAATAAATAAACTTGAAGAATTATACTTGAAGCACTCCATTACAACTTGGAAGATTAGAGGAAATATTTGTAAAAAATTACTTGTGTTTTAAAAATTATAAAAAGAAATTACATGAAAAATTAGGGTTTCATTGATGCAGTTTGAAGTATGCCACAACGTGAAAACTTTGTAAGTCATGGTGTAAAACCAAAGGAAAAGATTAATACATCCTAGATGAGATGTGATAGCTGCGTGAAAACTTTGTGTGATGCAGCATGAAAATAGTGGATTGTGCTCAAATTATGTGTAAGTTGTGTATGCTATGGCATGAATAAAATCTGTGACGCAATCCCAAATAAAAAAAATCAATGTTCCTCCTTTATTCACCTTATAAATGGGACCCAATTTTTATTATAAAAAATATATTCTACAATTCCTCAGCTTTCTTAGTAGGTGATTTCTTAGCTTTCTTTAGTCTTTTTATTTCTTTTAGTAGTTTAAAGTTCTTCTCTCATTTGAGAGTTGAACAAATTTTGTTAATGTAATAACTTTTAGCTTCAAATCAATGAATAGAGTAGCAATTCCATTTGGAGTTTTTCCAGAAGTAATTCTAAGAATTCTATTGAGGTATTATTAAAATGTATTCTTTTCAAAATATTTCTAAGTGTTGTTTTTACATACTATATGTTTAATAAGTTGAAAATTTATTAAGTGATGCATGTCTAGCTACAAATAGTATGAGATATTAGTAATGTTATTACGCTTGCGAAATATTAAAATAGGTAAATATTTTTATAAAATGAATTAAGTTTTATTTCTTCATCAAGATTTAAACAAAGTTTGTAAAAACAAATATTTACAATTTTGGATTTAGAGTCAACTCTTCAATTTTGGATTGATTATTCGGATCTTTAGAGAACTCTATTTCAAAGATTTTTTTTAAGAATTATTATTGAAAATATATTGACAATATATACTTCATAATAGTTTTAAAATCTGAAAGTTAGTTTTCTAATACTTAAATAATAAACCAAATTTTGACACCTTGATGAGAGTTTAGATTATTAGCCTGAGTGAAGGTGGAAATTAGACGGTTTGTTAATTACTTAAAAATGAGCATAATTTAATTAAAGTTTAAATTGTCGACTCAATTGAAGGGGCAAGTTAAAGTTTAATGAACAAAAAAATGATCCATGTTTTAGGATATTTTCATACCTATAAGAAAGAATAAATAATCTTAATCCATATGTTTAATATCCTACTTAATATTAAACAAACATGATTAACTAACTAATATATCCCATAAATTCTCCATTGTATGATAAATTTTTAAATTTTTAATTGTTTATTGAATCTATCTTTATTTTTATGTTATTAGTTTAGAAACTCAACCCAAAATAATCATGGCAAGATGTTTAGGTTATTTAATTTCATTTATCAAGAATTTGTTGAATGATTTAAAAACTACATGATTTCTTTTTAGACGGACCTTGAAAGTCTACTTGTCATTTTCTATAAGTGAATCGTGTACTTACGAGCTATTTTTTAATTTATACAAAATTTGTTCACTTAATTTTGGTAAATCAAGTTTTTGGTGTAATTGTCAGGTAACCCAATAATAGCACTAAAAACTAGTTAACCTTTGCAAGCATTAGTTGGATATGTAGGAAAACCCATCTATGGACAAGAAACATACTATTCTTCTTGGTATGCTATTTATGGCCACAACCAAAACTATTATTGAGGTGTATAATGGGAGTTAAACCATGACATTCTTGAGAGAGACTGTAAACTTTAAAAGTTTTGACTCTTGACCTACTCCTTCTATTTCTATTATTGATAAATGTTCTTATATTAATTATGTAGACTCACCTATTTGCAACATACATTTTCAGAAGAAGATGGGTAATAACATTGATAATTCACATAATAAAAGGAGGGTGTGAAGAAAAAATTAAAAGCCTCAATTCAAGATGATGCCTATAAAGAACACATTAAGCGTTGCCATGACAAAGACTTAAGTTGTAAGTTCTCTTGGAAAGAAATTACATATGTGTAATATTCATTGTAAATCTTTTCCATAAACAATGAATCCTTATTATGAGAATGGTTGGGATGAAGGAGAGAACATTCTTTTTAAGGATACATTGAAATCTCCTTGAGAAGAATAAGCAACCTTTTGCTAAGACGTTAAAGAAAGAACTTTGTGGAAAGACGTCAAAAAAGTGCTTGGTAAGAGGGAACTTACTATTTTAGGTAATATTTTTCATTTTCTTTTAGTTTAGTTGATTTTATGTTTGCTAGTTTGAATGCTTTTCTAAACATATGCGTAGTTGAAAACATTGACAACAATGTTTAGTTTAAGTTTGGGGGGTAGTGATAACTGTATTTTATATAGTTATTTTTACCTATTTTATTAATTATAATTGCTATGTTCTTTCTAGTTTTAGTTAATTTTAGTTTAATAAATTAGGGTTTACTGTTTTTTTATATATTTTAAGAAAAGTAAATAATTTGTATCGAAAACGTACTTAATTGCAAATTTGTGTCCAAAAATATAATTTCAAATAAAAGAGTGTTTAATTGCAATTTATAAAAGCCAAAAATATAATTTAAATTTAAATCAGGCTTAATTTTAATTATTAAAAGTTTAAAATTTAATTTAAATTACCAAAGGTGCTACATTGCAATTAAACAAAGTTCAAAATGTAATTTGAAATATATTTGTGGGTGAAAATGAAATTAAGAAAGTTTAATTTTCTGCACAGATTAGAAGAACCACGCGCCACAAACACGCGTCAAACGTGGACCGTCCGATCAAAGAAGAAACGGCTACGATGCGCGCGTCCAGATCATGCCCGACCAAATCGCGTGTGCGCAGATTCTTTCACCCAACTCGGGGCCCGAGTGGGGCCCACCTGCCGCGCAGGTTGGCGTGTAGGTGGGACCCACATGTCTGACCCGTTCAGCCGCTGTCCCCACGTTCACGCGCCTCTGATCCCGTGCGCTGATCTCTGCGTGCAATCAGATTTTCCTGCAATAAAAAGCTGCCACGTGTCCACCCGAATCCATTCCTTGAATCATAAATTGCCACGTGTCCCACTCTATTTGTAAGCCAATCATGTGATGACACGTGGCATGTTATGGTGATCGCGAAAATGCATGATCAAGCCCGTGTGTAGCCGTTGTCTCCCGTGCTCTGATGTCCCCTGCGCCCGTTTCCCGTAGCGATTCAGAAGCTGCCACATGTCCGCATTAATTCCTTTCAGTGAATTAGACTTTGACACGTGGCATACACTTTGAATTTAAAATGCAGAACGACGCCTCTCTGTCTATGCGTGAAATTAATTAATATTTTCGATATCGAAATTCGATACGCGTGATTTTATTTTTCGATATAAAATTATTACGCGTTTTTATAAAAAAATAAAATAAAAAAATGTAATATTTTAGATGTATTATTTTTAGCTATAAATAGGAGATAAGATGAAAGTTTTTTGGAGTTTTTGGAGTTTTGGGTAGAGTTTAGTTTTCTTGTGTTGCTCGGTTTTGGACGGCAGAACACGCAGAAGCCATTTTTTGGCTTTTGTTGTGTTCTTTGTGTGCCAAATATTTGTTCTAAGTGTTGTTTTAATTTTTCTTCTTCTTCTTCTAATTTTTCTGTAGTTGTTGTAATTTTTATTTCTAATTTATGAAGTAATTTAATTTTTCTATGGTTGCATTTGATCTAAATTTATGAAGCTTTGATTTTAATTATTTTTGATAGATTTATAAGACGTTCGATTTGTTCGTTCTATTTTGTGCTTAATGCTTTTGATTATTTACGACTCTTATCAAAACGATCCGTGGCACATAAATAAACTTGGAAGAGGCATTTGTGTGTATATTGCTCGTAAATAGAATGACATGTATGATGAAGGATAGGAATATACCCTAATTGTATGTGTGGCCACTTGAGAACTTAGAACTTAATGAATCTTGGTAAATTTAATTCTCATAGAGATATAGTGAATTAATTTAACGAGGTGTGTTTATACGGAGCTCGGAAGAAATGTATGAATAAAAATAGAAGTTTTCGGTTGACAAATTAAATGTACCAAAAAATATAAATCAAAAGAAAATAACATGATTTGAGTGGATTAGTTTGGTGAAAAATTGCAATCCTAGATTTCTTTTATTTTTCTTATTATCTTTTTCTTAATCAACGATTGTTTTGGATAAAATCAGAGAGATACAATTTTAGTACTCAACAAACTATAGTAACAAATCCTCGTGGGAACGATACTTTACTTACAAATCTTATTACTTGTGACCGTGTATACTTGTACATTTTTTGTGTGTTGTAAAACACACAACAGGTAGTAATAGGTCCAATGAAAATTTTTTTGATACTAAATTATTATGCTTTTATTCAATTTAAGGTGAGTAATTAAGTCTTTATGAATTTTTTGTTTAATTAAACATGTTCTAGATTTTTTTGTAAAATTTAGTTCCTATTTGTAGTCTATGTTTCATGCTTAGAATGTTAAAATTGAGATCAATTTGAATT
The DNA here is from genome assembly GCA_030763125.1 of Hippophae gyantsensis. NCBI lineage: Eukaryota > Viridiplantae > Streptophyta > Magnoliopsida > Rosales > Elaeagnaceae > Hippophae > Hippophae gyantsensis. The sequence goes on from CM061032.1 coordinate 30,180,586, forward strand.
TGGTGCCTAGGAATCAAATAATGGAGACTATCTTATGAGATTAATTTTGAGCCTATAGCATTTTATTCTAAGAGATAATTTTTCTTTTGCTCTTTTAAACACTTTCCTTATGATTCGAAGTTGTTTATTGTCATTTGTTTAATGATTTGAGTAGGAATTAAAAGTGTGTGTCTATCTTCTTTTCATACTTGACTTCTAGTGAAAATGATACATATGGGCTCCCATACAAGAAGAAGCTATAATAGCCACTCACCATATATATATATATATATATATATATATATATATATATATATATATTGACACATATACACACGTATATACGTACATACATACATACATATATAGGTCTGTTCCTTTTCTTAAAAAATATAAAATAATAGAAAAGGAGAAAATAGGAAAACATTTGTATAAATAAATACTATGACCTTGAAATCCTCAAAGAAGTGATATGACTATTGCAAGATATTACAAAATAACCCTTGAAGTCAAATGCATTTTTATTCATTTATAGGCACATAATTGATATTGCTTGCTTAATGAGTTTGAATGGAGTATGATATGAGTAATTTGGTAACTCCATAATCCAAGCAATTGATTTTGTTCTTAAGATCTATTTTATGGACACGTGAGCCTTTTTCTTGTTTATAAACATATGCAAACCTATTTATTTTATTCTTTACATAACTAATGTTCGTATATACTTTGTTGAGGGTTTGACTTGTTAGGGTCAGTGTGATATTAAGAGTGTATTTTGTGAGGAATATAGTCGAAGCGAGTTCTATCATGCCCCAACACTACTACAAAATGTAGCATTTAAGTCGATATGTAAAGTCTGTTTTTGGAAAAAACTAACTTATAATGAATTTAAATTCGGTTTGGTGTAGAACCAACGCTACACATAGCATCAGTTTGACACATCAACCGATGCTACGAACTACGTGGATAGCATCGGTTGACATGTAGAACCGACGCTACACACGTGGATATTTCCTTTTCTCTTCTTTCTTCCCTAGATAGAAACTATTCCAAGCGTTGCATAACTCTTAAAACCCTAAAATCTCCTCCACTTCTCCTCTACTCTTTCTCATTTTTTGGCCTCCTACAACCACCAATTCTAGTGTAAAATTTTAAATTATTTTTAAAGAAAATTTTCAAGAGAAATTATGAAAAATTCAATTTAGAAATCATTTAAAAACAATTTCATAAACAATTCGGGTACCTTTCAAAGATTTTCTATCTAAAATGCAAAATTCATTTGAAAATCATAAATTTAAATTTAAGAAATTTATAAAGTTAATTCAAAATTCATAGAGTAGTCTCATCTTGCCTAATCATAAATTATAATAACCAATAAAAAATAAGGTTTTAAGTCAAATCCTTTAACAACAAAATCCTTCATTCATGATCATATAATCTTCATCGCAGTCATCTCAAACAACACAATTTGATATAGAGGAAAGAATGGAGGTGAGCTATATGTAGCTCAATATGCATTTCCAACAAATAATCATGCATGATTTTTATTAATAAAATTTCATGAATAGTAATATTATCATTATACTAAGTAGGGAGATTTATATCCTAGATCTTGGGTATACCTATAGCTCCTCATTTTCGAAAAAACTAAGGAAAAGAACAATACCGATATCCTAATGCATGATATGTGACCTCATATGTATTGATCATCCAAATACATGGGCACATGCGTGGTCTAACTTTGAGATGCATATGGGCCTACCTTCAAACCCATGCATGACCACAACACATATGACACATGTATCCATCAAATCACATCCTATGACTCCTTATCAAAAGGTTTGGAATACCTAATAGAAGACAAGCTCTAAACACAATGAAAGGTCCAACTCTGAGGCCCGTGTGTGAGCAATGAGGTAATCCATATTCATAACAATCCACCTCAATAATAATCCACCACTATAACAAGTCACAACTGTGACAATCGATGATCACTAATCACAACCAGAAAGTCCAGTCATAAGGCATTAATGAGTGCTTAAAAAATAATAAATATACCATGTTTTAATATCATTTAATTAATAAAATGGATTTGTATTTTCTTTATTCTATTATATTTTAGACAAATCTATTTGTTCAGATTAACGGGTATATTGTAGTATTTTATAGGTATTTTAATATATAAATATTAAAATAAAGAAAAATACTTGAAGCTTGTTTATCACACTTTTTAGAGATTAAATGAATATCATTTATTAGATATTATCCAAAGTGAAGAAAAGAGATAATGGAAAATAAAGAAAAAATAATAATTGTATGCCACAGTACAAGGAGGTTTGAACTGGTCAAAAATCTGGTTGCGATCCGATCCCACCGTGACGAAAATACAAGTTTTTCTCACATTATTTCCTTTAAATAGGACCCCTTGTATACCAAAAAAATAAGCTACCAAGTTACGCTTGTAGCAACTTTCTCTCCCCTTTTTCTTATTTTTAGCTTTTAGAATTTATTTAGTTCTTCCCACAATTTTGAAGTAGACACATGTTTATGTTTTAGTAGTTTCTAGTTTTTGATTCAACAAATTATGGAGTGCAATTACTATTGGAGGTTTTCCAATCTTAGAATCAACTCTTCAAAGTTCTGCAAGGATATTGTTAAGGTATTAATTATATTTATTTTGCATTCTATATATCTATGTTACTTCTTCTATGTCATTCTTGATTTATCTGTGATCAATTATAGCATGTCTGGTTGATAATGAATATGATATACTAATAATGTTGTTATGCTTGTAAAATATTGAATAAGTAAAACATTTTCTTAAACTAAATTAATTTTATTTTTATTCAAGATTTTTATAAAGAATGTTATTTGAAGGAGTACATTACTTTTAATAACAAACTTAATACTAGAGTTAAAATTAATATTTAATTACATGTACTTAATTTGGAGTAATACTCTTCTAATTTAGATTTAATTATTTGGATATTTAGAGTGAAGCTCTATTTCAAAAGTTTTTTACAAAAAATTATTATTTGAAAATGTATTGATAACATATTTTCTTAAATAGTTTTAAAACCAGAAAGTTATTTTTCAGATAGTTAAATTCTTAAGTTTAATTTGAACATCTTAAATAAAGTCTAGTTAAGTCACTCCGCCTAAAGTTGTGATTGGATGGTTTGCTATTTTCTTATAAATAAAGTTAAAATTTAATACTTAATTAATTAGTAAGCACTGCCTAAAGATATTAGCTAATTAATATTAAAAAAAGGAATTTGAGTCCCGCCTAAAGATGCTTCATACCAAAAAGAGAAAATCAATAAATCTCAATTTATATCTTTTGTAACCTAAATAATATGAGTAAGCATAATTATTAAATTATTAAATCCATTATTCTATATTGTTTATGAATGTATTAAATTGCATGAGTATGTGTTGAATTAATGTCTATCTTTATTTTTATGCATTAGATTAGTTTTTTTAAAAACCAAATTATTGTAACAGAATATTTAGGTTTAATTTTGTTTTTACAATTTGAATAATATTTAAAAACCACACAATATTACTTACTTGAATTAACCTTGAAAGTATACTTATCATTTCTATAAATGATTCGTACACTTACGAGAATTAATAAAATTTAAAATGGATAAGTATTTACGAAATTAGTATTATCCCCGATTTCATTCATCAATTTTTTTGCGTTGTCTTTGGGAAAGTAATGATCATTTTTATATCATTATCAAATCTTAAAAACTTTATATGATGTAAATATTATGTTTTTCATTTTTAGAATTTAATTTCAAATAAAAAAATCTAAAAATATATTAGATTTCAATATTAAGTTCATAAACATAAAAATATTAGATATAAGATAGAATTTAATATCTAAATTCTTTATCAAACATAATAAAAAACTTATAAATAAAATATATTAGTTTTAAATTTGAATTTAAATCTTTTAAATAAATAAAAATATAATTTTGTTAAATAAATCTATGATTTACTGTTCATAATATTAATAATAATAAATCTTAAATTTTTATTAATTTAATTTAATTATTAAATTTTAAAAAATCTAAATAAACAGTAAAATAAAAAATTTGAAAAAAGGTCAAAGATTATTCAAGAAAATTTGAACAATAAATTCTTAAATTTTTAATTTAAATAAATAAAAATAAAAATAAAAAATAATCTTCTCGATACTATTATGTGAACAATAAATTTGGGAACACTAATTTCATTAAAAAATCAAAAATCAAAAATACATCTTAAATTTGAATTTAATTTCAATTTAAAATTTATAAAATAAAATAAAAAATTAATTTTTTATTTAATTTTTATTTTAAATTTTATTATCTAAATAAATAGAATAATTAATTAAATAAAAATTTGAAATAAATTTTAATTTAATTATTAAATTTAAATAAATAATATTTAATTAATTAATTAATTAAAAAAATTGGAGTTCACACCGAACCTAGTTTTTTGCAGCATAGAAAAACAGTTTGTTTGCGGTGCCACTATAGAAAAATAAAAATATATAAATAAATATAAATAAAAAAAGTAACTATGTAGTAGCATGAAAAGTAAAGATCTAAAGGAGGTCTATCTAGGAGACTAGTTCTTAGAAGCCTTTGTACCACTAATCTTTCCTAAGAACATTGCTCTGTCTAGGAAAATGGTTTTTAAGGAGACTTTGCCCCACCATTCTTTCCTCGGAGCACTCTTGGTTAATACTGATTATGTTTTCTAACTTAGAGATTAACTAACTTGTTTGTTTAGTATTTTGGTAATAAATACTATGTATATTTTCTCTAAATGTTTGTATAGTTATTTTATTATTCTTTTTCTTTTTAATTGACAGGTGTTTTAAATTTATGCTTTCAATAGTCTATACATGGTAGGATATCCTTAGGAAACTCTCTTACACCATACATAGATAATATTTATAAATTTAAATAATTGTCCACGAGAATGGATTCTAACCATCAGCCTATTTTTGAGTCAAACATAGAACTAAGCCTTAATCCTCCATTAGAACCAATAGAAATGGGAGAAAACCCACATGTTAGGGAAACCACCATGAAGGAGTTTGCACAACCAGTAATTAGCAAGGCAACTACCTCTATCCAGTTGGGTGAGGCTACTCAGAATTATGAATTAAAAAATATTCATTTTTTTATGCTTCTTTCATTTCTCAGGCTTGGGAGAAGGTCTACAACAAATTCATGGAAAAATTCTACTCTTGTCAGAAGATATTAGTATTGAGAACAAATATTTCTACTTTCTCTCAGATGGGAGGAGAGCCTTTCCACGAAGTCTGGGAGAGGTTCAACCTCTTTCTCACTCAGTACGCCCATCATAGCTACCCTATACAATTGAAGAACCAATTCTTTTATGATGGACTCACACAGAAATGCTTGTTTATCATCGACAATTCTACTGGAGGAGCAATAGGAGAAAAGACTACCTTATAGACTTACAATCTCTTTGAGATTTTGGGTACTAATTCCCAACATAAAAGCACTAGAGTGAGATGGTCTAGAATTCATGAAATAAATTTTAGTAATGTGGTACAACTGTAGCTTGCACAACTGACAAAGCAAGTTATGCTTCTCTCTACACAAGCCATTTCCAACTTAGTGCAATGTGGTATGTGTAGCAATCAGGGACGTGGTGCTAATGTCTATCCATTTCAAGGATAAGCAAATGCTAGACCTAAGTAGGTCAATGTATTGGGACGGTACCAACCAAGACCCATATATGATCCCAATGCAAACACTTATAATCCTAGGTAGAAAAATCATCATAATTTCTCATAAAGGTATAACAACCCTTCATTGCCATGGGGTTTTGAATTAGGGGCCTTGGAACGTCCCATAATTCAAACCAACAGGACCAACAATTCCACCAGTAATAGCAACGAAATCTTCCCAACAAGCCAACCTTGGAGGATAACTTGAATGCTTTTATTCAATTTAGTAAAGACAATTCAATGGTTAGTAGAGCATTTACAAAAACAAGTAAAGAATAACTAAGTTCAATAAAGAGCATATAAAATTCAATGATATGGAGACATTGGATCTTTAAATTGTTGGAATCTTCTGTGTATCCTCTTACTAAAAGACAATAAATTTTATTCCTAAATGAGAGATCACCAATTTTGCTATTTCATTTATGTAATTGTATTTATTTTAATAAAAGAGAATTTATTTTAATTGTTCATTTTTTATTTATGTTCTTTAAATTTTTGTGTAGTATTTAAATTTCTTTTTTGTATAGTAGTTTTCTTTTACTTCTAATAGTACTTAGACAGAACTTAGGTCCTCTACGTTCTTAAAACTCTAAACTTAGTCTTAGCATATAAAAAGTAAGAAATTTTTTTAAATGTTATACTTTTTATTCAACTAGGATCTTTTAAGAAGCTGAACGTTGATAATCAAGAGGAAGAGATTCATTTTCAAGTATGAGAGGTCATGGGAGATGCTGAAGCTAGGGAGAAATCGATGAAGGAATACACAATGCCAATCGTTGGAATTGCTACTTCTGGCATACAAATACAAGAGGCTGCAAGGAATTATGAATTGAAAAAGATTCACAATTCACTATTACCTTCCTTTTACGGTATCCCTAATGATGACCCTTTAAATTTCATTAGAGATTTCTATGCTATTGTCCAAACACCCTTAAGGATAAAGCTTAGTCATGGTTCATAACTCTATAGCCGAGTTCTTTGCCTACTTAGGAGGAAGTCTACAAAATTTTATGGGTAGATTATATTCTCATCAAAAGACTGATAACTTAAGGACAAAGATAGCAACGTTTTCTCAAATGGATGAAGAGCCCTTTTCACGAAACTTAGGAAATATTCAAACTTCTTTTCATTCAATGTTCGCACTATAGCTTTCCATTATAGCTGTAGAACCAGTTATTTTATGATAGATTGACACTATAGAGTCAAAACATGGACGACAATGCTACTGGAGGAGTTATAGGAGAAAATACCCTAGTGGAAACCTTCGAGCTTTATGAGTTGTTCGATATTAATTCCCAAAAAAGAGTACTAGATGAAATAGAGTAAGAGTCAATGAAGTTGGCTCTGGGAATGAAATGGCTTTGTAACTTGATGAATTGACTAAGAAAGTGCAACTTCTCACTACCCACCAATTGCCAAAACAATAGGTTCATGAAGTTTGTTGTTCAATTGGGTATATTGCTAATAATTGTTTATATGCTTGTGATTCTAGTGTTAATGCCATGGTGGAAGTCAATTCTTTTCAGAGGTATCATCCCAACATCTATAATCACTCTAACCATTCATGGGAACCAGACAATTACCAATCATACACCCAAATGAAAACCACCCTTACCCACTAAATCAATCTTTTAATACAACCTTAGAGGATAACTTGAATACTTTTATTCAAGTTAGTTATGACAACCAATGGATGAACAATCAAATGTTGAGCTCTGTAGAGGCTTTGATGAAAAGGATTGAAGCAAAAGTTAGGCAACTAGTTGAGAAAATGCAAAAACAAGAACAAGGAAGATTTCCCAATCAAGCATAATAAGCGAAGGATGCAAGAATTATTCAAAGTGGTAATATAGTTAATAACTTTACCTAAAATTTATAATGATCTACCTATTAGTTCAAGTAATGAAGAAGATGAAATTTTAGCCTCTAAAGAAGGAGAGATGAGTGCTAATTAATCTTGAAAAACCTTTTAAGAATAAAATTGGGGAGTCACTTGACGTTCCCAAAATTCAAAAGATAGAAAAACCACACTAGCTACAAGTATCATTCCTACACCAGTTGAAGGAATCCAAACAAGATAAGAAATTCTATGATCTTTTTAAAATGCTTTCTAAAGTAAATATTAATTTACCTTTGTTATATGTGATCATGAAGGTAGCCTCCTATGCTAAGTTTTTCAAGGAATTGAACACTAAGAAAAGGAGGTATGAACTTAATGAACGAGTAGTAGTATCAAAAATTTCTAGTGCTATGCTTCAGCATCAACTTCCCCCAAAGTTGAAAGACCCTAGAATTTTTATCATAAACATAACTATGGGGATAGGAAGATGGCTAGAGTAATGCTTGATTTAGGAGATAGCATAAATTTGATGCCCTACTATATATTCTTATAATTAAGTCTAGGAAACCTAAAACAAACAACTATGTCCCTTCAATTTGTGGAATGATCTCTTAAATATCCTAAGGAAATAGTTGAGGATGTGCTGGTACAAGTAGACAAACTAATCATACCTATTGTGATTCTAGATATGCAAGAAAATCCAGCCTTGGATAGAGAATACAGAATACTTCTTGGTAGACCACTAAGACTATTATTGATGTCCAAGATGGAAATTTGACAACGATAGTCTTAGTAGAGACTATTCATTTCAAAATCTTTGACTCTTCACCTTTTCCTTCTATTTTGGCCATTGATGAAATTTTTAATACTAATCGTTAAGATAATCTTCTCCAAAGTACCTTTCTTTAGGATAGAATAGAAGACAAACTAGAAACAACACTTATACTTGAAAAGGTAAAAGATAATCTAGATGAGTAGATTAAAGGGTACCTTGAAATTTTAGATAGTGTTGAACCAATAAGAAATCCTAGTACTCCCTTAAATCTACCTAGTTCCCCATGTGGGAAAGAGGCCAATCCACATGAACTTGAACTAAAAAACTTACCTAGGCATTTAAAATGTGTTCTTGGGAGAAGAAAAAAACTAATCAGATGATAATTTCTTCAACTTTGACTAAAACCTAGGAAAAAGAACTCATTAAAGTGCTTAAGAAGTTTTAAAAAGCCATAGGTTGGAGTATTGAGGATATAAGAGGCATTAGTCATGCCATTTGTATGCATAAGATCAATTTTGAGAACAATGCTTAACCCATAAGAGAGGCCTAAAGAATACTAAACCCTATCATGCAAGAGGTGGTTAAGAAAGGAATTCTTAAACTCTTGGAAGTAGGAATCATTTACCCTATTGCTAATAGTAAACGGGTTAGTCCAGTGCATGTGGCACCAAAGAAGTCTGGAATAACAGTGGTTAAGAATGATAAAAGTGAACTAGTACCCACAAGGATAATCACTGGATGGAGGATGTGTATAGACTTTAGGAAATTTAATTTATACATTAAAAAACATCATTTTCCTCTTCCGTTCATTGATCAAGTGCTTGAAAGATTAGCTGGGCACAAATTTTACTGTTTTCTAGATGGATTTTCTGGATACTATCAAGTACTCATAGCATCGAAAGATAAGGAAAAGACCACCTTTATCTGTCCTTTTGGGACATTTTCTTTTAGAAGAATGCCATTCGGGTTATGCAATTCCCCTGCCACTATCCAGAGATGTATGATGTCTATATTCTCGAACACGGTAGAAAAGTTTATTAAAGTTTTCATGGACAATTTTTCTATCTTTGGAACATCATTTGATGATTACTTACATAAATTGACTTTGGTTTTAGAAAGATGCATTGAATGCAATCTAACCCATAGTTGGGAGAAAATTCATTTTATGGTTCAACAAGGGATTGTGTTAGGACATATGATTTTAAACAAATGTACTGAAGTGGATAAAGCTAGAATTGAATCGATTTCCAAAATTCCTCCCCCTACATCTGTAAGAGGGATAAGAAGCTTCTTAGGACATGTAAGATTTTACAAATGATTTATTAAAGATTTTTCAAAAATAAGTTGTCCCCTCTATAACCTGTTGTCAAAAGATGTTTATTTTTATTGATGAAAAATGCCTTATCACCTTTGATACTTTAAAATAAAGTTAACAACTACCCTTATTATTATGGCACCAAACTAGTCTCTTCTTTTTGAAATAATGCATGATGCTTTTGATTATGCAATCAGAGTAGTTTTGGGATAGAGAGTGGATAAATGTTTGCATGTCATATACTATACTAGCAAAACACTTAATGACACCCAAATTAATTATTCCACCATTGATAGCTGAAATTCCTTTGACATTTAATTTAGTTGTTGAACCCTTTATAGGTATTTTTTCCCCATCCAATGGTTTCGAATAAATCTTGTTTGTTGTAGATTATGTATCCAAGTAGGTAGAAGCTACACCCACTAAAACCAATGATGCAAATGTTATTGTGAAATTCATTAAGGATTCAATATTTAGCAGATTCTGGATGCCTAGAATAATAATAAGTGATGGAGGTAGCCATTTTTGCAATAGACTCTTTGATAGAGTATTGAAGAAGTATAATGTTTCACATAGAGTTGCAACTCCTTATCATCCTTAAACTTTCGATCAAGTGGATGTATGTAATATGCAAATCAAGGGAATTTCGGAATGCATCGTGTGTCATTCAAGAAAGAACAGGGAAATCAAGTTGAATGATTTCATATGGGCATACCACACAGCTTATAAAACACACATTGGGATGAGCCCTTACTAATTATTCTTTGGGAAAGCATGCCATCTTCCCTTTGAACTCGAACACAAGGCTTATTGGGAAATTAAATAGCTAAACATGGACTAATATAAAAGCAAGAGAAATACAGTTGCTCCATCTTAATGAGTTGGAAGAGATTAGGGATGAGGCCTATGAAAATGCATAATTATACAAAAAAGAGTGTACTAAACTCTATCATGACAAGAGGCTAGCTCCTAAGTCTTTTCTTCTTAGAATAAAAGTTCTTTTATTTAACTCTTGTTTGAGATTGTTTCCAGGAAAATTGAGATCAAGATGGGATAGACCTTACATAATTGTTCAAGTTTTTCACATAGAGCCTTATTTAATACAACATGGCTGACATTAATTCCATATTAACAAATTGATCCTCAGCACCATGAAGATGCATCTTGTTGAGATGTTAAACCAAGCGTTGGATGGGAGGCAACCCATCATTGTAAGTAATTTTTCTTTTATGAAATTTTATTTAATTAGTTTCTTTTATGTTTGTTTATTTTATTTTAAGCATTAATATAATTAACGTATTGAGATGTGTTAGAATTTACAGTATTCTATCTGTGAGCATAATTAGTTCAAGCTAATGTTGGTTTCACCTTGTTTTTCACATCAAATCATTAACACATCAAACATATCAGTAACTTTTATATCTCTATTCTTGCAATTTATATTTCTTAAACATTGAGAACAATGTAGATTCTAGGTTAGGGGTGGGTATATAAATGTTACACATTTTATACTTTTTTTTATTCTTAGATAATTTTAAAAAATTTCACATAATTTTATTTATTACTTTTATTTGTTTCAATTTATTTGTTTAGTAATATTAGTTTTTTTAGAGTAATTTTAATTTTTTTCACAAAAATTTGTCATGTCTTAGAATTAAATTTAAAAGATAATTAAGACTTTTTGCACTATTAGATTAATTTCCAAATACATATCATGAAGTAATGTGATAATTAGTTAGTTTTTGTCATGACTAGTATTTCTTGATAAGGTGTGGAAATTATATTAAACCCAAAATTTGTGTTTATGAATCAAATAGTGAAGACTACCCTTATGAGAAATATTTTGAGCCCATTATCCTTAATTCTGAGTGATAAATATTATTTTTCTACTATAAATACTTTTCTTATTTCTTTAGCATTATTATATGATCTCTATAGGACTTAGCATTGAATGTTTGGATTTTTACATCTTAATGAAGTGTTATATATATTTATTTTTCATTTTCTTAGATTAAATTATTTAATAGAAATTGATAGTTTAATACAAAAGAAAATATATGAAATAATTCCCTAAGAAGCTATTGCATTTTCCTACATTTTCTAAAAGGCATATTACTTGATATTTTTATTTGATGAATTTGATTGATACATGAAAGTAATGTATAATATTTTAGAAATCCTTACATTTGATTCCTTTCATGAGATCAATGTTAAAATAACACTTTGAGTCTTTCTTGTTTATACATATGCAAACATATTAGTTCATTTATATACATCAATGTTTTCACTTATAAATTAGTATGAATGTTTGAAACCATAAGATTCAGTATTTTTGAGAGTATTGACTTGTAAGGAATAGAGTCGAAGTGAATTCAGATTCTTGACACTGAGTTTGGGTGAAATTAAATTGATACATTTTTTATATGAAATATGAAAATGATTTTCATCTAATTATTCTAATAAATCATGACTATTTAGGAATTTGAAATAATCTATGCTTAATATTTTAATTATGAAATTTAAAAAAGATTATAAGCATGAGATATTTTTGTATTTAATTTCTTTATTTTATTTTAGTCTTTTTACTTTATTTTAAATTTTAGTTAACTTCTTATTTTATTTGTTTTATTTTGTTATCATTTTTTTGTTAATGTTTGTGGGTATCATTACTGAAAACCCTCACGAGACTTAAACTAATCTATTATAGCAACCTAGGGGTTTAATATCTTGTTCCATTATATTTTACACAAATCTATTTTTTCAGATTAATGTGTATATCGTAGTGTTTTATAGGTATTTTAATATATAAATATCAAAATAATGAAAAATACTTTAAGCATGTTTATCACACTTTTTGGAACTTAAAAGAATATCATTTATTTGATACTATCTAAAGTGAAGAAAAGAGAGAATGAAAAATTAAGAAAAAAATAATAATTGTATGCCATAGCACAATGAGGTTTGAACTGGTCAAAAATCTGGTTGCAATCTGATCGCACCGTGGCAAAATCACAAGTTTTTTACACATTCTTTCCTTTAACAAGGACCCCTTATATACCAAAAAAATAAGCTTCCAAGTTACCTTTTCAGTAACTTTCTCTCCCCCCTTTCTGTAGATTTTTATATTTTTAACTTTTAGAATTTATTTAGTTCTAACCTCAATTTTAAGGAAGAACATGTATATGTTTTAGTAGTTTCTAATTTTCAATTCATTAAATTCTAGAGTGCAATTATTATCGGAGTTTTTCCAATCTTAGAATCAACTCTTCAAAGTTCTATAAGGCTATTGTTAAGGTATTAATTATATTCCTTTTGTAGTACATATATAAGTGTTGTTTCCTCTGTGTCATTCTTGATTTTTCTGTGATCAATTATAACATGTCTAGCTGATAGAGAATATGATATAATAATAACGTTATTATGCTTGCAAAATATTGAATAGGTAAAATATTTTCTTAAACGAAATTGATTTTATTTTTATTTCAAGATTTTTATAAAGAATGTCATTTGAAGGTGTACATTACTCTTAATAATAAACTTAATATGAGAGTTAAAATTAAAATTTAATTAATGGACTTAATTTGGAGTAATATTATTTTATTTTAAATTTAATTATTTGGATATTTAGAGCGAAGTACTATTTAATAGGTTTTTTACAAAGAATTATTATTTGAAAATGTATTGATAACATATTTTCTTAAATAGTTTTAAAGCCTAAAAGTTATTTTTCACATAGTTAAATTTTTAAATAAAATCTAATTAACTTACTTCGCCTAAAGCTGTAATTAGATGATTTTCTATTTTCTTAGAAATAAAGCTAAAATTGAATACTTAATTTATTAATAGGCCCCATCTAAGGATATTATTTAATTAAAATAAAACAAAAGAAATTGGGCCCCGTCTAAGGACACTTTCATGCCAAAAATAGAAAATTAATAAATATCAATTTATATCTTTAATAACCTAAATAATATAAGCAAGCATAATTACTGAATTATTATATCCATTATTCTCCATTGTTTATGAATGTATTAAATTTCATGAGTATTTGTTAAATCTACGTCTATCTTTGTCTTTATGCATTAGGTTAGTTTTTTTCAAAAACCAAATCATTGTGATAGAATTTTAGGTTTAATTTTGTTTTTAAATTTTGAATAATATTTAAAAACCACACAATCTTTCTTCCTTGAATCAATCTTGGGAGTATACTTATCATTTCTATAAATGATTTGTATATTTGCGAGAATTAATAAAATTTAAAATGGATTAGTATTTACGAAATCGATATTATCCCCGATTTCGTTCATCAGGCACCATAGATGGAAAACATCTCATGATACATGTGATGTAAATGTGTACCTATAGTCGGTCAAAATCTATCTACTGCAACCAGTAGCTTATGGGTGCTATACTTAACAAGGCAACATATAGGCAACTCCACACAAAATAAACCATTTCTCATGATGAGAGCATCTAAATTCTCAAATGTCATATCACATTGTCAATGTTCATTTCATAACAAAATTAGTTACTAGTTTATTTATGTAAAAAAAAAAATTCAATGTATGCATAATAAAACATTTATAATGAGTAACTCATTCTAAAAAACATTTCTAACATCATCACATTATTAATGAAATCATGGAATCCGATTTCCCACATTTATTCATAATATATAATGCATAACATTTTATTTATAAAAACAATGTATGTATTTAAAAAGTTAGAGTAAGAACCCCTACCTCGAATCCTTTAGGGTACTCATCCCTGAAACGCCCTCCAAATTATGTCAAAAGGTTCAAACAACTTAGGGAGAAGATGTATTAGAGTATAGAAGAAATGAAGGAAGGAAAAGTGTGAGAAGAATGGGTGGCTTGGCCACCACTAAAACCAAAATGAGTAGCTTTCCAGGGAGCTTATTAGTAGTGGTGGCAAGATGGCAACGAGGGGTTGGAAAGGTGGTGGTGGTGAGGTGGCAATGAGGTATGTAAAATTTTTCCTATTTAATTTGATTTTTCACACAAAACTTTCCCGTTACATCCCTACATTGTAAAACATTATTATATTTTTTTAAGGCATTATAACTATTTATACTAAAATTATGCAATTTTACATTCTTACCCCTTCAAGAAAATTTTGCCCTCAAAATTTTACAAATTTTTAAGTTCAAATAGCTCGTGCAGACTTCAACTTTTATTTAACTCCAAAATTTCATTTTTAATGTTGGAGTGTTTCCACTTAACCTTTACTAGCTGTATTTTTACTCGAAAATCAATTACTCTATTGGTTCTTCTTCACATAACATGGTTTCCTGCAATGAAAATTATTTCTAATCTAGGATAGTATTCTGACTATGACATTATGAGCTTGTGACAATCCTAAGGATGATTCTAACTGATGCCTACATTGCTAATCCTTTTTATTTCAAAATGATTTACTCCTTTAAAAGGTTAAACCTGAGAAAGATGTAGTCATCCATTTGAAAGTTTAATGACCATTGTCCATGATCATCATAACTCTTGTACCAATTTAAGATGTTCAAAGTTTTTCTTTATGCAATGCAAATAAGTTTAGCATCCTGCCTAACAAGCAAGATATTTATACGAACATTTATATAGTGACTCTTTATTCAAAGCCTTGTATACATCTCCATAAACATGTAGTAAAATTTTAATCTTGATTAGATATGATTGACTTTGAGAGATGTGTGGCTATTCTTGTACAAAATTTATGATTATGTCATCCTACTTCCTTTCTGGCATAAAAAGTAGCTAGAGTGGTTCCGTAGGTATCCTGTGCTCTGCCTTAACTTGTTGGCATATTACATAATTGGATATCAACTGAGCAATATCTTTCTTAATTCCTTTTCACTAGTAGGTCCTTTTTAGATAATGATACATTTTTGTGTTCCCAAGATGTACGTGAATTTTTAACTTGTGCACTTCTCCTATGAATTTTTGCTTTTATGTTCATCACCTTGGAAGTCTATGTGGTTATCCATAGAAGGTATTATAAAACCATTTTTGTAGGTAAAATCAATTGTTTGTAATTGTTTGATTTGATTTCTCCTAAACTTCATGACACATAGTAGTATACTCTTCTAATATTTGAATAATCCTTTTGAACTGTCCATCAATTTGTATTATGCAACAATTATGTTCCCCAAGCTTCTAGTAATAATTCAATAAATGAGAAAAAGAATTTTGAATCTTGATATGGTACAATATACTTTGATTTACCATGTGGTCATACGATCTTTTGTGAAAATCTTTCACCAAATATCGAGTGTTATATTGTTGCCTTCTAATGCAGTTTGCCACAAGTTAATCTTCATTCTTTTTCATTCTATTTTTTCAATAAGTTCTCTTAAGATCATGATACTTTCCATAATTTCTATTTATATTGTCAATTCTTATATGTTTTTCTCCATGAATCCTTGTCTTTAAAGAGTCTTCATCTTGGACTTCTATCATTTTGTGAAAAATGAAACATTCTTATAGCAAAAATCTATCTATGTACCATTTCTCCTTCCAATAATTCTTCACCATACTTTGCAAAAATATGTGATCATTAAATTGAGCTTCTTATTATATTGTAGGCTGAACATCATGTTGTACTTGTCTTCCATTATCTATCATTCAAGGGTTCTTGCCATGTACCAATATATTTTGTGCTATAACTCTAACTTTTGACTTAAGAGTTTCTATTACTTTCTCTATGTGAAATCATAATCCTTTGAAGATATATTTCCCATAATTCCTTTCATACTTACGATCCTTCTCCACTTCTCCATTGAAAATGAAACAATTTGTTAACCCCTTCTTGTTAACTTATGACCTAATTAGTCTGTTATCGAATTCTCCAAATTTTGTGCTACTATTACTATTATTACAAGTTGATTGATATATTCTCAATGGATCCTCCTTGGTTTAATCGTCATAATTCTTAATGTTCATATCCCTTAAATCGTGTAGATTCTTGTCATCTTTCCTTATGAAAATCTAAAATTACCTTTCAAAATAGATGATGCTTCAAGTTTTAAGAAACAATCTAGATGCAAATCTTGTTTTACCAATCTTTGTGCAAACATTCAAGCACATCCAAATCCTTTCTGCAACATGTCAGTAAACACTACATGTATTGCTTAGTTATTCGCTATAAAAATTATTGAGGCAATCAATACTTACACTTCTAATTTTTATAGGATTGCTCCATGTTCACATTCTATGTTTGATATCAACTATGTTAGGGGATATCACAGTCGCCAAATTTTCTTTCTTAAGTTTTCTCCTAAATTCATCGGTCCTTGATCACTTCAGAGTAGTGATTCAATGAGTTCCTTATTCTACAAGAGTGATTTCTCTATGCTTGAAAGGTAGTCTTGATACGTTCAATAATTTTAACTTGTAAGTGTCGATGTCTTGACTTTGAAACCTTGCACCCTTAAGTTGGTCAAATTCTCCATCTGATGGTAATCAATGTGCATGTTTAGGCTCACCTCCTTCTTTTTGATGAATGTTTGACAAGAAGATGATCTTGGTTGAACGAATTCTTTTTCCAATAGTTCTTTTAACTGTTTCCTCAATTCCTCTATCTACTAGTGTCATTTGATAGGAAGAGATAGTTATTGACTCAATTCCAAGAAAAATGGCTCCCGAGTTGGGAAGATCTAGGTATTTCTTCAAAAATACATTCAAATATTTATTCATCACTGGTAGACGTGTGAAATTGATTCTGCTATTAGTATTCATTTCCCAATATTTTTAGAGAGATTACTCTTTTCTACTCCAATCTTCCTTCTAGATGATGCTGAAGGAAAATAATGAAAAGATTTACTCCTTGCATCAAGTAATTAGGATATTACAAACATAAAGGATATCATAAAGGAATAAAAGAGGAAAATTAGAAATAAAAGAGTTTATAAGATTTAATTATGAGACAAAGGTTACAGATTGAAAAAATAGGTGACACAAGTTTCAGAAAGAATTTGTATCCAAGAGTTGTGTCGTGTATGTCATTATCCTTTCCTTGTGCTACTTTATGTTAATTAAGAGTTTATGAGGGATTTGATTGTTCTTTAGAAAGGCTTTCAAATCGACTGATAAGGTTGGAAGGATGGTTCATGAAAAGGTTGTCTTGTTTATCAAGAAAAGTGATTGCTACAATTTGTTTTTTTAGAAAACTCCTATGACACAAAAACAAGAAAATGTTGATGATTTCTCCCATAGTCAGTTCAATTCCATAAATAATTCAATAAACGTCCATTTCTTCTAGAAAATAAAGTTGCAACTAATGTGAACCCATTTAGAATGTAGATGATATGTCCTTTCTTTCAAAACTATCTCATAGTGACCACAAAATTTGTCATTCCTTTTGAAGTAAAGAAAATGAGTCCTTACTATCCTATGGTGTAGCAAATTTTAATTTTTTCATTAGGTTCTTATCGATTTCATTCATTACTTAGTGTACTTAATTTACACATGTTTATTATTGGCTACTCTATGAGTAGGTAGATAAGAAAAAATGAACTTTTAGAAAGAAAAAAATTATTCTTGAGAGGCCAAAGCCATTCTCTAATACCAAACTATCATGCCCAAAAACATAAGTACATGAGATAAGAAGGAGTAAATTTATAAATTATGTTTAAAGGAAATATTCTTAAGTAATCATGAAAAAATAAATTTATAAATAATTTAAAATCAATTTTATAAACAATTTGGGTACCCTTTAGAGAAATTCTATTTGAAATGCAAATTTCATTTTGAAGTCATAAATTTAAGTTCAAGACATTTACAAAGCCAATTTAAAATTTATTAGAGTAGTTTCAGCCTCCTTAATCATAAATTATAATAACCAAAAAAAAGAAATAAGGTTTTAAGTCAAACCTTGTAAAGTCAAAATCTTCTATTCACGATCGTCTTATCTTCACCATGATTATCTCAAACAACGCAGTTGGATAGAGAAGGAAGAGTGGGGGTGAGCTACATATAGGTTAGTAGGAGTCTACTCTATTATGCGTTTCCAACAAAAAATAATGCATGATGTTTATTAATAAAATTTCAGGAATGGTAATATTATCATTATACTAAGTGGGGAGATTTTTATCACAAATCCCGAGTATACCTATACCTTCTCGCTTTCAAAACAATTGAGGGAAAGTATAATACAAGTATCCCAATGTATGCCAATATAAAAATATGATGTATAAATCCAATGCATGATATGCAACCCCATATGTATTGGTCATCCAAATACATGGGCATATGTGCGGGCGGTCCAACTATAACATATATGTGTGCCCTACCCCTGACTCCATGTATGACCATAGTACATATGCAATATGTATTCATTAACTCATGTCATATAGTACCTCATATAAGGGTCCTAAATAGATTTTCCCATGTGCAAACCGTGTTAACAAATTAGAGACCCAATAGACTATATGAGGGTCCAACTTTGAGGCCCGTGTGCGAGCACCATAGTAATCCATATCCATAACAATCCACCTTCACAATAATCCACCACTATAACAATTCATAATTGTAACAATCCATGATCAACATTCACTACCAAAAAGTCCTATCACAAGGCACCATAGACAAAAAAACCTCTCATTATACATATGATACAAATGCGTACATGTAATCTATTAAAATCTATCTACTGTAACTAGTAGCCCATGGGTACCATGCTCCGCAAGAAAACATATAGGTATTTCCCCATAAAAATAAAACATTTCTCATGATGCATGCATCAAAATTCTTAGATGTCATATCACATTTTCAATGTTCATTTCATAACAACATTTGATACTCATTTATTTATATAAAACTTTAAAAATGTATGCATAATAAAATATTTATAACGAGTATCACATATTTTAAAAATTTCTAATATTATCACATTGTTAATAAAATCATGGCATCCAGTTTTTCACTTTTATTTATAACATATGATGCATGACATTTTATTTATATAAACAATGCAAGTATTTGAAAAGTTAGAGTAATAATCCCTATCTCTAATCCTTGCTTGAATACTCAAGTATTTTCCCCATAAACACCCTCCAAATTATGACAAAAGTGTGAACAACTTGGGAAGAAGATGTATTAAAGTATGAGAGAAAGGAAGGAAGGAAATGCATAAAGAAAAATGTGTGTTCAACCACCATTTTATGACCAAAACAAGTAGCTCACCAAGGAGATTGCCAAGAAGCTCGACAACACTAGTAATGAGGTAGTAATGATGTACATAAAAAAGTTTTTATTCGATCTAATTTTTCATACAAAACTTTTATGTTACATCCCTACATTGTAAAACTTTGTTTATAATTTCTTTTTAAGACACTACAATTATTTATACTGAAATTATAGGGTTTTACAAATTCAGATTCTTATAACTAGATTTAGGGGAATTAATGTTGATATGTTTTGAGTAATAAGACATGGATTTGTGATATGAACTTGATTTACACGACGAACCATGATGTATTGAGATGTTGGATGAATTTTTTCTTAAGCTTTAACTATGAATTGAAAAGAAATTGAAGCATGAGAAATTTTGTTGATTTAAGTTAGTAATTTTGTTTTTAGTATTGTTAATTGTTTTTTATTTTTGTTTTGCTTGAGGACTAGCAAAATGTAGGTTTAGTAGAATTTAATGAATATTATTTTACCTATAATTTGCTATGTTGTTAAGACTAAATTATGTTTTATTTTAAGATTATGTTGTTTTGGAAGGTATTTTTGTGTTTATAGGTTAATGTGCTTTGGAAGAATCTTGGACATAAATGACTAAAAAGAGTGAAATGGGGTGAGAAATGGTAATTGATTTGTGATAAATTAGATGGATTATTTGTTTTCTTTAGGTTTACCAATTAAGTAATTTCAAGTCTCATCCTAGAAGTTATTAGTTAATTAATAATTGTAGGCGTCTCACTATAATCATTGGGGTTTCATTTAATTAAAAGAAAAAATCAATAATTCAAACTTTTTGTGAAAACCATTTTATTCGTTCTTTCCATGAATATATAGGTAGCTATATTCCAATATTCATTCATCCATATTTATTCTATTATAATTTACTTGCTTTATTTTAGTTATTTAATTTAAAGTTTACAATCATCTTTCAACCGACAATTGTTAGAATGCTTAGACTTCTTCTTTCAACTAATTAAGAAACTATTTAACATTTTAAAACCCCTAACAATTCCTTTAGAAAATCAAAATTAGGGTAATCTTATCCTTAGTCTACTTGTGATTCATGTACTTACGATCAATTAAAGTTTATGTATCAGTAGCAAAGAGGAATGAAATAATAAGCACAAGCAAGAAGTCATCTTTGGTGCAATGAGAACTAGTAACAAAAGGTGAGATGTTCACCTGGCTAAAGGATCAAAATTAAGATGAATCCACCGACTTACCTTTAGAGATGGCAACAACAACCTTCATTTTGGGATCAATAGCTACAAGCTTGATGAATTTAGGTGCAATTTGATGAGTATTTAAAAAGCACTAAAATTATCATGATTTAATGTATTGGACAAAATGAATCAAAATGGTCAAAATGTCCCAATCTGCCAGCGCCTGCTCACGCCATACCGAGTCCAGCTTGCCCACTGCACCCCATTCTAAGTCCCGTATGCGCCTGCATGTAGTTACATGCATACCCAACTTGTCCCACGCATAGCCATGAGAATGTCATACCGAGATACACGCCCCTGTCTACACATATCTACCAGTGCCAGGACTAGAGCCACACGCCCCTTTCCCTTATTGTAAATATCATGCCTAAAAATCTCAATTGTTCTTTCTCTCTCTAAAAGTTTTTTTAGTTTTTTTAGTTTTAAAGTTCTTCTCTTTTTGAGAATAACCAGTTATGCTTTTGTAAATTTCTATTTTTGATTCAATAAACGGAAATAAAAATCCTTTTGGAGGTTTTGTAGAAACAAAATTAGCATCAAAGTTCTGTAAGGATTCTTTTGAGGTATAATTTTAAAATGAATTCTTTACAGTTATTTTTATGTTTTATTCTTATATGTTATATTTAATTTTTCAGTGATTAAATTTAACATAGTTGGTTGTTTGTAAATATGATATAATAATAGCGTTAACAAAATATTAAATAGGTAAGGCATTTCTATAAAATAAATTAATTTTGTTTTTATTCAAGATTTGATATTAAGGATGTTAGAGAGAAATATATTATTTTTCATTACAAACATAAATCTGAAAATTAAATTTTAAAGTTTAATTATCCAGTCTAATTTATAGTAATGTTTTTTTATTTGTTAGTATAATCGTCTGATAGTTAGAATGAAGCTATATTTCAAAAGTTTTTATAAGAACTATTATTTGAAAATGTATTGACAAAATATTTTCAGTAATGGTTTTAAAACTTGAAAGTTAGTACTTGGATAATTAAATTCATAGATTTAATTTGGACACCTTGAATAAATTTAAAGTATCTAACCCTAACAAAGGTGACATTTAAATGGTTCATTTTCAATCGTTTAGAAAAAAGGTATTAATATAACTAACCAAATTAATTATCGACCCCACCCATAGGTGTTCATTGATTTTTTTTAATTAATAAAGAATATATAACTGCATCAAATGTGGTATTTATATAAAAAAGAGATAACTAATAAATATCAATATATCTTTAATAACTTAAATAAAATGAGTAATCAAAATTAACTTAATTATTACATCTATAAATATACCACTATTATAAATTATAAAAAATTTCATAATTGTTTATTAAATCCATATCTATGTTTTTTATATAAATTAGATTTAGAAACACAAAAAAAAAAATCAAAATATCGTGACATGATGTTTAGGATTTAATTTCATTTTTAAGAGTTTGAATAATAAATTAAAAACCACATATATTCTTTTCTTAGATCGACCTTGTGAGTTTACTTGTCATTTTCTATAAAATGATAGGTGCACTTGCAATAGTTTTACAAATATAAAGCTAAAGTATTTACAAAATCGGTATTGCTAACTAGATATCGATTTTATTCATCACAATCCCAATAAAGATAGAAATTCCTTCTTCATAATCGAACCCATACTTGTCTCCTTGCACTTTGTTGTTGCTTAGAATTTCATCCAGCTTCTAAGTACCCAACACTAGCTTTTGCATTGTGAATAGGGCTAACTTCCATTCTAGCTTGGATTGCTTCTCACCCCACGTTTTTATAAGTTCTTTCTCTTTTATTAAAGTCTCTAGAAATTTGGTAAAGAAGTCAAGACTCTTCACTTTTATTAAATTATTTATCAAAATTTTGAAAACTTTTTGTGTTGTAAATAATTATGATTTTTTTTACTTATTTTGAGTTCAAAAGGAAATTTAAACTTTAATTTATTTAGCATTTTCTTTTCTAAAAAAAAATTTAACTTTAAATTTTTAAGTTTAGCATTTTCATTTAATTTTAATTTTTAATTTTCTTTTAATTTTTAATTTTTTAATTTTAATTTTTAATAAAAAATAAAAAATAATCAATTTTTAACTTTTACTTTTAATTTTAATTTTAAAAAAATGAAAAAAATTTATTTAACTTTATTTTTTTCTTTTTCTTAGTCTATTTGTTTACTTTCATTTTATTTTTCCCTTATAATTTGTGTATAGTGTTTGAATGTTTAGTATAGTTTATTCAATTTTGTTTCTTTTTGTATTGTGATTTTATTTTTCTTTACTTGAGAGGTGTGCTTAAACTTTAGTTTTATTAAGCTTATGCTAGGTAGGAGATCCTTAAGGTGCCCTTACACAGTACATAGATAACATTAATAAATCTAGGAAATTGTCAAGAAGGTTGAACTTTGAAACTTTTTAGCCTAAACCTAAACCAAACATTGAACCTTACCTTGAATCCTTACCCAAACTCTTAAAAATAAGGGATCATCGACCTGC
Organism: Hippophae gyantsensis; assembly: GCA_030763125.1. Taxonomy (NCBI): domain Eukaryota; kingdom Viridiplantae; phylum Streptophyta; class Magnoliopsida; order Rosales; family Elaeagnaceae; genus Hippophae; species Hippophae gyantsensis. The sequence goes on from CM061032.1 coordinate 30,204,173, forward strand.
CAGAGAAACTACAATGAATGAATTTGCAAGGCCAATCATTGGAACTACAACTACCTCAATCCAACTAGGTGAGGCAGCATAGAGTTATGACTTGAAAAACATTCATTTTTCCATGCTTCTTTCATTCTATGGGCTACCTAATAAAGATTCTCTTTCCTTCATAAGAGACTTCTATGCTACAGTCCAAACCTTCCCTCTTGGTATTCTAAATGAGGATCAGCCTATAATAAGGTGTTTCCCCTACACCTTGAAGGAAAAGGCCAAAGCTTGATTGATGTCAACCCCTACAGGTTCTCTAATGACCTGGGAGGACGTTTACAACAAATTCATGGGAAAATTCTATTCCTACCAAAAAACATCAAAGTTGAGAGAAACGATTGCCACTTTCTCTCATATGGAAGAAGAACCATTCCATGAAGCCTAGGATAAGTTCAAACTGATCCTCATTCAATTCCCCCATCATAGCTTCCCCTTATAGTTGCAAAACCAATTCTTTTACGGTGGACTTAAGGAGTAATTCCAATTCATTGTTGATAACGCTACTAGAGGAGCTATGGGATAGAAGATAGCCTTAGAGACATACAACCTCTTTGAGATGTTGGATGTGAATTCTCAACAGAAAAGCTCATAAGTGAGAGGAACTAGATTTCATGAAATTGATTCCAGCAATAAAGTTCAACTATAGCAAGTTGTCATTCTCACTACCCAAACCAACACCAACAATGAACATTGTGGTTTATGTAGCATTATAGGACATGGTATTGAAGCTTGTCTATATCAAAGAGAAGTACCAGCTAGACTTGAACATGTTAATGTTTTGGGAGCACATCAACAGAGACCAAGATTCAACCCCAATTCAAATACCTACAATCCTGGGTGGAGAAATCATCATAACTTCTACTAGAGGCAAAACAACCCTTCTTTCGCCCAAAGCTCAAATCAGCCAAGCCATAAATTCCACTAGCCCATTCCAAGAAGCCTTCCAAATAAACCAACCTTGTACGACAACTTGAATTCTTTTATTCAAGTCTGTAGAGATAACTAGTCCAAAACCAATCAACGGTTGGACTCTATGGAAGCTTCTATCAAAAAGGTGGAAGTCCAAGTGGAATAGTTCATTGAGTATTTGCAAAAACAAAGCAAAGACTAACTAAATGATCAAATTGAATCAAATAAATTCAATGAAGAGGAGACATTGAGTTTTTCAATTTGAAATCTCCAAGCAACATCTTACTAGAGACAATAAATTTTAGCCCTAAGTGGGAGGTCACCTATTAGTGCATTTTATTTTCTTTTAGTTTGTTTTTTTTTTCATTTTAAGAATATGTGTAGTAAAATTCCAAGGAAATAATATAAATGATGAAGGACTATGCAACGCCCATCATTGGCAATGCAACTTTCGGCATACAAATGCAAGAGGTTGCAAGGAACTATGAATTGAAAAAGATTCATTATTCTTTATTCCCTTCCTTTTATGGTATTCCTAATGAAAACCATTTGCACTTCATCAAAGAATTCTATGCTATTGTCCAAAACTTTCCACTGTAGAGAATTGATGAAGACCAGCTTATGATGAGGTGTTTTCCTTACACCCTCAAGGATAAAGTTTAGTCATGGTTCATTACTCTATGACCGGGTTCTCTAACAACTTGGGAGGCAGTCTATGAAAAGTTTCTAGGTAGGTTCTACTCCCAAAAAGACTGTGGATCTAAATATGAAGGTAGCAATGTTTTCTCAAATGGATGAAAAACCCTTTCATGAAGCTTGGGAAAGACTCAAACTTTCAGCATAGTAAAAACTTGTTGTCTCTTTTAGGAGAACATAAAAAAGTGCAAGTATACAAGGTCACAAGTAATAAAATTTGTTAGTAAAATATCGTTCCCATGGAGATTTGTTACTATAGTTTCTTAAGTACTAAAATTGTTTCACTCTGATTTTATCAAAAACAAACGAAAATTGATAATTTTAACAACTAATTTTTTTTAAAAACAAATAAATAAGAAAATTCTAGGATTGTAGTTTTCACCAAATTAATCCACTCGAATCATGTTATTCCCTCTTGATTTATTTCTTTTGTAAATTTAATTTGTCAACCAAGAACTTCTAATTTTATCCATACATCTCTCCCGAGCTCCGTATAGACATATCTCGCTAATTTAATTTACTATATTCCTATGAGAATTAAATTCATCAAGATTCATTACGTTCTAAGTTCTTAAATGGCCGCACATACAATAAAGGTATATTCCTATCCTTCATATATACATGTTATTCTATCCACGAGCAATCACACAAAAATGTCTCTTCTAAGTTTATTTAAGTGTCAGAGATCAATTGATAAATTTTCCAATAATCAAAAGAATTAAGCACAAACAGAATAAACAAATTAAAAATCTAATAAATCGTTCAAAAATAATTAAATTCAAGCTTCATAAATTTAGATGAAATGCAACCCTAGAAAAATTAAATTACTTCATAAATAAAATTAAAATTAAAATTACAATACGAAGGAATATTAGATGAAGAACACAAAGAAAATTAAAACATTTCTACTCTTAATTTTATGGCTCATGCAGAATACAACAGAAGCCAAAAATGGCTTCTACGTGTTCCACAGTCCAACATTCTCCTTCTCCAACCCCTTTTTTCTAGCAATAAATGCCCTATTTATAGTTGAAAAAATACATCAAAATTTTTTTTTCTTACAACCACACATGAATAGTGAGAGACATCGAAAATTATATTTTAAAACACGCATGGAAGAAATACAAAATAGTTGGAAAGGGACGTCGTTTCTACATTTTTTTTCAATTCATGCATGCCACATGTCACAATCTGATTGGCTGCAAGAAATAACGGGACACGTGGTAGCCTTTCATAGGTTGTGATGAATGGGCGCATGAGGAATGCATCGCATGGGATAATCGTTGGCGAGACACTTGAGGGATGCAAACGCGGCTAGAAACACGCATCGTTTCTATGTTTTTGTTTTACAAAACCTATGCCATGTGTCGACCCCTGATTTGCTAAAAGAATATTCTAGACATGTGGCATTTTATGATTCGTTGTAATGGCAAGGTGTACTATGTTTCTCTGGACCGCGTTGCACGAGAGCATTTCTAGAATAGACACGTGGGTCCCACCCTACACGCTAGCCTACACGGCAGGTGAGCCCCACACGGCGCACGGAGCAGCACGTAATCTAGAAAAACGTGTCCAATCGCTTTTTATCGCATTTGTATTACACACGCTAATCCTCACCGTTGATTTTCTAATCTGACGGTGTGTGGCGCGCATGGATAATAGCTGCACGTGGTCTTCTTTCCTGCACAGAAAAATAAATTTTTCTTAATTGCATTTTAGCCCTCCAATTTAATTCAAATGAACTTTTACAATTTTGTTAATTATAATTAAGCCTTTTTTCTAATTTAAATTAACTTTTACACCTTTTTAATTGCAATTAAACACCCTTTTAATTTAAATTATATTTTCAGAAATATATTTGTAATTAAGTCCTTTTTTTATTCAAATTCTTTAATTTTCTTATAAATATATTCCTTAAGAAACTAACAGTAAATATTAATTTATTTCATTAAAATTAACTAAAAATATCAATAATTTAGCAATTATAATTAATAAAATAGACAAAAATAACTGTATAAAATATAGTTATCACCAGGTTCTCTAACAACTTGGGAGGCAACCTATGAAAATTTTATAGGTAGGTTCTACTCCCAAAAGGACTGTTGATCTAAAGACGAAGATAGCAATGTTTTCTCAAATAGATGAAAAGCCCTTTCATGAAGCTTGGGAAAGACTCAAACTTCTTTTCATTCAATGTCCTCATTATAGCTTTCCATTACAGCTACATAACCAATTATTTTATGATGGATTGGCACTACAAAGTTAATACATGGCTGATAATGCTACTGGAGGAGCTATGGGAGAAAAAATCGTTGAGGAAACCTAAAGTCTTTATGAGCTGTTGGGTTCTAATTCCTATTAAAGAGGTACTAGAAGAAGGAGAGCATGAGTCAATGAAGTTGGCTTCGGTAATGAGCTAACCTTGCAACTTGCTGAATTGACTAAGCAAGTACAACTTCTCACTACCCACTAAATGCCAAATCAAGAGATATGTGAAGTGTATTTTTCGATTGGGCATGATGCTCTTAATTGTTCATATACTTGTGATTCTAGTGCGGATGCCATGAAGGAATTCAATTCCTTTCAAAGGTATCATCCAAACACCTATAATCACCCTAACCATCATTAGACCAAAAACAATTACCAAGCCTACACCCAATGTCAAACACTAAGTTCAAATAAAAACCACCATTACCCACCAAATAAATTTTTTAAGCCAACCTTAGAAGATAGCTTGAATGCTTTTATTCAAGTTAGTCATGACAACCAATTGATGAATAATCAAAGGTTGAGCACCATGGAGGCTTCAGTTAAAAGGATTGAAGCTAAAGTTGAGTAACTAATTGAATAAATTCAAAGGAAAGAACTAGGAAAATTGCCCAATTAAACCAAACAAGCGAAGGATGTAAGAACCCTTCTAAGTGGTAAGGTAGTCAATACTAGTTTACATGAAATCTCTAAATATCTAACTTGTAGTTCAAGTAACAAAGAAGGAGAAATTCTAGTCTCACAAAAAGGAGAGACAATTGCTAAACTTGACAAGCCTTCGAAAAAACTCATTAGGGAGCCATCTAACATCCCCAAAATTCAAAAGATAATAAAACCACACTAGTTACAAATACCTTTTCAACACATTCCAAAATAATCCAAACAAGATAAGCAATTCTATGATCTTTTTAATATGCTTTCTAAAGTAAATATCAATTTACCATTATTAGAAGTGATCATGAATATACCCTTCTATGCTAAGTTTTTCAAAGAGTTGAACACTAAGAAAATGAGGTATGAACTTAATAAGCGAGTAATAGTATCAAATATTTCTAGTGTTATACTTCAGCACAAACTTCACCCTAAGTTGAAGGACCGTAGAAGTTTTATCATAAACATAACTATGGGGGATAAGATGATCGCTAAAGCAATACTTGATTTAGGTGCTAGTATAAACTTGATGCCCTACTCTATATTCTTATAACTTGATTTAGGAGATTTAAAACCCATGACAATGTCCCTTCAACTTATGGATAGATCTCTTAAGTATCCAAAGGGAATAGTTAAGGATGTGCTGGTATAGGTAGACAATTTGATAATACATGTTGACTTTATGGTTCTGGATATGCAAGAAAATATAGCCTTGGACAAAGAGCACACAATACTACTTGGTAGACCATTTATGGAAACTACCAAGACTATTATTGATGTCCAAGATGGAAATTTGACAATGAAAGTCTTATGAGAGACTATTCATTTTAAAGTTTTTGATTCTTCACATTTTCCTTCTATTTCTGCCATAGATGAAATATTTGATGTTGACTCTTTGGATAATATTGTCCAAAGCACCTTTTCCCAAACCATAATAGAAAACAAGCTTGAAATTGTTCTTACACTTGCAGAGGATGAAGAAGATTTAGATGAGGAAACTAAGAGGTACCTTGAACAACTAGATAGTGATGAACTAATGACAAAATCTAGTACAATTTTAAATCTACCCAATTTCCCAACTAGTAAAGAGACCAATCCATCTAAACTTGAACTCAAAGACTTACCTAAGCCCTTAAAATATGTGTTTTTGGGATAAAGAAACTTATCCAGTGATAATTTCTTCAACCTTGACCAAAACCCAAGAAAAGGAATTATCTACCCAATTTTCAATATTAAGTAGGTTAGTCTAGTGCAAATGGTTCCTAAGAAATCTGGGATAACAGTTGTTAAAAATGCCAAAAGTGAATTATTGCCCACTATAATAATCATTGAATGAAGGATGTGTATACATTTTAGGAAATTGAATTTATAAACTAAAAAGGATCACTTTCCTTTTCCATTCATTAATCAAATGTTCGAAAGATTAGTTGGGTATGAATTTTACTATTTTCTATATAAACTGTCCAGATATTATCAAGTACCCATAGCACCAAAAGATCAAGAAAAGACCACATTTACATATCCTTTTAGGACATTTTATTTTCAAAGAATGTCATTTGGGTTATACAATGCCCTCACCACGTTCCAGAGGTGTATGATGTCTATCTTCTAGGACATGGTTAAAAAATTCATTGAGATTTTCATGGACGATTTCTCTATATTTAGAAACTCATTTGATGATTGCTTACATAAATTGACTTTGATTTTAGAAAGATGCATTGAATGCAATCTACCCTTTAGTTGGGAGAAAAGTCATTTTATGGTTCAATAAGGGATAGTGTTAAGACATATCATTTCAAACAATGGTACTGAAGTTGATATGGAAAAATTTGAATTGATTTCTAAACTATCTCCCCCTACATCTATTAAGGGGATAAGAAGCATCTTAGGACATGCAATATTTTACTAAAGATTTATGAAAGATTTCTCTAAAATAAGTTGTCTCTTATGTAACCTGTTATCAAAAGATTTTTATTTTGATTTCAATGATGACTGATTTATTTTCTTTAATACCTTGAAAGAGAAACTAACATCTACCCTTGTCATTATGGCACCAAACTAGTCTTTACCCTTTGAAATAATGTGTGATGCTTCTGATTATGCTATCAGAGCAGTCTTGGGACAAAGAATGGATAAGCATTTGCATGTCATCTATTATGCTAGCAAAACACTCAATGACGCCCAAATGAATTATACCACCACTGAAAAAGGAATTCTTGGATATAATGTTTTCTTTAGATAGATTCAGGTCTCATTTAGTAGGATCTAAAATGATTGTGCATTCTGATCATCCTGCTTTAAGATACCTATTAAGTAAACTGAATGCCAAGTCAAGATTAATCAGATGAGTCTTATTCTTACAAGAATTTGACCTAGAAATCATGGATAAGAAAGGTAGTGAAAACTTAGTAGATGGCCATTTGTCTAGGTTGATTTCTGACTTCAATTATCTTAAAGATGAGAGTAAATAAGATATAGTTGAACCTTTCCTTATGAACAATTTTTTTTCCAATGGGTCCAAACCCATGGTATGCAGATATTGTAAACTATCTTGCCACAGGAGTTTTGAGACCCAACACTTCATATCAGGACAAGAAAAGGTTCTTTAAAACAATCAAGGACTATTTCTTGGATGACCCTTATTTATACAAGATTGGTCACAATCAAGTCATCCGAAGATGTGTACCTGAAGAAGAACATAAGAGCATTTTTACTTTTGTCATAAACTTCATTGTATGGGCAATTTTGTGGAAAAAAGATAGCCCATAAGGTATTACAGTCTGGATTATTTTGGCTCACTCTTTTTATAGATGCTCATATGTTTTGTGCATAATGTGATAAATGTCAAAAAACAAGAAACATAAGCAAAAGAGATGAAATGCCTTTGACATCTAATTTAGTTGTTGAACTCTTCAATGCATGAGGGATTGACTTTATGGGTCATTTTACCCTATCCAATGGTTTTCATTATATTTTGGTTGTTGTGGATAATGTATCAAAGTGGGTATAAGCTATCCCCACTAAAACCAATAATGCTAATTTTGTTTAAAATTCTTGAAGGATTCAATATTTAGCAGGTTTGGAACGCCTAGAGCTATAATAAGTCATAGAGGTAGCCATTTTTGTAACAAAATCTTTGATGGAGTACTAAAAAAGTACAACATCACACATAGAGTAGCTGCTCCATATCATCCTCAAACTTTCAGTTTAGTGGAAGTAAGTAATAGTCAAATTAAGGGAATATTGGAACGCACTATGCATCCTTTAAAGAATGACTGCGTATTTAAGTTGAATGATGCCTTATGGGCATACCAAACAGCTTATAAATCACCCATTGGGATGAGCCCTTACCGATTAATCTTTGGGAAAGCATGCCACCTTCTCGTTGAATTCGAACACAAGGCTTACTAGGCAATTAAAGAGTTAAACATGGATTTATATAAAGCAAGAGAAAAATGGTTACTCCATCTTATTAAGTTGGAATAAATTAGGAACGAAACCTATAAGAATTCCAAATGATACAAAGAGCATACTAAGCACTATCATGACAAAAAGCTAGTTCCAAAGACTCTTCACCCTGGAATGAAATTTCTTTTATTTAACTCTCGTTTGAGATTGTTTCCTGAAAAACTAAGATCAAGATGGGATGGACCATTCAAAATAATCCAAGTATTTATACATGAAGTAGTAGAACTATTGGATTCCAAGACACAAATGATCACCACACACGAAGTGTGTGCAATGAATACATAAGTATACGTATCCCAATAAATAGTATAATGATAATAAAATATCGTTCTCACGAAAATTATTTTACTAAAAACTAATTTTTAAAACTAAAATAAATAAAAATCAATATTTTATATTTTTATATTTTAAGGAAGCAAAATTAAAATAACTAAAAGTAAATAGCAATAATTAATTAAATCATTTTTGGTAACTAAGAAGATGTATGAGAAAATATCTAGGAATACTTAATTACCTAATTTTCTAAACATGCGAATCGATAAAATTCCCCAATATAATTATCAATTAATTACATGATCAATTGAATCTAACCTAGCATGTATTCATCTATCAAGTAAACTACACACCATATAGTAATTAACTTAACCACACTCCCATATCAATTAAATTGCATACTACTCATTAAGTTCATCAATTATGGATCACATATATAAGAATCATACATCTCTACCTAGAATATCAACCTTCAATGCCATACTTTCAAAGTTATAATAGGTTTAGTTGTTTTCTGGTGAGTTTATGTCATTGTTTACAACAACATGTGTTAAAGTCTTAAGTTTGGGCTACTCAACAAATTCTTTTAAGTTATTCCCACAATTAGTAACATTTATCCTTAAATATTCAATAGCATTATCAATATTAGGGGGTTCAGATTCTTTAAACACTTTAAATATTACTTATTCATCTTGCACTCTCATTATAAGTTCACCTTTTTGTACATCAAGGAGTGCCCTTTCAGTTGCTAAGAATGGACGACCAAGTATGATAGAAATTTCATAGTCCCCTTCCATATTTAGCACAATGAGGTACACTAGAAAGATGAATTTGTCTACTTTTACTAGAAAATCTTCTACCATGCCTTGAGGTCTCTTAATTGATATATAGCCTGAGCAAGTTGCCCCATTTGGTTCTCCAAATTTCGAATTGAAGCCTCTTGAGTTGACACTTTTATATTAAATGATTGGATGAAGTCTTTCATCATCCTCATTAAAGCATTTGTATTGTCCTCAATAGGTGGCTTCTTCTCTTGGGCTTATGATTACTGTGGTTATTGAAAACCAGGTGGTGGAAATGATTGATGGTTGAATTGATTACCACCTTGGCTGTTGTTATTACTCCAAGAGAAATGTGGATGTTGTCTCCATCCTAGGTTATATGTGTTCGAGTATGGATTATTTTTTCAATTCGCATTACCCACATAGCATACAAATTCAGGATTATTTGGACATTTATCAAACAGATGAGCTCCTCCACAAAACACACACGACACTCTTGAATTTTAGACATGGTTTATAATCACTGTCGAGTTTTGAACCTTCAAAAGATTTGCCAAAGATGACACTTGAGCTGTAAGTGTTGTGATATCATTTACCTCATGCACTCTGACTACTCTTCTTGTGGTTGTTATTTTGTCCATTGGCCATTGATAATTATTGCTAGCCATTTTCTCAAGTAAATCATAAGCTTGATTGTAAGATTTGGCTTGCAAAGCTCCATTAGCAGATGTATCAACAATAATTCTTATTTGAGCATTGAGACCATTGTAAAAGTCTCCATTTGAATCCAAGAAGGAATACCATGATGAGGACACTTTCTTAGCAATTCCTTGAATCTTTCCCATGCTTCATATAAAGACTCTCCTTCGTGTTGTTGGTAGGAAGTAATATCATTCCTAAGCTTGGCATTATTTTTTGGTGGGAAGTATTTCATCAAGAATTTCTCCGCCAAACCATTCCAAGTTGTAATGAAATCAGGTGGCAAAGAGTTTATCCAAGCTCGAGCACGGTCTCACAATGACTTTAGCCTAAATGCCTCATCGGTCACACCACTAAACTTAAATGAATCTACAACTTTAATAAACAATTTGAGATGAAGATAAGGATCCTCTGTTGGTAATCTGCTGAATTGTCCAACTGTTTGTAGCATTTGAAACATCACTGGTTTTAGTTTAAACTGATTAGCTTGAATGTTTGGCCTTGTAATACTTGGATTTAGTCCTTCCAATGTAGGTATTGCATATTCATTCATAGTTATATCTCTATCATCCATCAAAGGCATTTGATTGTTCAAGTTTAGCTCATTATTGTTGATTTCTAATGAATAAGTCATGCAATAGACTCAACTATGTTTTTACAATAATAAAGGAGATGTCTAAATAAAAAAAATAAAAAATAAATAAATAAATAAGGAAAATAAATTAACTAAAATAAATAAGTGAATTAAAATTAAAATTAAAGTAAAAAAAAAATAAATTAAGAAAAATAATAAAATAAAAAATTATTAATTTTATAATATTTATAATCCCTCGCAACGATGCCAAAAACTTGATCGCTACACACGAAGTGTGTGCAATGAATACACAAGTATACATATCACAACAAATAATATAATTGATAAGAAAATATTGTTCCCACATAGATTATTTTACTATAAACTAATTTTTAAAACTAAAGTAAATAAAAATCAATATTTTTATGTTTTTATATTTTAAGGAAGCAAAATTAAAATAACTAAAAGTAAATCGCAATAATTAATTAAATCAGTTTTGCTAATTAAGAAGATGTGTGAGAAAGTATCTAGAAATATTTAATCACCAAATTTTCTAAACATGTAAATCGCTAAAATCCCTCTAATATAATTATCAATTAATTACATGATCAATTGAATCTAACCTAGCATGTATTCCTCTCTGAAGTAAACTACACACCATATAGTAATTAACTTAACCACACTCTCATACCAATTAAATTGTATACTACTCATTAATTCATAAATTATTGATCATATACATAAGAATCATACATCTCTGCCTATAAACTATGCATGTTATTTAATCAAGACATACAATTAAATAATTCTCTCAAATATATTTAATTTCCGCTATAGATAAATTATTGGTCAAACAATTAATAGCATACAAATCAGATTAAATAATATAATTAAGTTAAAATTATAATTGGGATAAAATATTAAATCATCACATGGTGAAAATTGGGTTCATAAGATCCCTAGATTAATAAATTAACTACACATAATTAAGTTCATAAAGCTCATATTTTTCATAAATAAAGACATAAAAATTGATAAATAAAATAGAAGAAGAAGAAATACAATCAATCTCTTGAATTTTAGTATTAATCTCCTCTTAAATCTTCACCAAAATTATGTTCTCTCTTTAATTTTTCTATATTTTTCTCTCTTTTTAGCTCCAAAAATTGACCAAAATTATGCTAATGATGGCCACTTTGGTTTATGAGGTGATTAGGGACTTAAATATAGCTCAGGTGCGATCTAGACCATTAGATCAGGTTCAGATCAAGAGCTGCGATTAAAACAAGAAAAACTAACAGTGTCAACCAATCACAGCATGACACGTGGTGTTAGAAATTCCCTGGGCGAATCAGAGCACGACACATGGACGAGGAGACCGATCAGAGTCATCACTCATTGAGTCAGCACCATATGGTGCAATGTGATTCGAGGAAATAGATGGTGTGGCGCACGGGTGGAACGCGACAAGCAATTGGGTGGAGACATGTGGCAGTGAAGTTTAACTGCAATTCGAACTCGAATTGAACATCGTGTTGACACATGGCACACATTTCATCCTCCTCACATACGGCGTAATGTGATTCAATTTCCCTGATTGTATGGCATCCGCATGGCTTGCCCAGTCAGCTCCCTTGCTTGTGTGGTAGGCCACGTGGCAGATCTTGATTGGTTTTGCGTGAAAAATTTATAAAAAAATCCCAAAAATTATATTTTCACCCCTTTTCACTAAAAAAATTATATTTTAATATTTTTGGCCCAAAAAATACTATTTAATCAATAAAACAAGTAAATATTAAGTAAAAACATGCACTAATAACTCTACGTTAATAGAGTCATCAACAAACAACATTCAAAGTCAATGGACATTGTGTGAAGCCTTATTTAAAAGGAACACATAATACTACCAAAATTGATTTTATTTGACTAAGTAATCCTTAGCACCATAATGATGTGTCTTGCTAAGACGTTAAACTAAGCACTGGATGGGAGGTAACCCATCATTGAAAGGTAATTTTATTTTATTTTAAGCAATTTAGTTTGTTTTATTAATTTGTTTACTTTTATGAGCACTTTGTTTATTTTATTTCATAAAATAATTACTTGTTAAGATGTGTTAGAGTACCTCTTTGTATTATTCAAATATGATGTTTGATGCAACTAGCAATCGACATCAAAATCCTTAACACATAAAGCAATTTGGTAACTTTTCTATCCCATCTCTTTTTACAATTTTCATCTTTTACATTTAGGACAATGTCAATTTTAGGTTGGGGGTGGTAGGATTTAAAAGTTACACAAATTAGGCAAAATTTAAATTTTATATAAATAATGTGCCTTTAATTTGCTTATTTAGTTGTGTATTTTCATATTAATTATTTCCTTTAATTTATTTTTTTATTTTATATATGTGTGTTATTTTATTTATTTGTGTGTTTAGGTAAATTATAGTAGTGTTCAAAATTTTGTCACAAAAATAATTATCTTAAAAATTAAGTTTAAGCAATGATTAGGTCTTTTTACATTATTAAATTAATTTCCAAAAACATATCAAGAAGTAATATGATAATTAATAAGTTTGTGTCATAACTAATATTTTATGATAAAATGTTGAAATGAAACGAATCCAAAATAGGTGTTTAGGAATCAAATAGTGAAGATTACTCTTGTGAGATATTATTTTAACCTTAAATTCTTTTATTCTAAGTGAAATATTTTCTTTCTACTCAAAACACTTATTCTATTTCTTCAAAATTTTAGATGGTTTTTATAGATATTAGCATTGAATGTATGAATTTTCTCATCTTAATAAAGTATCATATATTTATTTTTCATTTGCTTAGATTAAATGATTTAAGTAAAAATTGATAGTATATGCCTTTATCTCATTCATGCATGACTTTTACCAAAAAGAAACATATATGGGGTTACCTAAACCAATATCAAACAAAAAAGCCATAAACTTAACTACTCACCAAAATCCTACAAAACTTTCCAATCTATACATGAGTCCACTTTCTAAAAAAATATGTTGAAAAATCTATTAAAAAAATAGAGAGATAAAGAATATATAGTATAATCTACATATTACAACCTTTTTAGCCTTAAATAGTTGTGAGAGTTGGTTAGTACAAATGAAATATAGGAAATAATTCTCTTAGAATTAATTGCATTTATTTTTTCTAGAATTCTAAAAGGCATATATCTTAAAAAATTTGGTTAATGAGTTTGATAAATGCATGAAAATAATATGTATAATATCTTTATAATTTATACATTTGATTCCTTTCATAAGATCAAAGTTATGCACTATTTTGAGTCTTTCTTCTTTTATAAGTATGTAGACTTATTAGCTCATTTCTAAACATAAATTCTATTTGCATACACCTTAGTATGAGTTCTTAAACAAATAGGATTCAGTGAATTGAGGGTATTGACATATGAGGAGTAAAGTTGAAGCGAAGTTGGATTCCTAACACTAAAAGTGAGTAAAGTGAAAACAAAACATTTTATCATAAAATATGAAAGTGATTTTTGAATAATTATGGTAGTAAATCATGAATGTTTAAGAAATTATAATAATCTATCCTTAAAGGTTTTAATTATAAAACTTAAATGAAATTTTAAGCATGAAAATTTTGTGTTTTATTTTACTTTGTTATTTTACTTGTTCTACTTGTTTTTAAAGATTGTTTATTTAGTTTAATATTTATGGGTATCATTACTGAAAACCCTCAAGAGACTTAAACTCATCCAATAGGGAAACCTAGGGATTTAAAGGCTTGTTACATGATGAGTGCTCAAAAAGCACTAAAATTACCATGATTTTATGCACATTAATTGATTAAAAAAATATATATTTATATGTTTTATCATATATTTATATAAATTTTTCATTTTTGGAATCACGGGTATTTTTATTGTTTTTCAGGTATTTTTGCTTAAAAAAGCACGTAGCACGCATCTTCAAGCGCTACAAGAAGATGCTCTAGTACGCGCGCGCGTGCGCTCTTTCTTTCCGCGCGCACCTCAGTGCGCCAATGCTGCCTTCCGCGCGCGCCTATGCGTGCCCCAGCTCCACTCTGCGCGCGCCGCTGCCATCTGCGCCCCAAATCCACGCGCAGCCGCCCCACATCATACTGATGTCATCAGTATGCCATCATCAGTCACTACTCCGCGTTTCCATCATTTTTTAACATTTTTTCACCCACTTTTTCTCTCCATCCTCACCTATAAATACCCCCCTTCTCTACACCTCAAAACACACTTCTCTCCTCTTTCTTTCTCTCAATTTCTTAGTTTTTTAGTTTTTTCTTAGTTTTTTAGTTTTTTCTTAGTTTTTTAGTTTTTTCTTAGTTTTTTCTTAGTTTTTAGTTTTTCCTTAGTTAGTTTTTCTTAGTTTTAGAGTTCTTCTCTTTTTGAGAAGAACTAGTTATGTTTTTGTAATTTATTAGCTTTTTGATTCAATAAATGGGAGTGCAAATTCCGCTTGGAGGTTTTCCAGCAACGGGAATAGCATCGAAGTTCTGTAAGGATTTTATTTTCTTTGCAGTTATTTTTACATGTTATATTTAATTTGTCTGTTATTAAATTTAACTGTGCTGGCTATTTGTAAACATGATATAATAATAACGTTGTTGTGCTTACGAAATATTAAATAAGTAAAAATCTCTAAATTGAATTGATTTTATTTTTATTCAAGATTATATATTAAGAATGTTAGAGAGAAATATATTATTTTTCATTACAAACTTAAATCTGAAAATTAGATTTTAAGGTTTAGTTATTCGGTCTGATTTAGAGTAGTGCTATTTTATTTGTTGGTACAATCGCCCGGTAGTTAGAGTGAAGCTCTATTTCAAAAGTTTTTATAAGAATTATTATCTAAAAATGTATTGACAACATGTTTTCAGTAGTGGTTTTAAAACTTGAAAGTTAGTACTCGGATAACTAAATTCTTAGGTTTAATTTGGACACCTTGAATAAAGTTTAAACTGTCTAACCCCACCAAAGGTGGCATTTAAATGGTTCATTTTCAATCTCTTAGAAAAAGGAATTAATTTAATTAACCAAATTAGTTATCAACCTCACTCATAGGTGTTAATTGATTTGTTTAGTTAACAAAGAATATCTAACCCCACCAAAGGTGGTATTCATATAAAAAAGAGAGAATCAATAAATATCAATTCATATATTTAATAACCTAAATAATATGAGCAGACATAATTAACTTAGTTATTATATCCATAAATACTCCACTGTTTTAACAGATAAAATTTGCATAAATGTTTATTGAATCTATGTTTATTTTTATGTAGGTAGATTAAAAACACAAAACCCCAAAATATCGTGACAGGATGTTTAGGATTTAATTTCGTTTTTAAAAGTTTAATAATAAATTAAAAACCACATATATTCTTTCCTTAGATCGACCTTGGGAGTATACTTATCATTTTCTACGAAATGATTCGTGCACTTGCGAGAGTTTTATAAATATAAAACCATAGTATCGGCAGGATCGGCGATGTCGGTTCTGCCCGATCAAGTTTTTGGCGTCGTTGCCGGGGAAGGAATAGCGTTTTTAAATTATTTATCAAAATTTTAAAAACTTTTTGTGTTGTAAATAATTGTGAATTTTTTATTAAAAAAATAAAAAATTTTGTTGTTTGTGAAAAGTAAAAAAAAATTCAAATTTCAATTTCATTATAAATAAAAAAAATTAAAATTTTTTCTTCTTTTATCTTTTTTTTTCTTTTATTCTTTTATCTTTTTCAATTATTTTTTTTAATTATTTTTTATTTTATTTTATTTTTGGCTTAATTTTTAATTTGAAATTATTATTTTTTCTCTTTTTATTTTTTTATTTTTATTTTACTTTCAATTTATTTTATTTTTTATTTATTTTTTTTTTAACATTTTTTTTATCTTAATTTTCGTTTAAGTTAATTAACTTAGGTTTTTAGTAACATAATTTACTAACTTATATTAATTTAATTTACTAACTTAATTAACCTAGATTTTCATTAACTTAATTAACCTACCTTTGATTAACTTAATTAACTTAAATTTTAACTTAACTTAAATTAATTAAATTTTAATAGCATAAAAAGTAAAGATCTAAGGGAGTTCTGTCTAGGAGACTAGTTCCTTGAAGTCTTTGTGCCACTAGTATTTCCTGGGAACGTTGTTCTGTCTAGGAGGATGGTTTTTAAGGAGCCTTTGCCCCACCATTCTTTCCTGGGAGCACTCTTGGTTAATACTGATTATGTTATTTTAACTTAGATATTATACTTAAAAACAAAAAAACCAAAAAAACCAAAAAAAAAGTCTAAAACTATCTCCAAAATTTTAAAGTTTTAATTACAATCTAAGGAGTTAGTTTTTTTGTTTGATCTAGGTACAATTGTGTTTTGATGCCTTTAATTATTTGATTTGTACCTAGACGTGGATTATCTAAAACTCACAAGCATGTCCCTAGTTTTAAGTACAGAAAAATTTGAAAATCCATAAGACATGACTGAAAAAGTATAGGTAGACAATCTTGTCTTACTTGTAGGTTTGATTGACTCAATGATGAGGGGACATTGAGTTTACTTAAAATGAAATCCCCAAGTTACGTCTTGCTAAGACGTTAAACTAAGAGCTGGATGGGAGGCAACCCATCATTTTAGGTAATTTTTTGTTATTTGTTTTATATACTTAATTTTATTGTTTATTTTAGTTTAATTATATGTTAATAATTTTTAAATTGTTAAAACTAAAAATATTTGTTGAGTGGTTAGAAGTTCACAGCAATCTGTATGTATACACTTTAATGATAAATATGATGAATGCACCTGCATTTCTCCATTACTACTTACACATTCTCAAGAAATAGGTAATATTTCTTCTCTTTTCTCTTTATCTTTAATTTACAGTTGTTACATTGAGGACAATGTAAGTTCTAGGTTGGAGGTGGTGAAAAGTTACCATGCTTAATTAGAAAAGAAAAAAAAAGATTTAACAATTTAAAAATTAAAAAAAAAATTTCAAAAAAAAAATTATTAATTTTTTCTTTTTTATGTTCACATCTTCATTTTTTGTGTTTGGTTTTATTTTCTTTGTGTGATTTAGTAATTTTTGGAATTAAAAAAAAATTCACAAAAAATTATCATTTCTTTAAATCAAATTTAAGTAAATAGTTAAGTCTTTTCTACTCTAAGATTAATTAGATTAATTTTTGAAAACATATCATGAAATATTTTGTAATTATTTTTGATAATTAGTTAGTTTTTATCATAACTAGTATTTCTTGATAAGATATAGAAATTATATTAAACCCAAAATCGGTGTTTATGAATTTGTTTTAGTGGAGACTACCTTTGTGAGATATAATTTGAGCCTAATTTCCCTTATTCAGAGTGAAATATATATTTTTTCTACTCCAAACACATTTCTTATTTCTTCAAATTCTTAGATGATCTCTATAGCCATTAATATTGAATGTATGAATTTTTTCGCATCTTAATAGAGTGTCGTATATTTTTTATTATTATTTTTGCTTAGATTAAATGATTTGAGTAGAAATTGATAGTATATGCTTTTATCTCATTCGTGCATGATTGTTACAAAAAAAAGACATATATGGGGTTACCTAAACCAAGATCAAAGAGAAAAGCCACAAAATTAACCACTCACCAAAATCCTAAAAAACAATGTACAATCTGTACATGGGTTGACTCTCTAAAAAAATGATATATATTGAAAAGTATCTTCAGAAAAATATAGAGAGATAAAGAATATATAGTATAATCTACATACTATGATCTGCATTACCCAAAATCCTAAAAAATGTACAATCTGTACAGGGATTGACTCTCAAAAAAATGATATATATTGAAAAATATCTTCAGAAAAATATAGAGAGATAAAGAATATATAGTATAATCTACATACTATAACCCACATTGCCTACAAAGTTGTGAGTAAAGGCTAATTACAAAAGAAAGATATAGAAAGTAATTCCCTAAAAAGTCATTGCACTTTCTTCATTTGTAAAAGGCATATATCTTGAAATTTTTTCTTAATGAGTTTGATTTATGCATGAAAATAATTTTTATATACGATATCTTTATAATTTATACATTTGATTCCTTCCATGAGATCAACGTCAAAATAACACTTTGAACCTTTATTCTTTATACATATGCGAACATATTAGTTCATTTCTATACATCAACTCTTTCGCATATAAATTAGTATGAGTGTTTGAACCCATAGGATTCATTGTTTTGAGAGTATTGACTTGTGAGGTATAGAGTCGAAGCGAATTCGGATTCATGACACTGAAATTGGGTAAAATTAAATTGATACATTTTTGATATGAAATATGAAAATGATTTTTGACTAATTGTTATAATAAATCATGATTGTTTAAAGAGATTAAAATAACTTATGCTTGAGATTTTAATTATGATCTTAAAGAAGATTAAAAAGTATGAGACATTTTTGTGATATGTTGTTTTCTTTTATTCTTAAAAGTTAATTTTTGATTTTGTTGTAATTTTAGTTTGAAGTTGATTGTTTTTATTTTTTATTTTAATTTTTACATTTATTTCAATGTTTGTGGGTATCATTACTAAAAACCCTCCACGCGCGCCGCTGCCATTTCGCCCCATTTTCGCACGCAGCCACCCCCATGACATCATGCTGACGTCATCAATGACCTCAGCAATTGCACTCCGCGTTTTCACAATTTTTTAACATTTTTTCACTCACTTTTTCTCTCCATCCTCACCTATAAATACCCCCCTTCTCTTCACTTCTAAACACACCTAAAAACACATTCTCTTCTCCCTTTCTTTCTCTCTTTTCTTAGATTTTTTAGTTTTTCTTAGTTTTTAGCTTTTCTTAGTTTATTTCTCTTAGTTTTAGAGTTCTTCCCTTTTTAGGAAGAACTAGTTATGTTTTTGTAATTTATTAGCTTTTTGATTCAATAAATGGGAGTGCAAATTTCGCTTGGAGGTTTTCCAGCAACGGAAATAGCATCGAAGTTCTGTAAGGATTTTATTTTCCTTACAGTTATTTTTTATGCTTTATTCTTATATGTTATATTTAATTTGTCTGTGATTAAATTTAACTCTGCTGGCTGTTTATAAACATGATGTAATAATAACATTGTTATGCTTGCGAAATATTAAATAGGTAAAAATCTCTAAAATGAATTGATTTTATTTTTATTCAGGATTTTATATTAAGAATGTTAGAGAGAAATATATTATTTTTCATTACAAACTTAAATCTAAAAATTAGATTTTAAGGTTTAGTTATCCGGTCTAATTTAGAGTAGTCCTCTTTTATTTGTTGGTACAATCGCCCGGTAGTTAGAGTGAAGCTCTATTTTAAAAGTTTTTATAAGAATTATTATCTGAAAATGTATTGACGACATGTTTTCAGTAGTGGTTTTAAAACTTGAAAGTTAGTACCCGGATAACTAAATTCTTAGGTTTAATTTGGATACCTTGAATAAAGTTTAAACTGTCTAACCCCACCAATGATGGCATTTAAATGGTTCATTTTCAATCTCTTAGAAAAAGGAATTAATTTAATTAACCAAATTAGTTATCAACCCCACCCATAGGTGTTAATTGATTTGTTTAGTTAATAAAGAATATCTAACCCCACCAAAGGTGGTATTCATACAAAAAAAAGAGAATCAATAAATATCAATTCATATCTTTAATAACCTAAATAATATGAGCAAGCATAATTAACTTAGTTATTATATCCATAAATACTCCACCATTATAAATGATAAAATTTGCATAAATGTTTATTGAATCTATGTTTATTTTTATGTCAGTAGATTAAAAACACAAAACCCCAAAATATCGTGATAGGATGTTTAGGATTTAATTTTGTTTTTAAAAGTTTGAATAATAAATTAAAAACCACATACATTCCTTCCTTAGATCAACCTTTGGAGTATACTTATCATTTTCTACGAAATGATTCGTGCCCTTGCGAGAGTTTTATAAATACATAAAACCAAAAGAACGGTAGGATCGGCGATGTCGGTTCTGCCCTGATCACCTGACATACTGTATGGTGTTGGATTGATTAACCGCTATATGGAGAAACCAACAATCACCCATGATAAAAGTCAAATTATTGCATTTTTGTTAGGATTTAAATGTTGATATTTGTGTGAAAATTGCATTTATTTGAGTATTTAATCTACAAATGTCATTTCACGGGTATTTCGTGTTTAAAGTGCAATTTCAGGTAAAATCATGATTTTGGAGAAGTTTGGGACAAATTTCAATGATCAGGATTGAGTGCAAATAAAAAGAAAACAAAGTTTCAAAATTTGGAATTTCGCCGCCGGTGAAAATCTTACAGAGAATACGGTGAAAATCATGCACGGAGCACTGGTATTGGCAAATTCATCTCGCTGCTAGCCAAAGTAATCTTGCCACCGGCCAAGTGCATCTCGCCACCGGCCACATTAATCTCGCCGCCGATGAGAATCAGCGAAACCAAGATCGTAACTTTTCGAGAAATCTCGCCGTAGCGAGAATAATGTTGCCGCCGGAGAGTTTCGTCCGAAAACACATTTTTTATGTGGTTTTGTTCCAAAATTGCCCCCAAAACCCTAGATCTATATATACAATATGATGGAGAAAGAGGCAGACAGCAAAGAGAGCAGATTTGAGTCATTTTTGGAGGAGAAGAAACAATTTTGGAGAGAAAGTTTGGAGAAGCTTGAAGGATCATCACCTTTGTTTCTACCAAGTCTTCATCTTCAAGAGTTTTTCATCTCTTCTCCTTAGCTTTTATTTTATGCATTTTATTCAGATTTGTTATTCATGGATTCAATTGAGATAATGTTTGTTCTTATTTCTATTATGAACTAATTCGCTTTTGCTAAGGCTATGATGTAGTTGAATCACGAAAATCTGATTTCTTTTGTTATTGTTATATGAGTTCATTGTTTTCAAGTTGAGTATTTATTTCCATGCTTAATGCTTTTAAATTTCTGGCCAAGATTTAGATGATTTGTTGCATCATATTGAAACCGAGAGGAGATGTGTAATGAATGCTTCTTGTGATAAATACCGTATGTTGAATGCGAGTGTGAGAACTAATGCATGATGTATGTGGTTATTCTAGAAATTCCATAAATCGTAATGTGCTTGTTTGTGATTAAATCTTCATAGAAATATAGTTGGTTTTCATAGATAAGTAATTCTAATATAACTCGAGAGAGAGTATTAGGTAAATTTGGGTTTTTCAACCATCACTTTTAGCTTTGATTCTTATATAACATGACTTGAAATCGGATTGAATTGATTTAGTGAAATCAAATGCCTTAGCATTTTTAATCATTTGTGAACAAAATTCAATTGTGTTATTTGCATTTAGTTTTAAGTTAATTTGCTTCTTAAAAAATTTCAACAATTCGGTTTTTCAAATAAAATTAGGATTAGTCAATTTCGGTACTTAGTAATGCCATTCCTTGTGGGTTCGATATCCGTACTTTTGTACACTTTATTATTTGAACGATTCGTACACTTGCAAAAATACGCATCAAGTTTTTGGCGTCGTTGCCGGGGAATGGTTTGATTTTATTAATATCGATACTACCTAATCTTAGTTTTAATTTGACGTTAATTTGCTTTATCATTTAGAGTTGTTGCTGCTCATTTGCATTATTTATTTTAGTCATTTCTTGCAATTTTTTAGTTTTTTTATTTTTCTCTTTTATTTTATTTATCATAAAATAAAAAAAATAAAAAAAGTAACTTTGTGTTGTTTTTGTGCTAGTTGATTTTCTGGTTGTAGGATTTTTGTATGAGACGTACAAGAAGCCTTAACCTTCTTCCATTTGATCCGGAGATTGATAGAACATATAGACATCTAAACCGAGAGAGAAGGCATTCAACCTCAGCTCCTAATAGACAATCAGCCATGGATCCACCATTTGTTGAGGGAGGTGGAAATCGTAGAGCTTTGAGGGATTATGATGCGTCTAATGTTGCTGGAACTACATCGGGTATAAGGAGGCCAACTATTCAAACCAATAACTTTGAGATAAAACCATCCTTTATCCAAATGGTTCAATCAAATCAATTTGGGGGAATGTCAAAGGATGATCCAAATGCGTATTGCTTACTTTCTGGAGGTGTGTGATCTTTACAAGATAAATGGTGTGTCTGAAGATGCTGTAAGATTGAGGGTTTTTCCTTTTTCACTTTGGGATAAAGCCAAGGAGTGGCTAAACTCATTACCACCGAGATCAATTACAACATGGAATGAATTGGTTCAGAAATTCTTGTCCAAGTTCTTTCCTCCAACAAAGACAGCAAAATTGAGGAATGAAATCACATCTTTTACACAGTATGACCAAGAATCATTGTATGAAGCTTGGGAAAGATTCAAAGAAATGTTGAGGAAGTGCCCACATCATGGTATACCAATTTGGCTACAGCTGGAGGGTCTTTAATGGGAAAAACACCAAAGGATGCTCATAAGTTGTTAGAGATTATGGCAGAAAACAACAATCAGTGGCATTCAGAGTGGGTAATTGCAAAAAGACCAGTAGCAGTGCATGAAATTGATTCAGTAAATGCTTTGTCGGCTCAAGTTGCTGTTCTTTCAAGAAAGATGGATTCTTTGTCATCCAAATTCGAATCCAAACCAACGGCACAATTTGATTTATGTGGTGGAAATCATGCTAGTATCGAGTGCCAAGTTGGAAATCCATTTGCTTCACCAAATGCTAAGCAAGCAAATTATGTTTCAAATTTCCAAAAACCTCAACATAACCCATATTCGAACACGTACAATCCAGGTTGGAGAAATCATCCAAATTTGTCATGGGGAAATAACCAAGGGGGATTTAAACTGTCATCATCTTCCTACCAACCCCAATAGAAGAAACAAACAGATTTGGAAAGAATTTTAGGAAAGTTCATTGAGGAGTCAAGAACAAATTTTAGAAATCAAGAGGCAATCAATAGGGACATCCAAAACCAACTAGGGCAGCTTTCAAAGTAGATTGTAGAAAGGTCTCAAGGATCGTTGCCTAGTGACACAATAAATCCCAAAGAACATGCAAAGGCTATCACATTGAGAAGCGGTAGAGAAATAGAGAATCAGAGGAAATCGGAGAAAAAGATGGAAGAATCTAAAGAAAAGCCATCAACATCCCAAGATGTTCAACCTTCCCCAAATGAGAAATATGAGCCTCCTATCCCATATCCTCAAAGATTGAATAAGAAAAGGCTTGATAATCAATTTGATAAATTTCTGAATTTTTTTAAGAAATTGCATAATAACATTCCTTTTGCAGAAATGCTGGAACAAATGCCTAAGTATGCAAAATTCATGAAGGAAATTCTATCAAAGAAGAGGAGGCTGGGAGATTATGAAACTATCATACTAAATTAGGAGTGCAGTGCAGTTCTTCAAAGAAAACTGCCACAGAAATTGAAAGACCCAAGGAGTTTTACTATACCTTGTACTATAGGAAGTTGCAATTTTGATAAAGTCCTATGTGATTTAGGAGCAAGCATTAATTTGATGCCACTTTCTGTTTTCAGGAAACTAGGCCTGGGAGAAGTGAAGCCCACTTCAATCTCTCTATAATTAGCGGATCGATCGGTGAAATATCCTCGAGGGGTAATTGAGGATGTTTTAATTAAAGTTGACAAATTTATTTTCCCTGTAGATTTCGTGGTGCTTGACATGGAGGAAGATAGAGAGGTACCGTTGATATTGGGGAGATCGTTCCTTGCAACTGGAAGAACATTGATTGATGTTCAGCAAGGAAAGCTCATTCTACGGGTGCAAGATGAATAAGTGACTTTTGATGTTTTTGAAGCAATGAAATTTCCAAGTGAGGTACATTCTTGATTTCAAATTAACACTCTTGACAGGATAATCTCGGAAACTTTTGAGGAGAGAACTCCATTGCTACCACTAGAAGCTTACCTTGTGAAATCTGTAACAATTGAGAAGGAAGATGAGGGAGTGAGACAATGTTCTGAATTACTGGCAACACTTGATGAATATTTGTCCAGTGATGGAACATTCAAGGAGTTGGGAACAAATGAAACTTCAACCTCAGTGGTAAAGAAGGAAGCCAACAAGATTGAGCTAAAGCCACTACCATCCCATCTAAGGTATGCCTATCTTGAAGACTCTGAATCTTTTCCTGTTATTATTAACAATTCCTTGAATGATGAAGAGGAAAACAAGCTATTAGGAGTTATTCGGACTCATAAAATGGCAATTGGATGGACAATGGCGGACATCAAAGGAATTAGCAATTCTGTTTGCATGCATAAAATCTTGATGAATGAGGATTACAAGCCCACAATTCAGCCACAAAGGCGCTTAAACCCAACAATGCAAGAAGTGGTCAAGGTTGAGGTGATTAAGCTTTTGGATGCCGGGGTAATTTATCTGATTTCAGATAGTGCTTGGGTAAGCCCAATTCATTATGTACCAAAGAAAGGAGGAATCACAACTGTAGAAAATGAAAACAATGAGATTATTCCAACAAGGACAGTGACTGGGTGGAGAATGTGTATTGATTATTGAAAGTTGAACGACACCACTCGAAAAGATCATTTTCCTTTGCCATTTATTGATCAGATGTTGGAAAGATTAGCTGGACATGATTATTATTATTTTCTTTATGGATATTCCGGGTTCAACCAAATTGTAATTGCACCAGAGGACCAAGAGAAGACAACATTTACATGCCCTTATGGTACTTTTGCATACAGAAGGATGCCATTCGGTTTATGTAATGCACCTGTAACTTTCCAAAGATGCATGATAGCAATTTTCTCTAATATGGTCAAAAAATTTCTCTGATATGGTCGAAAATTTTATTGAGGTTTTTATGGATGATTTTTCTATTTTTGGCCATTCTTTTGATAATTGCTTGCATAATCCCTCTTTAGTCTTGCAGCGTTGTAAAGACACAAATCTAGTGCTAAATTGGGAGAAATGTCACTTCATGGTTCAAGAAGGAATTGTTCTTGGCCATCAGATTTCAACAAAGGGAATAGAAGTGGACCGTGCAAAGGTGGAAGTGATCGAAAAATTACCACCTCTAACAACTGTAAAGGGCGTTAGAAGTTTCTTGGGACATGCTGGATTTTATAGAAGATTTATTAAAGATTTTTCAAAAATAACAAAACCACTTTGCAGTTTGTTAGTTAAAAATGCACAGTTTGATTTTTCTCCTGATTGTTTGCAAGCTTTTAACCTTTTGAAGGAGAAGCTCACTTCGGCCCCTATAATTTGTGCACCAGATTGGAGTTTTCCATTTGAGGTAATGTGTGATGCTAGTGACTATGCTATAGGTGTTGTTTTGGGCCAAAGGAAGAATAAGTTGCTGGATGTGATTTATTATGCAAGCAGGACATTAACAGATGCACAACTTAACTATGCAACAACTAAGAAAGAGCTTTTGGCAGTAGTGTTTGCATTTGATAAGTTTAGATCTTATTTAATTGGGTCTAAAATCATTGTTTATACTAATCATTCTGCTCTTAAGTATTTGCTAGCCAAGAAAGATGCCAAACCGTGATTACTAAGATGGATTCTTCTCTTGCAAGAATTTGACTTAGAAATCCAGGACAAAAAGAGGACCGAAAATTTGGTTGCTGACCATTTGTCCAGGTTGGAGGAAGATTACCTTGAGGTTGAAGACCAAATTAATGAGACATTTCCTGATGATAAATTGCTTGCTATCCGAATGGCTCCATGGTTTGCTGATTATGCAAATTATTTGGTCAAGAAAATTTTACCTCCTGACTTGTCTTATCAACAAAAAAGGAAATTCTTTTCTGATTTGAAACATTATTTTTGAGATGAACCTTACTTGTACAAACATTTTACAGATCAAATTATTAGAAGATGTGTGCCAGAGGAAGAAATGGAAAGCATTCTTCGTCATTGCCATTCAAAGGAAGTTGGAGGACATTTTGGCGGAACAAAACCTGCAGCAAAAATTTTGCAATCCGGATTCTATTGGCCTTCATTGTTTAAAGATGCTTTCAAGTTTGTTTCAATGTGTGATGATTGCCAAAGGAGCAGAAATATTTCACGGAGACATGAAATGCCCTTAAATAATATTTTGATAATTAATTTATTTGATGTTTGGGGTATTGATTTTATGAGGCCTTTTCCTTCATCTCATTCTAATAAATACATTCTTGTTGGTGTAGATTATATCTCTAAATGGGTGGAAGCAGGTCCCTTGCCTACTAATGATGCTAGGGTTGTGATCAATTTTCTCAAGAAGAACATATTTTCCAGATTTGGCACACCTAGAGCAATTATAAGTGATGGAGGTAAGTATTTTTGCAATAACCAATTTGAGGCTTTGTTGCAAAAATATGGAGTAACACATCGAATAGCAACACCTTACCATCCTCAAACTAGTGGACAAGTAGAAGTGTCAAACCGAGAGTTGAAGAGGATCCTTGAAAAGACTGTAAATAACTCACGCAAGGATTGGTCAAGGAAACTAGATGATGCACTTTGGGCCTATAGGACAGCTTTCAAGACACCTATCGGCATGTCTGCATACCGATTGGTGTATGGAAAAGCTTGTCACCTTCCAGTTGAATTGGAACATCGGGCATATTGGGCAATTAAAATTCTGAATTTTCATCATAAGTCAGCAGGTGAAAAGAGGGTGCTGCAATTGAATGAGATGGATGAAATGAGGAATGATGCTTATGAGAATGCTCGAATATACAAGGACAAGACAAAGGTTTGGCATGATAAGCACATTTTGAGGTGAAACTTTGAGGTGGGATAAAAAGTGCTACTTTATAATTCCCGTCTCAGACTTTTTCTAGAAAAGCTAAAATCTCGTTGGTCAGGGCCTTTTCTAGTAACCAAGCTGTTCCCTTATGGAGCAGTTGAGATCAGTCATGAAACAAAGGGAATGTTCAAAGTGAATGGACAACGGTTGAAGCCATATTTTGACGGAGAATTCAACAAATAAAAAGATTCTCTAGAGTTACAACAACCTCAGTAAAGAATGACAGAAAGTCTAGCTAATGACTATAACTTAAAGCGCTTAATGGGAGGCAACCCATCAGGTAAAAAATAAAAATAAAAAAATAAAAAAATTTACGTTCGCCGCCGGCGGAAAGGAGATCTCGTTGTTCTTTCTTACATTGAGGACAATGTAAGGTTTTGGTTAGGGGTGCGGTAAACGGTAAGTCTTTTCTTCGCTTCATTTTTAGTAGTTTTGTTTGTGTGTTTATTTGTGTTTAATTTTGATTTTCCATTTATTTTTTTGCATTTTGATTTAATTTCTTTTATTTGTTTATTGTCTTATTTCTATTTTTATTTTTTTTATTTTATTTGCATTTTACTTATTTTAATTTGCGCGTTGATGATAATAATGTGATTGTGATAACAAGTAGCTTTTAGAAGATATTAAATTTTGTTTCGGTTTAAAGATAATTTCAAATGTTGATTTTACCTAGTTGTCGACTCTTTTGGTATGTGGTATGATTTGGTTGATTAGTCTAAATGCTTAAAGAAGTCTTATGTGCGAATTTTTCATGGACATTTTTGTGATCTCAACAAACTCTAGAACTCATTTGAAAACCTCTTGAGGCGAAATAACTTGGAATTGCACTGTTTAGGATATGATGTAGGCCATTTTTGGATCGATTGTGCCATTTTAAGCCTATCTTGTTATCCTTATATCACTAGTTACCTCTTTAAACCTATTTAAATATATTGTTAGCCTTACTTTTCTTTCTTTTTGCCTTCTATAACCTACCTTTTATTGAGCCAATATATATATATATATAATTCATACCTTATTTGTTAAGAGCACTTAATTTTGAACACAAAATTTTCAAGAGAAATTGAAGAAATCTTCCACATATATTGGAAGAAATTGGTTGAGGGTTATGTCTTTTCAAGAGCAATTGGAGTAAGGATGAAAAAAAAAACAAAATTCCCACATATATGGGAAGAAAATGGTTGGCTTTTCAAGAGCAATTGGAGTAAGAAAAAAAATAAGAAAGCCTTCACATTCTAGTAAATAAAAGAGTGTTAGTGATGGATGTACTGAGGTGAAAGATTGAGGAAGAACTTTGTTTATCTTTGGAAAAATGGGTTATGATCGGAAGAAACAATTTGGGTTAAATGGTGTTACTCTTTTACTTAATTGGTTGTGTTTAATGTAATAAGTGCTCTTATTTGTATTTTGACACTTCCCGTTCTTTCTTAACCAAATACCTAAGCCTAACATTACAAGCCTCATAAAGTCTTATTGATCCAAAGTGGTGTATTTTCCTTCATTAGTGGAGAGAGGTTTGAAAAGTGAGCCTATGGAGTTTGATATTTCACCTTTTTGTTTGTGGATGTTATGCATAATATTATCCGGGCATTATGGCTATTGGTTTGTGGTTTGATGGATGTTTAAGAGTCAATAATAAAAGTGAAATTGGCATTTGAGATTTCTTAAAGCATAGGTGATATTTAATTATTCTATGTGTTGTGTGTTATTTACAATTTTTGAGACATTTGTGCAAATTAATTGTTGTGTGATTTTATTGTTTTGAGTTAGGATAGTTATAGGTAAGATGTTTGTGGGTATTATCACTGGAAGCCCTCACGAGACTACAACTCGTCCTACTAGAGCCGCCTAGGGGTTTAAAGGCTTATTGCATACACTTAATGTAATGTTGTAAATAGAATAAATTTTCTTTGAATTTTTCCTTTAATGTCTCCTTTGAATTTATTCATAGATCGCTTTTCTTGCTAGAGACTAGCAAGAAGCTGGTTGGGGGTTGTTGATAAGAGTCAAATTATTGCATTTTTGTTAGGATTTAAATGTTAATATTTGTGTGAAAATTGCGTTTATTTGATTATTTAATCCACAAATGTCATTTCACGGGTATTTCGTGTTTAAAGTGCAATTTCAGGTAAAATCATGATTTTGGAGAAGTTTGGGACAAATTTCAATGATCGGAATTGAGTGCAAATAAAAAGAAAACAAAGTTTCAAAATTTAGAATTTCGCTGCCAGCCAAAGTAATCTCGCCACCGGCCAACATAATCCCGCCACTGGCCACATTAATCTCGCCACCAGCGAGAATCAACAGAACCAAAATCACAACTTTTCCAGAAATCTCACCGTGGCAAGAGTAATGTCGCCGCAGGCGAGTTTCGTCCGAAAACACATTTTTATGTGGTTTTGTTCAAAAATTGCCCCCAAAACCCTAGATCTATATATACAATATGATGGAGAAAGAGGCATACGGCAGAGAGAGCAGATCTGAGTCATTTTTGGAGGAGAAAAGACAATTTTGGAGAGAAAGTTTGGAGAAGCTTGAAGGATCATCACCTTTGTTTCTACCAAGTCTTCATCTTCAAGAGTTTTTCATCTCTTCTCCTTAGCTTTTATTTTCTACATTTTATGCAGATTTGTTATTCATGGATTCAATTGAGATAATGTTTGTTCTTATTTCTATTATGAACTAATTCGTTTTTGCTAAGGCTATGATGTAGTTGAATCAAGAAAATCTGATTTCTTTTGTTATTATTATATGAGTTCATTGTTTTGAAGTTGAGTATTTATTTCCATGCTTAATGCTTTTAAATTTCTGGCCAAGATTTAGATGATTTTTTGCATTATATTGAGACCGAAAGGAGATGTGTGATGAATGCTTCTTGTGATAAATACCGTATGTTAAATGCGAGTGTGAGAACTAATGCATGATGTATGTGGTTATTCTAGAAATTCCATAAATCGTAATGTGCTTATTTGTGATTAAATCTTCATAGAAATATAGTTAGCTTCATAGATAAGTAATTCTAATATAACTCGAGAGAGAGTATTAGGTAAATTTGGGTTTTTCAACCATCACTTTTAGCTTTGATTCTCATATAACATGACTTGAAATCGGATTGAATTGATTTAGCGAAATCAAATGCCTTAGCGTTTTTAATCATTTGTGAACAACATTCAATTGTGTTATTTGCGTTTAGTTTTAAGTTAATTTGCTTCTTAAAAAATTTCAACAATTCGGTTTTTGAAATAAAATTAAGATTAGTCTATTTCGGTACTTAGTAATGCCATTCCTTGTGGGTTCGATATCCGTACTTTTGTACACTTTATTATTTGAATGATTCGTACACTTGCGAAAATAAGCATCAACCCATTTCAAAGTTGCAAAAAGATGCCTAAGGATTATTATCGTACATACCCTTAAGGTTTTGTTTTTTTCCAAAATTACCCCTAAGCTTTATTTAATATCAAAACTACCCTTGAACGTTATCAGCGTTATATATTCGTTTACCATTAGGGGAAAAATGGTAATCTCACCCCTATACATATATCATTCCCACGTCACCCTTTTTCTTCACACAAGCTCGTTTCTTCTTCACCCAACCTCACCGCGACACTTCTAACCTCTCCGGTTGCTTGTTCCAGTCACCCACTCCCTTAGTGGATGACTCATTCCAGTCCATAAACCTCACGGATATCCTTCCAGCCACCAACTCCCTCGATGTTATCACAAATACCCCTGTGAACTACCTTCACGAACCCATCATTTCACTTTATCAATTATTTGACTCATCCTCACACGAAAATAGAATGTGTCACCTGTTGCCCTAACACGACCCATCGTTACAATATAACAGGTATAATTTGAATGATTTCTTATTATTTCATATATATTTTGTATTTGGTTCGTTTGGATAAAAATTTGTTTTTTAAGCACACTTGCATATATTGGAGCAGAATATTGTTTCACCATATTTGATTATGTATGTCATCTTCTTTTAATTTGTATTTTAGAACCCATTGTTTAATAATATCTTACTTATATTGATGATGTATTATCTGGTTTTTAATTTGTATTTCAGAACCCACTGTATAGTAGTTTGCTCTGATATTCTAGTTGTAATATTTTTTTGTGAAGTGGCTGATCATTTGTATGATTTTGAAGAACCAGGGGTATTTTTGAAGAATAGCAAAACCTTAGGGTTATTTGTGATAATATTATAGATTTTGACCATAGTATTGTTTAGGGTTTATATTTTGTGTGCTTTGTTTTGATACGATATATTAAAAAAAATTAGATTTTGATGATGTTTTCAACAATTATGATTTAACATAATAATGCTTATAAAAAAAACTAGGTTTGATATTGTGTGCTTTATTAACATAATATTGTGTGGAAAAATGGGCCCATTGTTGACATTATATTGTGTGTTTTGTTTTGTATCAAGTTCATGATCATATGTAAGATATTGTGTGTTAATAATGTTCATGAGTAACGAATTTTTTGAAAATAATTTTGTTTGTTATATAGGGCGATAAAAATGAGTGAATGGGTCAGTGTGTATGTTCATCTATTTGGTGAAGTTAGATGGGCTGGTCATATACCTGTTGATGAATATAGTCTCATTGGTTTCTTCCATGATGCTAAAAGGGTTATTATGAATGAGGGGTTGATGCTTAAAAAAGAAGACTTTAGGATTGAAACAAATAAAGTTGATAGAGATGAATGAAATGTATTAAAAATCGATAATGAATTACAAGAATTGATGAAGGATTATAGGGATAATAAAAAGCAAAGACTAGACTTGTTTGTAGAATTTAATCCTTTGGAAGTGGTTTTCTCACCTCCCATGTTAGAATATCAGAGTTTTAAGGGAACACGAGCTATATTACCAAACCAATCACAAAATGAACCACCTCACTTTGACATTGATGAACTTAACCTTGATTCATTTGAGCCATTCCCAACTAGTACTAGCCAAAACGAGGGTGAACCTTCAAGGAATTGTGAAAGGTTGAAAAAATATAAAGCAGGAATAGTTGTTGAAGTTGAAGATGAACATTACGATGGAGATGATAAATTTTTTTGGAGTAGTGATGAGAAGGATCCTGATTGGCATGATGAAATTACAAGAAATGATGAAGATGATGATGAAATTTATGATACTGATGATAGTCTTCAGGACTTAGGGGATGAAAATGGCCATCATATCAGTGATATTGACTGAGAAGATTGTCAAGGAAAAAATGCTAAAAAAGTCAACTATTAATATGAAAATAGGGAATT
The DNA here is from genome assembly GCA_030763125.1 of Hippophae gyantsensis. Taxonomy (NCBI): domain Eukaryota; kingdom Viridiplantae; phylum Streptophyta; class Magnoliopsida; order Rosales; family Elaeagnaceae; genus Hippophae; species Hippophae gyantsensis. The sequence continues at coordinate 30,236,643 of CM061032.1, forward strand.
TAAGAGAAGAAGTGATGGTAGCATTGACTTCAAAGTAGGAGATACATTTAAGGATGATAAAGAATTTAAAGTTATCTTACAAGAATACATTGTTCAAGTTGGGTTCCAGTGTGAGAAGGTTAAAGTTGACAAAACCCGAGTAACTGCAAGGTGTAAAGCACCTGATTGTGGTTGGAGAATTGGTTATCAAAAAGTTGAAAATAAAGATCTGCAACATCCTCTTGGTTAGCTTCCCAATTAAAGGACTTAGTCATGGAAAACCCTAATGTAAGTATCCTTATATTGGCTAGTGAGTGTAATATAAGATGGGGTATATCTGTACTTGACTTGACATTGTATAGGGCAAGAAAAATTGCTTGTGATGGAGAATTGGGTGACCATATTGGTAGTTTTTCAAAACTAAGGCAATATTGTCATACAATTTTAAGAACCAACCTTGGATCAATGGCAGTTGTTGATACTCATATTCCAATACCAAATGCCAGCCCTTGTTTTATGATATGTTTCATTAGCTTATCTGCTTCAAAACAAGGGTATTTAAGTGGATACAGGCCTTTCCTTGGTTTGGATGGATGTTTTTAAAAGGGTCCATATAAAGGTATCTTGATGGTTGCTTTTGGATTGGATGCTAATGGAGGTTTGTTTCCAATTGCCCTTGCTTGGGCTCAATCCTAAAATAGTGAAACTTGGATATGGTTCATGGCTTTATTAGACCAACATATTGGGGAGTTTGAAACAAGAAGGATGTGCTTCGTGTCTGATAGACAAAAAGGTCTTGTTGCAACAATCAATAAGTATTTTCCAACTTCACATGTCAAATTTTATGCTAGGCATATTTATGCCAACTTGAAATGTAAGCATCTAAGCATGAAAATGAGATCATTATTTTGGGTAGCATCTAAAGCAACTAGAACAACTTAATTTAATGATGTGATGAATGAAATTAAGAAAGAAGAGCATGAAGCACATGAATATTTAAGTAAGATTCAAGCTTTACATTAGAGTAGACATGCTTTTGATGATGATGTAAAGGTTAAGCATGTGACCAATAATATGACTGAAAGTTTTAACAATTGGTTGAAAAGAGTGAGGTTTAGACCTAATGTGAATTTATTTGAAGAGGTCAGAAGAAAATTGATGCAGCTAACAGTGAAGAGGAATGAATAGGCTTTGAAGTCGACTACTCCTTTTTCCACCAAATGTAATGAAATACATTCTTCAAAGACAAGAAAAAGGAAGAGTTTTAAAAGTCTTGTATGTTGGAGATGGAATATTTGAAGTATTAATGGATGGTTGCAACGTGTTGGTGAATTTAAATAAGTGGACATGTAGTTTTTATGGGTGGCAATTGAGTGGTTTACCTCGTAAGCATGGTGTTGCTTGTATTATGGATAGAAGGTATAAGATTGCGGACTATGTACATCCATATTTTACAAAGGCTTTGTATTTGAAGACATATTTCTCTTTGATTCACCCTGTTTCATCTGAAAAGGAGTGGGTTATGATGCCTAGTGAGCAACAAATACTTCCACCAATTTATAAACCAAAGAAAGGAAGACCACCAACTGATAGACATAGGGAAGCTATTGAACCAGAGAAACATAAGAGGTCGCAAGGATTGAAATGTGGGTATTGCAATAAATTTGGTCATAATCAGAGGACATGTAAGGAGAAGTTAAAGAATCCAACTAATGAAACTTAGGTAAAATTATAACTACTCATTTATTAAATATATTTGGTTGATTATATTAAACTTTAAATTGTTTGTAGGAAACAACTTCAAAGAAGGTGGTCAAGAAAAAGCAAAACAAAAGAAATAATCAAATTCAAGTAATGTATTGTATAACATATTCATTATGCATTACTTTTTATACCATAAATCAATTTACTGTTCATGAATCAGGTGATAGATAGTGGTGATGTAATCAACACGAAGTAGAAAATAGGAGAATCAACAAGTCAAAGGGAGCCTTTTGAAATGGGACTTTGATTTGTTCTATAATATTTATTTTAAAATATGCAAGTAAATGGGACAATGAATATGATTTGGAAGGAAATCTTTTGTAACTCAAAGTTCATGTATACACCAGGTTTTGGGGGACATGACATTAACTTTGTAGTTTTTTGTGTATTTAAACTCATTTATGGTGTCCCCTCCCCTTAGATATTATAAGAATTTAGATTGTAATATAGACTATGAATGTGGATGTGAACTATTATTAAGCAGGTTAGTATGGAATGTGAATGTGAATGTGGATGTGAATGTGAACGTAAAATGTGAATATCAACTGTTATTGAGCAGATTAATATAGTATGAAAATGAGAATGTGGATGTGGATGTATGATTTGTAATATAAACTATAAATGTGGATGTGTGATATGTATTAAATTGTATTTGAGTAGGTTAGGGGTATTTTTGGTGAATATTTATAGCTTATTATTGATCAGGAGTGTTTTTGATGATTATTTATAGCAGGTTATTGAGTAGGGGTATTTTTTAAAAATATTTTATATCATGTTACTCAAAAGCAGGGGTATTTTTTATGAAGATAAATTAAATATTCTAGTAGGGGTATTTTTGATGAATTTAAATTAATTATTATAGAAGAGGTATTTTCGATGAAGTTAAATTAATTATTATAACTGGGGTATTTTTGATAAAGTTAAATTAATTATTATAGTAGGGGTATTTTTGAAGAAAAGTAAAACTTCAAGGGTATTTGCGATAATATTTTCAACGATAATATTCAAAAAGCTATATAGGCAGGGGTAGAAAGACTTTTTCAGATATTGATCTCATTTTTCACGGCTTTTTGATGTTTCTGTTAAATAATAAGGGTATTTTTGAAGATACTTTAAACCTAGTTTTTTTAAACGTTAAGGGTATTTATGAAAATATTGAAAAACTCAGGGGTATTTTGTATTTTTTCCCGAATCTTACGTTATCTGAAAGGTACAATTAATTTTAGCTTGTTCTATTCAGCTTCTAATGATTACAAGCTTACTAGATATAGTGATAGCGATTTTGGTGGAGCAACCAATTGTCACCTTGTCTAGTTGTGAAGCAGAATATGTAGCAGCTACCTCATGTGTTTGCCATGCAATTTGGCTGAGAAACTTGTTAAATGAGCTAAGTATGACACAAGAAGAGCCAACCAAAATTTGTGTCGACAACAAGTCAACCATTGCCTTAGCCAAAAATCTAGTTTGCCATGATCGAAGCAAACACATAGATACTCGATATCATAACATCAGGGAGTGCATTGATAGGGCAGAACCGACATCGTCGATCCTACCGTTACTTTGGTTTTATCTATTTATAAAACTCTCGCAAGTGCACGAATCATTTCGTAAAAAATGATAAGTATACTCCCAAGGTCGATCTAAGGAAGGAATGTATGTGGTTTTCAATTTATTATTCAAACTTTTAAAAACGAAATTAAATCCTAAACATCCTATCACGATATTTTGGGGTTTTGTGTTTTTAATCTAATAACATAAAAATAAACATAAATTCAATAAATATTTATGCAAATTTTATCATTTATAATAGTGGAGTATTTATGGATATAATAACTAAGTTAATTATGCTTGCTCATATTATTTAGGCTATTAAAGATATAAATTGATATTTATTGATTCTCTCTTTTTTATATGAATACCACATTTGGTGGGTTTAGATATTTTTTGTTAACTAAACAAATCAATTAACACCTATGGGTGGAGTTGATAACTAATTTGGTTAATTAAATAAATTCCTTTTTCTCAAAGATTGAAAATGAACCATTTAAATGCCACATTTGGTGGGGTTAGACAGTTTAAACTTTATTCAAGGTGTTCAAATAAAACCTAAGAATTTAATTATCCGAGTACTAACTTTCAAGTTTTAAAACCACTACTGAAAACATATTGTCAAATCATTTTCAGATAATAATTCTTATAAAAACTTTTGAAATAGAGTTTCACTCTAACTACCGGGCGATTGTACCAACAAATAAAATAGCACTACTCTAAATCCGACCGGATAACTAAACCTTAAAATCTAATTTTCAGATTTAAGTTTGTAATGAAAAATAATATATTTCTCTCTAACATTCTTAATATATAATCTTGAATAAAAATAAAATCAATTCAATTTAGAGATTTTTACCTATTTAATATTTCGCAAGCATAACAACGTTATTATTATGTCATGTTTACAAATAGCCAGCACAGTTAAATTTAATCACAGACAAATTAAATATAACATGTAAGAATAAAGCATAAAAAATAACTACAAAGAAAATAAAATACTTACAGAACTACGATGCTATTCCCGTTGCTGGAAAACCTCCAAGCGGAATTTGCACTCCCATTTATTGAATCGAAAAGCTAATAAATTACAAAACATAACTAGTTCTTTTCAAAAAGAGAAGAACTCTAAAACTAAGAAAAACTAACTAAGAAAAGCTAAAAGATGGGGCCAAGGCACGGATGGGGCATTGTGGCGTAGATGGGTAACAATTAGCAGCGCAGTGGTAGATGTAATTGAAGCGCAGTGCGTCTGGTAGTATTATGATGCGCATCTGTATGAATGATAACAAAGCCGTCGCGCAGACGCAGATGGGAGCAAATTTGAGCCTGTATGTATGACGAACGAAAACGCAGTTGGTAGTAGCGTAGAAGGAAGATCCGCACACGCTGTTCTTTGGCGTGTATGATGAAAGGCCGATGACCGGCAGCTGGGTGGTTGGGCAACACGATTTCCTCTTTTTTGACATTTTTTACCTTTTTGACCCATTTTGTCCAATTTTTCCATATTTGTTAACTTTTCCTCATTTATTTTTAAATGTATTTGTGATGTATTGCCTCCAGTATTCCTTTTTGAGTCTTTAAGTGATATTTTTAAGCAAAAATATCTGAAAAACAATAAAAATACCCGTGATTTCGAAAAGATAAATTTATATAAATATATGATAAAATCATATAAATATATATATTTTTAATCAATTAATGTGCATAAAATCATGGTAATTTTAGTGCTTTTTGAGCACTCATCGCTCCTTAAAAATGTAAAAATTAAAAGAAATAATAAAAACAATCAACTTCAAAACTAAAATTACAACAAAATCAAAAATTAACTTTTAAGAATAAAAGAAAACATATCACAAAAATGTCTCATACTTTTTAATCTCCTTTAAGATCATAATTAAATTCTCAAGCATAAGTTATTTTAATCTCTTTAAACAATCATGATTTATTATAATAATTAGTCAAAAATCATTTTCATATTTCATATCAAAAATGTATCAATTTAATTTCACCCAATTTTAGTGTCTAGAATTCGTATTCCCTTCGACTCTATTCCTCACAAGTCAATACTCTCAAAACACTGAATTCGATGGGTTCAAACACTCATACTAATTTATATGCGAAAGAGTTGATGTAGAGAAATGAACTAATATGTTCGCATATGTATAAAGAATAAAGGCTCAAAGTGTTATTTTGACATTGATCTCATAGAAGGAATCAAATGTATAAATTATAAAGATATCATATATAAAAATTATTTTCATGCATAAATCAAACTCATTAAGAAAAAATTTCAAGATATATGTCTTTTACAAATGAAGAAAGTGCAATGACTTTTTAGGAAATTACTTCCTATATCTTTCTTTTGTAATTAGCCTTTACTCACAACTTTGTAGGAAATGTGGGTTATAGTATGTAGATTATAATATATATTCTTTATCTCTCTATATTTTTCTGAAGATATTTTTTAATATATATCATTTTTTAGAGAGTCAACCCATGTACAGATTGTACATTTTTTTATTTTATTTTAGTAAGTGGTTAATTTTGTGGCTTTTCAATTTGATTTGGTTTAAGTAACCCCAGATATATCTTTTTTTGTAACAGTCATGCATGAATGAGATAAAAGCATATACTATCAATTTCTACTCAAATCATTTAATCTAAGCAAAAATAATAATAAAAAATATACGACTCTATTAAGATGAGAAAAAATTCATATATTCAATGCTAATGCCTATAGAGATCATCTAAAAATTTGTAGAAATAAGAAATGTGTATGGAGTAGAAAAAATATATATTTCACTCTGAATAAGGGAAATTAGGCTCAAATTATATCTCACAAAGGTAGTATTCACTAAAACAAATTCATAAACACCGATTTTGGGTTTAATATAATTTCTACATCTTATCAAGAAATACTAGTTATGACAAAAGCTAACTAATTATCAAAAACAATTACAAAATATTCCATGATATGTTTTCAAAAATTAATCTAACAGTACAAAAGACTTAACTATTTACTTAAATTTGATTTAAAGAAATGATAAATTTGTGAGAAATTTTTTTTTTAAATTCCATAAATTACAAAATCACACAATAAAATAAAACCAAACATAATAAAAATGAAAATGTGAACATAATTTTTTTTTAAATTGTTAAATCCTTTTTTTTAATTAAGCATGATAACTTTTCACCACCCCCAACCTAGAACTTACATTGTCCTCAATGTAACAACTGTAAATTAAAGATAAAGAGAAAAGAGAAGAAATATTACCTATTTCCTAAGAATGTCACAAGTAGTGATGGAGAAATATAGGTGCATCCATCATGTTCATTAAAGTGCACACAGATAGATTACTGTAAACTTCTAACATCTCAACAAATATATTTAGTTTTAACAATTTTAAAATTATTCACATGTAATTAAACTAAAATAAACAATAGAAATTAAACAAATAAAACAAATAAAATAAAATTACCTAAAATGATGGGTTGCCTCCCATCCAGCGCTTAGTTTAACGTCTTAGCAAGACGTAACTTGGGGATTTCATTTTAAGTAAACTCAACATCAATGAGTCAATCAAACCTACAAGTAAGACAAGATTGTCTACCTATACTTTTTCAGTCATGTCCTATGAATTTTCAAAATTTTCTGTACTTAAAACTAGGGACATGCTTGTGAGTTTTAGATAATTCATGTTTAGGTACAAATCAAATAATTAAAGGCACAAAACACAATTGTACCTAGATCAAACAAAACAACTAACTCCTTAGATTGTAATTAAAACTTTAAAATTTTAGAGATAGTTTCAGAATTTTTTTTTTTGTTTTGTTTTTAAGTATAATATCTAAGTTAAAATAACATAATTAGTATTAACCAATAGTGCTCTCAGGAAAGAATGATGGGGCAAAGGCTCCTTAAAAACCATCCTCCTAGACAGAGCAACGTTCCTAGGAAAGACTAGTGACACAAAGGCTTCCAAGAACCAGTCTCCTAGATAGAACTTCCTTATATCTTTACTTTTCATGCTATTAAAATTAAGTTAATTAAGTGAAGTTAAGTTAAAATTTAAGTTAATTAAGTTAATAAAAAAGAAGGTTAATTAAATTAATGAAAATATAAGTTAATTAAGTTAGTAAATTAAATTAATATAAGTTAGTAAATTAAGTTACTAAAAACATAAGTTAATTAACTTAAACGAAAATTTAGTAAAAATCTAACTTAATTAAGTTAAACGAAAATTAAGATAAAAAAAATAAAATCAAAATTAAAATTTAAGCCAAAAATAAAAAAAACTGAAAAGGTAAGAGAAAAATAAAATAAAGGAAAAAAAATAAATTCAAAATTCAAAAAAATTTTTGAAAAAGATAAAAGAAAAAAAAATTGAAAATCAAGTTTTTGCTTTATTTTATTTTTTTTTATTTTTTGAAAAAATTAATTTATTTTTTTATTTTTTTTTATTTTTTTTATTTTTTTTAAAGAAAATAATTAAATAAAATAAAAATTTTTATTTTATTATTATTATTATTATTTAAAATTTATTTAAGTTTTTTTTGTTTTTGTTTTTTTTAAATAAAAAAAATCACAATTAATTAAAACACAATTTTTAAAATTTTGATAAATAATTTAAAAACGATATTCCTTCCCCGGCAACGGCGTCCAAAACTTGATCGGGCAAAACCGACATCGTCGATCATGTCATTCATTTGGTTTTATATTTATAAAACTCTCGCAAGTCCACGAATCATTTCGTAGAAAATGATAAGTATACTCCTAAGGTCGATCTAAGAAAGGAATGTATGTGGTTTTTAATTTATTATTCAAACGAAATTAAATCCTAAACATCATGTCACGATATTTTGGGGTTTTGTGTTTTTAATCTAATAACATAAAAATAAACATAGATTCAATAAATATTTATGCAAATTTTATCATTTATAATAGTGGAGTATTTATGGATATAATAACTAAGTTAATTATGCTTGCTCATATTATTTAGGTTATTAAAGATATGAATTAATATTTATTGATTCTCTCTTTTTTATATGAATATCACCTTTGGTGGGGTTAGATATTCTTTGTTAACTAAACAAATCAATTAACAACTATGGGTAGGGTTGATAACTAATTTGGTTAATTAAATTAATTCATTTTTCTAAGAGATTGAAAATGAACCATTTAAATGCCACCTTTGGTGGGGTTAGACAGTTTAAACTTTATTCAAGGTGTCCAAATTAAACTTAAGAATTTAATTATCCGAGTACTAACTTTCAAGTTTTAAAACCACTACTGAAAACATGTTGTCAATACATTTTCAGATAATAATTCTTATAAAAACTTTTGAAATAAAGCTTCACTCTAACTACTGGACGATTGTACCAACAAATAAAATAGCACTACTCTAAATCAGACTAGATAACTAAACCTTAAAATCTAATTTTCAGATTTAAGTTTGTAATGAAAAATAATATATTTCTCTCTAACATTCTTAATATATAATCTTGAATAAAAATAAAATCAATTCAATTTAGAGATTTTTACCTATTTAATATTTCGTAAGCATAACAACGTTATTATTATATCATGTTTACAAATAGCCAGCACAATTAAATTTAATCACAAACAAATTAAATATAACATGTAAAAATAACTGCAAAGAAAATAAAATCATTACAGAACTTCGATGCTATTCCCGTTGCTGGAAAACCTCCAAGCGGAATTTGCACTCCCATTTATTGGTTCGAAAAACTAATAAATTACAAAAACATAACTAGTTCTTCTCAAAAAGAGAAGAAGTCTAAAACTAAGAAAAACTAACTAAGAAAAGCTAAAAACTAAGAAAAAATAGAAAAACTAAAAAAACTAAGAAATGAGAGAAAGAAAGAGAAGATAAGTGTGTTTGGAGGTGTGGTATAAAGTGAAGAGAAGGGGGTATTTATAGGTGAGGATGGAAAGAAAAAGTGGGTGAAAAAATGATGAAAACGTGGAATGGTGATTGATGACGTCATCAATGACATCAGCATGACATGGGGCGGATGTGCACAGATGGGGCGCAGATGAGGCACAGCTGGGCGCAGGTGCGCGCAGATGGATAACAGCTGGGCGCAGGCATGCACAGATGGGTAGCAGATGGGCGCATACTCGAGTATGTGAAATCACAAGATCAAATTGCCGACATCTTCACTAAACCGCTCAAGCAAGAAGACTTTATCAGATTGAGAAATTTGTTTGGCATCATAAAACAAGTTTAAAGGGGAGTGTTGTTTTGTAAACTTGTTTACAAGCCCAAACTCTTTGAAATATTCTAGCCCATTTGAAGTCCATCTCATGGAAGCTTCTATGGTGATGATCTGGATTGATAAGGATACAACTCATGGTTGGTGGGCAGAAAGAAGAAAATAAATGGGTTAGGTAAGGAGATAAGTGTATGGTTTAGATTGTTTTGGTAGGTTTATGTTGTATAACTTAGATTTATTAGTTGCTTCCATAAATACTTCTCAGTAGCAATGTAATAATCAAGTTAAAGAAATCAGAAACAAAAGTTTGAGAGTTTCTAAGAATTTCTAGAAAATTGTTGTGGAGTGTTTTTGAATTTTGAAGAGTTTTGATCCATAATATTCCAACATACTCTAATCAATAATTTCGCTATACTCATTTTCACATTTTCTCTAATTTCCAGTTTTCTCATTTGGGTTTCAATTTTTGTAGGTTTTACAATGATCAAAAAAACATTCACCATTTTTCATGGAAAAAAGATAATACTCAACAATACGAAAAGCCACTACCAATATACAAAGTACCAGCATTAGTAGCTTTGTTGAAACCTGAAGGGAGTGGCATTATTGCCTATGAGAAATTGAAATTTGGGTGTTTTAGGGATTTTCCAGAAAACTGAGTCATGACAAAAGCGAATTATTGATCCTAGAAGTGATATTTTCTTGCAATGGAATCAAGTTCTTCTCTTCTTTTGCATAGTTGCTTTGTTTGTGGATCCAATTTTTTTCTATCTTCCTTCAGTTTTGAACAACAGAAACTCATCGTGTATTGTTATATAGCTCCTTAGTGAGAAAATTAGAAAAGTCCACATTCGTTAGAAATGAAGATGTGTGTTGGATTTTGGGCTTAAATATAACCATTTTTCACCATTTGTAAAACATCTCAAAATTTGTAAATCTTCTTCTCTTTTGTAAGGGTAATTGATTAGCTCAATTTTTCCCAATTAGTTGTAATTTGGAGTTCATCCATTTGGATATAGTGGAAGTGATCAACAACGTCCGAGGACCTAAGTAACATTTATACTGAACCTCGTTAAATTTCTAGTGTTATTATTTTTCTACTTTAATATATCTGTTTCAATATTTGTTTTAGTTTATTTTAGTATTATATTTCCAATAGCATTATTTTGCCGGGTTAGTTTGAGTTTTATTCATTTAAATCATAAGTGAATAGTAACTACTTAGAATAGGAAAAATATACCCGATTTTTCCAACAATTGGTATCAAAGTTGAAGATTTCTACCTAGGCATTTGTTTATATTCTGTTTGTTTGCTATTGGAATATAGTTTCTAGTTGTTGTAATTTGAAGAAATGGTGGAAGAAAAAAATTTCTTTCGAATAAAGACCAATCATCCACGTTAGGCAGAATTATGGTAATGAATGCAAGATTCGAGGTGGAGAAATTTGATGGAACTGGTCATTTTAGCATGTAACAAGGTGAAGTTCTAGATGCTCTATTTCAACAAGGTCTAGACATCGCCATTGAAGAAGAGAAACCAGATGGAGCAGATGAAGTAGAGTGGAAAAATATCAACTGATTGGCATGTGGTACAATCCGTTCATATCTCTCAAGAGAACAAAAGTACACATTCATGAAAGAGACATCCGCAAGTAAGTTGTGGAAGGCATTGGAGAAAAAGTTCATGAAGAAGAGTGGACAAAATCGACTCTATTTGAAGAAGAAGTTGTTCCATTTTGACTACCTTCCAGGTACTACAATAAACGATCACATTATTGTTTTTAATCGATTAGTAGTATATTTATTAAATATGGATGAAACTTTTAACGATGAAGATTTAGCCTTGATGTTGTTAGCTTCCCTCCTTGATGAGTTTGATCACCTTATTACGAGCTTACTCATTGGGAAGGATAAAATGTCTTTTGAGAAAGTTTGCACTGCTTTGTATAGTTATGAAATTAGAAAGAAAGATAAAAAAGAAAGCAAGAATGAAGCAACAGAGGCATTGTCTATAAGAGGACGACCACAAACACAACAGAAAGGAAGGAGAGGTAGATCTCTATCAAAAGGAAAGCTTGGTAAAGATGAATGTGCCTTTTTTCATGAGAAAGGCCATTGGAGGAAAAATTGTCTGAAGCTGCAAAAGAAAGGAAAAGCTGTGCAGTCTGATGCATGTGTAGCTGAAAGCAATTCAACTTCAAATTTTGCATTGGTTGATTCGTCAACAGCATCCCATCCTGGTGATTGGATTTTTGATTCAGTATGTACCTTCCATATGTCTCCTAACAAGGAGTGGTTCTTTAACTTTGAAGAAGTAGACAGTGGAGTTGTTTTCATAGGTAATGATTATCCCTGCAAAGTTTTGGGGATTGGTACAATTCGTTTGAAGAATCAAGATGGTTCAACTAGGATCTTAACGGATGTTCATTATGTTCCAGATATGAAGAAGAATCTCATTGCTGTGGGAGTCTTAGAATCAAAAGGCTTTATTGTGACCATAGAAATGGGGCATTAAAGATTACTTCTAGAGCACTTGCGGCAATGAAAGGTGTTCAGAAGAATAACTTGTACTACTACCTTGGTAGTACGGTTATTGGGACAACATCAGCAGCAGTTTCAAAGGAAGAAAGAGATTCAGAAACTACCAAGTTATGGCATATGCGTTTGGGACATTCTGGTGAAAAAGCTTTACAAATTCTGGTAAAGCAAGGCCTGTTAAAAGATGTGAGAACCGACAAGTTGAAATTCTGTGAGCATTATGTATTAGGGAAGTAGAAAAGAGTAAGCTTTGGCACTGCTCTCCATAATACAAAGGGAATTTTGGATTACATTCATACTGATGTATGAGGGCCAACAAGAACTCCATCCATAAGTGGCAAAAATTATTATAACACTTTCGTTGATGACTTATCCAGAAGAGTTTGGATGTATCTCATGAAGAAGAAGGATGAATTGCTGGGAATTTTTCTCAAGTGGAAGAAGATGATCGAGACTCAGACTAGTAAAAAGATCAAGGGTTTGAGGCTGATAATGGCACTGAGTACACAAACGATCCATTTTTGAAATTTTGTGAAGAAGAAGAGATAGTGCGACACTTCACTATTCGAAAAACACCACAACAGAACGGAGTTGCAGAACGTATGAACCGGACTTTACTGGAGAAGGTTCGGTGTATGTTGTCAAATGTTGGGTTAGGCAAGCAGTATTAGGCTGAGGTTGTGACATATGCATGCCATCTCGTCAACCATCTACCATCGTCTACTCTTGAAGGCAAAATGCCTATGGAGGTATGGTCTAGAAAACCTGCTAGAGATTACGATTTTTTACATGTGTTTGGTTCAATTGCATACTACCATGGAACAGAATCAAAGTTGGACCCAAGAGCCAAGAAAGCTATTTTTTTAGGGATCCCTTCTAATTCTAAGGGATATAGACTATGGTGCCTTGAAACGAAAAGGATAATCTTTAGCATAGATGTTACCTTTAATAAATATGCCTTGTTGAGAAAGGTAACTGAGAAGATTGATGAAACTTTAGAACAGGTGGAGCAAACTCTGAAGTAGGTGCAGTTTGAAAGCAGAATTGTTAATCCAGTTAGTGAAGATAAGATAGAAGCTGATCCTCCATTGACAGAAGATGAATCATATGAAGAGGTTTTAACCCAAGAATCTCCACAACAATAAGTAGAAACTACAGTTGATAGACTACGATGACAAAATGTCAAGGTGCCTGTTCGATACAAGTATTTTGAAGACCTACCTGCTCAGTTTAAGAATACGATGGTCTGTGCACTTTCAGTTGTGCATGATGATGTTCCTTCCATATATAAAGAAGCAATCAGAAGCCCTGAAGTTGAAAGATGGACAGAAGCCATGGATGAAGAACTTTTGTCTCTTCAGAAGAATAAAACATGGAAGTTGACATAACTACCTAAGGGGAAGAAGGCAATTGGCTGCAAATGGGTGTATGCAAAGAAAGAGTGTTTTCCTAACAAAGATGGTATTTGTTATAAGGTAAGGTTGGTGGCTAAGGGCTACGCGCTCAGAAGGAGGGAGTCGATTATAATGAAGTATTTTCTCCAGTTGTAAAACATTTATCCATTAGAATTTTGTTGGCCTTGGTAACATAGTTCGATTTGGAACTAGTTCAACTTGATGTGAAAACCGCATTTCTACACGGTGACTTAGAAGAGTAAATCTATATGTCTCAGCCAGAAGGGTTTAATGTTGCTAGTAAAGAGAATTGGGTTTGTAAGCTGAACAAATCATTGTATGGATTGAAGCAATCTCCAAGGTAGTGGTACAAATGATTTGATCAGTTTATGTTGCAATAGAAGTACACTAGAAGCACACATGATCATTATGTGTATTTTCACAAGCTACAAGATGAGTCTTTCATCTATCTCCTATTGTACGTCGACAATATGTTGATTGCATCGAAGAGCCAAGTAGAAATTGAGAAGTTGAATGCTTAACTAAGTCAGGAGTTCGAGATGAAAGATTTGGGAGAAGCCAAGAAAATTCTCGATATGGAGATAAGTAGAGACAAGAAGAAAGGGAAGCTTAGTTTGACCTAGAGTCAATATTTGAAGAGGGTACTACAACATTTTGGTATGAATGAACAGACAAAACTTGTAAGTACTCCGCTAGTTTCTCAATTCAAGCTTAGTGCTCAATTATCTCCTAAGAATGATGCAGATAAACTTAATTATCTCCTAACGTGGCCAAATGTTAAGCTAAATCTATTATAAATCAAGAAAAATTAACAACTCTTTCGAAGATAAACTTAATTATTGTACCCATAAAGTGATTATCATCTTAAAAAGTAATCTACTTATTACTGAGGAAGATGGTGAAAGGATTAGTACAAATTAGGTTGCTTTCGATTGTAATGAATTAGAAGTAAGTATGGAAACCTAAAAGGTGTTGATGTCAAATAGCAGGCTAAGGACCACGAATGCATTTATTGCATTAAAGATAAGGAAGAAGACATGAAGAGTTTAGTTCACAATAATCAAAGTAGGCAAATGACTATGAATAAATGTAGCATCCATACACACTAAATTGGCACTCCATCCTTAATAACACTAGGAAAGTTAGGTAAAATAATAAATCCCACCTATGTAAAAAAGCACTCGTATGTCTATAAAAAGGAACTCTTATTTCAATGGAAGACACACCTTTCACAGTCTCTGAGAAACTTATTCACTTAGCTCCTACCTTTTTATCTTTTGTAATATTTCATCAAGGAATGAGTAACTAAAATCATCTTCAAGATTCTTAATACTTCAATTGCAATAAAATATTATGATAAATAAAAGTTCATCTTAAACAGAAACTCTTATTTGTCACTCTATCCTTAAAAGGAACATACATATGCTATAGATCACCAAGAGTCAAGAAGGACATAAGGTTGGATATACTTGAGAGGCTACCTTAAGAAAAAAAAGGGAGACATCACAAAGCAAGAGTTTTAAATAGACCCATATTTCTCAAGTTAATTACAATTACATACTATAGGAATATTGAGGATCTTGATCATTTATTAATTTATTTTTCACTCCTTTAATAATTTGTGTTTGGGATAATTCGATTTTTAGATAGAGAACTTAGAGAGAAGTCAAAACAATTGATTGAATATGTGTATTCCTTAAGAGATTCATCTATTTATAAAACATTATATGTATAAGTGTCGATTACATAGTGTGTATACATACATGGATGTCAAATGGATACAAACGATGAAAAATACCACATTTTATGGTTTGATATTGACCTTAATTCGAGCTGGCGGTCGACCATATTACCAACATAGTTTCCATGAACAAATATTTTTCTTGTTGGTACGTTGCGAGTGTATGGGATGCCTCGTCTTACCGCTCGGGCTACTGACTAGGCTTGAGCAGTTGAATGGACCAGGAACTGGGTCAGACCATATATCCAAACATCTAATCCCCTCACTCTTTTAGTTTGATTTATGGCTGAGGTGGAAGAGTAATTCTTGGGCAACAAATACAAACCATTTAGCTCCCATAATAAATGCATGTCAATTGATTGGAAAGAGAAAAATGAAGGCCTCTATATAAAGTGCTTTCTAGGGTGAGACTTTTCATTATTTCCTACACATCAGGCAAAAAGCAATAGAAAAAACTCTTTGTCACATAAACTAGATCCATCAAAATATTTTCATCTCAATGGTAAGAAAATTAGCTCGGCATATAGCCTATTTGCTCAGGTTTCTAGAGTAGAAGTTCTTTTAGGACTAACACTTATATCTTATCTTATTTTCAGGTTGGTTTTATAAAGCATCATTTCCTTTTACTTTCAACTCGAGCCTGGTAATCTCTTTATCTTGCATCTTACCCTTCTTTTTTTGTTTTCTACTATTTCACAAACATTATGCATATAGAAGAGACTTCGGGTTTGGGCTCCATAAAGAGTTCCTATAGCGAAGCTAGTCCATCTCTGCCTCATCCCTCTACCTCCACCGCCCACCCTCAAGCAGCTATAACCATTAGGTTGAATGTGGCCTAGACTCAAATATTTGTGGCTAGGACACGGAGGAAGAAAATGAGGAACCTAGGATTTAGGGAACCTACAAGTCACACCAAAGGTTAGTCGGCCAAGATTAAGACCAATGGGCTAGTAGCCTAGGATGAGGAGAGGTTGAGAAAAACCTATGACATCCCCTCCTAGATTTAAATAATGATCCCACTAGAGGGAGCCTGTGACAACAACCAACCTCCAAGTGGGTGGATGGTTTTTCATGAAAAGGCTCTGTGGTTGGGGTTGAGGTTTCCCTTGTATCCTCTTATAAGGAGGTTTTTGGCAAGGACTTAGCTTGCCCTAAAATCTTTTGCCCAATGGTTGGAGGTATTTTCTATACCTCACAATGATATGCCAAGAGCTCAATAGGGTTTTAGAAATGCTAAAGTTTAATGAAGCCTATGTCTTGTAACAGAACCTAACAGACTCGAGGATGGTGTACATGTCTATGAAGTAGGACAAAGGTATAAATATGGCCCTTCCTGAGAACGAGAAGAACTGGAAGGAATATTTCTTTTATGTCTCAGGCTGGTAGAAGTCTCCAACCAATGACACCAGGTTGATTAAGAGCACCTGGAATGATACTAAGGTCATGATAAGGAACATGGGTTCCTTCATCATGACCTTGATGTTGGATGCAACACAACGTTTGGCTGATATCTAGAACTATCTATCATAGAGACCCTGTAGAGGCATCTACTGAATACCCTGTGTTTTGTTGCATGCGAACTGATGTGGCATGGCTTAATGGAGCCCTCTCTCAAAATTATTCGCAAGCCTTGAGCTATTCCCAAACATAAGACCCATCCCATATATTATTAAGGTAGGTTTGAGATGGTCCCTGATAATGATGAACTACTCCTTAGACTTGAACATTTCTTTCCTTTTCTCTTTTTTTATTGACACAACCTTGTTATACTAACACCTCCCTTCTTGTTTTTTCAGATACTATGGAGTTCGACGTTGATGTTTTCCTAGCTCGACTTAAGAGTGAGGCTCCTCAGAAAACTAGCTCTTAAAGAGCCATAACACTTATGAAAGAAATGGAGTTCTTTAAAGGGAGGAAAAGTAGCAAAGAGGGGCTCTCCACCTCCTCCAAAAAGAAAAGTTCCATTGGATGAGCCCACACTCAAGCATGAGCTGCAAAACATATTTGAGCCCTTATTAACCTCCCTGAGCTGACACACCTCTCCCCCTCCCAATTTTGCTCCCTCAACATCTACTCATCCTATAAGGGATTCACAAAAAGGGAAAAATGTAGTCAACGATCTAACGAGCGATGTGGATGGGGTGGTTCTTTATCGGAGCAAGGCATTGATGAATCTATGAAAGTAGAGTCATTAGTGCACTTTTTTACTTAATATTTACTTGTTTTATTCAATAAATAGTATATTTGGGGCTAAAATATTAAAATATAAATTTTTTAACGTAAAGGGGTGAAAATATAATTTTTGGAATTTTTTGAGAATTTTTATGAACTTTTAACACAAGGCTAATCAAGAGCTACCACATGGCATGTCACGCAAGTAAAGGAGTTGATTGGGTATGTCATGCAAGTAGGGACAGTGAATCACGTTACATCATGTATAAGGAGGACAAATCGTGTACCACGTGTCAGCACGGCGTTCAATTTGAGTTTGAAGAATGGTCAACCTCCTTACCACGTGTCACCACGCCATTACTCCCAGCATTCCACCCGTGCACAACGCCATCTATTTTGGCGAATCACATTACGCCGCATGGTGCTGACTCAATGAACGTTAACTTTTACCAGTCTCCCCTATCATGGGTCGCTCTCTGATTCACCCAGTGAATTTCTCATGCCATGTGTCGCTCTGTGATTGGCTAGCTTAGGTAATTTTGCTTGTTTTGATCACAACCTTTGATATGAAGCTAATCTAACGGTTTAGATCCCACCTGAGCTATATTTAAGCCCTTAATCTCTCAATAAACCCTAAGTGGCCATCATTAACATAATTTTGGTCATTTTTTGTGCTAAAAAGAGAGAAAAATACAAAAAATAATCAAGAGAAGACAATTTTGGTGGAGATTCAAGAGGAGATTAATAATACAATTCAAGAGATTGATTGTATTTCTTCTTCTACTCTTTTTTTATCAATTTTTATGTCTTTATTTATGAAAAATATGAGCTTTATGAACACAATGATGTGTAGTTAATTTATTAATCTAGGGATCTTATGAACCTAATTTTCACCATGTCATGATCTAATATTTTACACCAATTATAATTTAATTATATTATTTAATCTGAATTTTATGCTATTAATTGTTTGGTCAACAATTTATTTATAGAGGCAACTAAATAGATTTAAGAGAATTATTTAATTGTTTGTCTTGATTAAATAACATGCATAGTTTTTAGGCAAAGATGTATGATTCTTATGTATGTGATCCATAATTGATGAACTTAATGAGAAGTATGCAATTTAGTTGACATGAGAGTGTCATTAAGTTTTTTACTATATGATGTGTATTTTACTTGAGAGAGAAATACATGCTAGGTTAGATTCAATTGATCATGTAATTAATTGATAATTACATCGGAGGGATTTTAACGATTCGCATGTTTGGAAAATTAGGTGATTAAATATTCCTAGATATTTTCTCATACATCTTCTTAGTTACCAAAAATGATTTAATTAATCATTTATTTTAGTTTTAAAAATTAGTTTATAGTAAAATAATTTCCATGGAAATGATCTTTTATTATCGTTATATTACTTTTTATGATACGTATACTTGCATATTCATTACACACACTTCGTGTGTGACAATCATTTGTGTCTTAGAAGAGATGTATGATTTTTATGTATCTGATCCATGATTAATGAACTTAATGAGTAGTATGCAATTTAATTAGCATGAGAATGTGAACAAATTAATTACTATATGGGGTGTAGTTTACTTGAGAGAGGAATACATGTTAGGTTTGATTTAATTGATCATGTAATTAATTGATAATTATATTAGAAAAAATTTAGCAATTTACATGTTTAGAAAATTGGAGGATTAAGTATTCCTAAATATTTTCTCATATATCTTTTTAGTTACCAAATCTGATTTAATTAATTATTGTTATTTAAATTTGGTTATTTTAATTTTGCTTCCTTAAAATATAAAAACACAAAAAAATTGATTTTTATTTTTTTAGTTTTAAAAATTAGTTTCTAATAAAATAATCTTGGTAGGAACGATCTTTTCTTTTCATTATATTACTTGTTGTGATATGTATACTTGCGTATTCATCGCACTCACTTCATATTTGTCAATCAAGTTTTTGGCACCGTTATAGGGGATTATAAATATTATAAATTAATTATTAATATTATTATTTATTTTAGTTATTTTTCCTAATTTTTTTATTTTAATTTTCTTTTAGTGACTTATTTATTTATTTTAGTTAATTTTTTTATTTATTTATTTAATTTTTATTTAGACATCTTCTTTAGTATTATGGAAACATTCTTGAGTCTATTGCATGAGCAGAGTTCGTGAGGGAGAAATATTACTTTTAGATCTTGAAACTCAGCATACTTTGAGATTAATTAGAAAACAACAAGTCACCCGAAAGGAAGAAATGGCTAATCCATTAGAAATAAACAATAATGATCTAAACTTGAACAATCAAATACTTTTAATGGATGATAGAGATAAAGTTATGAATGAATATGCAATACCTATGTTGGAAGGGTTAAATCCAATTATTACAAGGCCAAACATTCAAGCTAATCAGTTTGAGTTAAAGCCAATGATGATTCAAATGCTACAAACAGTTGGACAATTCAACGGATTACCAACAGAAGATCCTCATCTTCATCTCAGATTGTTTATTGAAGTTGTAGATTCATTTAAATTCAGTGGTGTGACCGATGAGACATTTAACCTTTGATTGTTCCCTTGCTCTTTACAAGACTGTGTTTGAGCTTGCTTAACTCTTTACCCCCTAATTCCATTACAAATTGGAATGGTTTGGTAGAGAAATTCTTGATAAAATAGTTCCCACCAACAAAGAATGTCAAGCTTAGGCATGACATTACTTCCTACCAATAATAGGAAGAAAAATCTTTATATGAATCATGGGAAAGTGATCGCCACACAAATTGCATGTGCAATGAATACACAAGTATACGTATCGCAACAAGTAATATAATGATAAGAAAATATCGTTCTCATAAAAGTTATTTTATTATAAATTAATTTTTAAACTAAAAATAATAAAAATTAATTTTTTTATGTTTTTATATTTTAAGGAAGCAAACTTCAAAGAACTAAAAATAAATATCAATAATTAATTAAATCAAATTTTGTGATTAAAAAGATATATGAGAAACTATCTAGGAATATTTAATCCCCTAATTTTCTAAACATGTTAATCGCTAATATCCCCCCAATATAATTATCAATTAATTAAATGATCAATTGAGTCTAACCTAGCATGTATTTCTCTCTCAAGTAAACTAAACATCATATAGGAATTAATTTAATCGCACTCTTATGCCAATTAAATTGCATACTACTCATTAAGTTCATCAATTATGGATCACATACATACGAATCACACATCTCTACTTAGAAACTATGCATGTTATTTAATCAAGACAAACAATTAAATAATTCTCTCAAATCTATTTAACTGTCTTTATAGATAAATTATTGGCCAAACAATTAGTAGCATATAAATCAGATTAAATAATATAATTAAATTATAATTATAATTGGGGTAAAATTTTAGATCATCACAGTGAAAATTGGGTTCATAAGATTCCTAAATTAATAAATTAATTACACATAATTGTGTTCATAAAGCTTATATTTTTTATAAAAACATAAAATTGATAAAGAAAAGAGTAGAAGAAGAAAAATAATCAATCTCTTGAATTGTAGAATTAATCTCCTCTTGAATCTCCACTAGAATTGTGTCATCTCTTGAAGTTTTCTATATTTTTCTCTTTTTTAGCTCTAAAAACTAACCAAAATTATGCTAATGGAGGCTAATTAGGATTTATAGAGTGATTAGGGGCTTAAATAAAGCTCAGGTACGATCTAGAGCATCCGATCAACATCATATCAAAGGTTACAATCAAAACAAGCAAAATTGACAATTTCAACCAATCACAAAGCGACATATGGCATCAAAAATTCATTGGGTGAATCAGGGAGCGATGCGTGACAGGAGAGACTGGTCAGAGTCAATGCTTGCCAAGTCAACCACATGTGGCGCAACGTGATTCATAGAAACGAATGACATGGTGCACCGATGGAACGTATGGAGCAATGGTGTGGTGACACGTGGCATGATGCGTTGACCAATTTCTAAACTCGGATTGAACTCCATGCTGACATGTGGTGCGTGTTTCATCTTCCTCACACGTGGCGCAACCTAATTTTCTCTTCATGCTTGCGTAGCATCAGCGTGACTTGCCTAGCATCTGCGTGGCTTGCCTAGTTAGCTCTTCTGCTTGCGTGGCATACCACGTGGTAGCTTCTAATTGATCCTGCATTAAAAATTCATAAAAAATCTATAAAAATTTCAAAAATTATATTTTCACCCTTTTCACTAAAAAGTTTATATTTTAATTTTTTTGGCCATAAAAATACTATTTATTAAATAAAATAAGTAAATATTAAGTAAAAAAGTGCGCTAATGACTATTTTCATAGAGTCATCAAAAAGATTCAAGGAATTGCTAAGGAAGTATCATCATTATGGTATTCCTTCTTAGATTCAAATGGAGATTTTTTACAATGGTATCAATGCTCAAACAAGAACTATTGTTGATGCATCTGCTAATGGAGCTTTGCTGGCCAAATCTAATAATCATGCTTATGATTTACTTGAGAAAATGGCTAGCAAAACTATCAATGGCCAATGGACAAAATGACAACCACAAGAAGAGTAGCCAAAGTGCATGAGGTAAATGATATCACAACACTTATAGCTCAAGTTTCATCTTTGGTTAATCTTTTGAAGGCTCAAAACTCGCCAACGAGTATAAACCATGTCCAAGATTCAAGGGTGTCATGTGTGTTTTGTGGAAGAGCTCATTTGTTTGATAATGGTCCAAATAATCCTCAATTCATATGTTATGTGGGTAATGTGAACCGAAACAATAATCCATACTCAAACATGTATAACCCAAGATGGAAACAACATCCAAATTTCTCTTAAAGTGATAACAACATTCAAGGTGGTAATCAATTCAACCATAAATCATTTCTACCACCTGGTTTTCAAAAACTACAACAATCACAAGCCCAAGAGAAGAAACCACCTACTAAGGACAATACAAATTCCTTAATAGGGATGATGAAAGACTTCATCCAATCATTTAATACAAAATTGTCAATTCGAAATTTGGAGAATCAAATGGGGCAACTTGCTCAGGCTATAAGTCAAAGGCCTCGAGATAACCTTCTAAATGACACAATTGTAAACCCAAGAAGAAAAGGTAAGTACTAGTGCAACACCATAGCCTTAAGGAGTGGTAAAACTTTAGAACATGAACATAAGACAGAAAAGGATGAAGAGAAATATGAAATTAATAAGGATGAAAAGGAACTAGTGGATAAAGAAAGCGCCGAATGGGATATAATTCTGCCAAAGAAAAACAACCTTTATAAACCCACTATTCTTTTCCCTCAAAGACTGCAAAAGAAAACGTCAAATATGTAGTTTTTGAAATTTCTATAAGTCTTCAAGAAGTTGTATATAAACATACCATTTGTAGAGGCACTTGAACAAATGTCATCTTATGTCAAATTCATTAAAGATATACTATCAAAGAAAAGGAGACTCAGAGATCATGAAATAACAACCTTGACGGAAGGTTGTAGTGCCATCCTTGATAGAAAACTATCACAAAAACTGAAAGATCTAGGTAGTTTTGACATCCCTTGCACTATTAGGAACATCCATTTTGGCAAGGCACTATGTGATTTGGGTTCTAGCATTAACCTCATGCCATTATTGGTCTTCAAGAGATTGGGGTTGGTAAAGGCAAACCCACTTTAGTAACATTACAAATGGAAGATAGATCAATTAAGAGACCTCGGGGTGTAGTAGAAGATTTGCTAGTAAAAGTAGAAAAATTCATCTTTCTGGCTAACTTTATTATGCTAGACATGGAAGAAGACCGTGAAATTTCTATCATACATGGTCGTCAATTCTTAGCAATCGAAAGAGCATTTATTGATGTATAAAAAGGTGAACTTACAATGAGAGTGCAAGATGAACAAGTGATGTTTAATGTTTTTAAAGCATCTAAACCCCCTGACATTGATAGTGCAAATGAATGTTTAAGGATAAATGTTACTGAATATAGGGACAACTTAAAAGAATATGTTGAGTCACCCATACTTAAGACTGTTACACATGATATTATAAACAAAGACATAAACTCACTAGAAAACAACTCAACCTATTTTAACTGTAAAAGTATGGAATCAATGTTTGATATTGTGGATTGTGTGAACTTTTTGGAGGACGTACCTCTCATGTATGTATCAAAGGTGATTATGGAAAATTTTGAGATATGATCTAAGCTCAAACCACTAATTGAAGAGCCACCAAGTTTAGACCCCACACTTTTACCCTCTTATCCCCAGTCAAGTATGAAAGTGAAAAAGCCCAATAGAGAGGTGAAAAAGCTATTAGAAATACATAAATTGGATAAGTTACAGTAAAGTGCATATAAGAATGCCAAAACTTTCAAAAGGAAAACAAAAATATGGCATGAGAAGAGAATTAAGCACTGTGTTTATGAACTACAACATAAAGTATTATTTAACAAATCAAGACTCAAGCTGTTTCCAAGAAAACTCAAAGTAAATGGACACAAAGGGATATGCCTTAGGACTTGATATGACCGTCTAGTCAAGGACGTTAAACGTGACGCTGGTTGGGAGGTAACCCAACATTATTTTACTTATATTTTCATTGTTTTTGTTTTGTAGGTGAATACATGTGAAAAGCAATGGTGCAACAAGAATGAGTATTTCAACAACAAATGTGGTGTGCCAAGACAAAAGGAGTTTTCTTTCCTTTTACCTTTTCATATTTATATGTGCACATTGGGGACAATGTGTAATTTAAGTTTGGGGGAGGAAATATCAAGTTAAAGCTCAATTGTAGTTAAAAAGTACATGATGAACAAAAAGAAAGCTAAGGTGTGGAAAGATCCTAAGTGTCTTCATTTATCGACCCTCCACCTAAGCCTTACATTACAACCATGTGAAGTCCTTATTGATCTTGAGCTAAATTCATATTTATATTAGTGGATAGGGATGTGAAAAATAGACTTATGAGACTTGTTCTAAGATTGAATTAATTAGCATGTTCATATAGATTGATTTCATGAGTGCATTGGATGAATCATATGCAACACACGCACACATGAATCAATTTGTGAAAAACCTTACATATCCTTGTATTGATGGAACGTTAATTGATGAATATATAAACCTCCTTATCATAGGATCATACGACTTTTGAAAGGGTTAGTTTTCGTTAAACATGCATGTACTAATAGAAATATATTTATGAATACATTACCCTAGTTATTTTATTTAGTTATACTTGGCTTTATTTGAGGAGAAGCAAAAAGTTAAGTTTGGTTGTGTGATGACTATGAAAATAGTCATTAGTGCACTTTTTTACTTAATGTTTACTTGTTTTATTCAATAAATAATATTTTTGTGGCTAAAATATTAAAATATAAACTTTTTAGTAAAAAGGAATAAAAATATAATTTTTAGAATTTTTTGGAATTTTTTATGAATTTTTAATGTAGGGCCAATTCTGAACTGCCACATGGCATGCCATGCAAGTAGGGACAGCGAATCATGTTATGCCAAGAATGAGACGGATGAACCGTGTACCACGTGTCAACACAATGTTCAATCCAAGTTAGGAGAATGGTTAACATATTTTACCATGTGTCACCATGCCATTGCTCCCTGCATTCCACCCGTGCACCACACCATTCGTTTTCGCGAATCACATTGCACCGCGTGGTGCCGACTTTGACCGATCTCCCCTGTCATGCTTCACTCTCTAATTCACCCAGTGAATATTTGATGCCATGTATTGCTCTGTGATTGGTTGGCTTTGACAATTTTTCTTGTTTTGATCGCAGCCCTTGATCTGAAGCTGATATAACGATTCATATTGCACTTGAGTTATATTTACGCCCTTTAATCTCTCAATAAACCCTAAATGGCTGTCATTAGCATAATTTTGGTCAATTTTTGAAGCTAAAAAGAGAAAAATACAAAAAAAAAATCAAGAGAAGACAATTTTGGTGGAGATTCAAGAGGAGATTAATACTACAATTTAAAAGATTGATTATATTTCTTCTTCTACTCTTTTCTTTATCAATTTTTTGTCTTTATTTATGAAAAATATGAGATTTATGAATACAATTATATGTAGTTAATTTATTAATCTAGAGATCTTATGAACCTAATTTTTACCATGTGATGATCTAATATTTTACCTCAATTTTAATTTTAATTTAATTAGATTTTTATTTTATTAATTGTTTGACCAACAATTTATCTATAGAAGCAATTAAATAGATTTGAGTGAACTATTTGAATGTTTATCTAGATTAAATAACATGCATAATTTCTAGGAAGAGATTTATGATTTTTATGTATGTGATCCATAATTGATAAACTTAATGAGTAGTATACAATTTAATTGGTATGAGAATATGATTAAATTAATTACTATATGGTATGTAATTTACTTGAGAGAGGAATACATGTTAAGTTAGATTCAATTGATCATGTAATTAATTGATAATTATATTGGGGAGATTTTAGCAATTCACATGTTTAAAAAATTAGAGGATTAAATATTCTTAAATATTTTCTCATATATCTTTTTAGTTACCAAATTTGATTTAATTAATTATTACTATTTACATTTAGTTATTTTAATTTTGCTTCCTTAAAATATAAACACACAAAAAAATTATTTTTTTATTTTTAAAAATTAATTTATAATAAAATAATCTTTATAGGAATAATCTTTTCTTATTATTATATTACTTGTTGTGATACGTATACTTGCATATTCATTGCACACACTTCATGTGTTGCA
This sequence comes from Hippophae gyantsensis, assembly GCA_030763125.1. Taxonomy (NCBI): domain Eukaryota; kingdom Viridiplantae; phylum Streptophyta; class Magnoliopsida; order Rosales; family Elaeagnaceae; genus Hippophae; species Hippophae gyantsensis. The sequence goes on from CM061032.1 coordinate 30,262,843, forward strand.
ATCAAGCATGAGCTGCTAAACATCTTTGAGCCCTCATTAATCTCCCTGGGCCAACACACCTCTCCCCTCCCAACTCGACCCTTTCAACATCTGCTCAGCCTATAAAGGATTCACAAAAAGGGTAAAATGTAGTCAACGATCTAACGAGCGATGTGGATGGGGTGGCTCTATGTTGAAGCATGGCACCATAGCAGCTCAACCATTATGTGCATCATATTTCTGTTTTGTCGCACGAGAAACTCGACACCATATGTGAGGGCGAGAATTCAAAGGTCGTGATCAGTCGCCTAGTGTACTAGGTCGACCCCTATCTTATTTTTGTTCGTGCTGAGATTTATTGTAAATGTATATTTGTGATGTTTGACACTATGTCATCTAATTTTTTCAGGCATTACTACTCTTTGGTTTGAACAAGACCTGAGGCGCAGAGAACTTGAAGCATGAACTTGCCCAGAAGAAAGAGAAGCACACATTGACCTAGTCCAAGTACGCTTTGTTGTTAGCCAAGGCCATAAAATGGGAGGGTAAGGCTATAGATAAGTTAGAGAAACTGACCAAGGCTACGTCCGAGCTAAAGAACTATGTGAGTTGTATGGTCGAGCTCGAGAAGGCTAAGGAAAAGACCATGGTAGACCTTAAGGCCAGAAATCGCAAGGTAGTCGAGCTCGAAAAGGCTAAGCGCGAGCTTAGTTCTATGGCCGAGCAACTCACTTCTGGCGTGGAAATTGGGTATGGGTTAGCAATGCACTCTTTTAAAAAAAGAGGCCAAAAAAAAGACCTTTGTGAGTATTATTACCAAATTTTAGACATTTCGGTCACTCATCAGTACGAGCCCACCCAATCCTGAGGTGAAGCTGAGTAGGATTCAGACTCGAGCAATAGTGGCAATGGTACCGAGGTGACTACTGTAGAAGGTGAGCTGGGGACCGTTGATGTGGTGATGACTTATCGGTCCGGGTAGATTTTAAGTCTTCCCCCCCCCCCCTCTTTTTTTAGCTCGACGACACTCATGCTTATATGGTCATGGGTTGTATCTTGTAATTTTTTTCTTTTCAATCATTAATGAAAATTAACTTAATTTTGGGAACTATGTTGATTGTTTAGTTGTATATTTATATCATTTTTTTATATCTATTTATGATGTTGACCTACCTCCCTATTTTTGGGATGTGTCACTTAAACCTTTTTGGACATCATCTCCTATAATAAGGGGTTAGAGATATTATTGAATTTAAACAACTATGTTGAAAAAAATTTCAATTGCTTCTCCATCTTTTTGCTCGAAGATTATGGGATCTGATCGCGCTAACAGGCATTCAACTTGGGCTTTGAAACTAGAAAATGTGAGACTTAAAACCGAGGTACAAGAATTGAAAATCAAGCTATTAAGACTCGAGGCTAAGCTAAAGCTTCATGAAAAAGATTGGGTGTGATCTCACTTCTTGTAAGGAGTAGTTATCTCAGACTCGAGCTCAGAAGAGGAAGATAATGGCTGAAATGGCTACCCTTGTAGACAAGGAGTCCTAATGGGAAAACTTCTACATGAAGCGATTTGAGGAGATCTTCGTTAAAGTGACAGGGGTTGTTGAAGAGTTGGAACATTCTGTGCTCGCATTGAACTCAATCCCTCCTAAGAAAATGATCGATGTTTAAGTTAAAATTATCAAGATTCAGGCCGTGCTATTACCTCTAGTAGAGGAAACAAATAACCCAGGCACTAGTAGGGTGTCTAAGTGCTTGAAAATTTTATAACTATTCTAGGAGACCGAGCTATGTAATAATAAAAGCATTGTGGGTTTAAACAATACAAATATTTTTAATAAAATTTATTTACGATGCTCAACCATTGCATTTTTTCATGTGCATTATTATTGTTTATTAAGGAGCGAGCTCCATAAGTGTCGGGGCAATCTACCTAGTTCTTAACCAACATGATCAGCTTGTGACTTATAACAGTGGAAGAGGAAGCTCTACCTAGTTTCTGATCAAGGTGTTCAACTATTCCTTCAATGTTAGAGTGTCATCCTGGTTCCTGACCGAGATGAACTATTGACTTTTTTGCAAGTGTTAGGGTGCTCTACCTGGTTGTTAATTGAGGCGATCTTCCCTTGACTTATAACAGTGGAAGAAAGAGCTCTACCTAGTTCCTAATCGAGGTGCTCAGCTCTTCCTTCAATGTTAGAGTGCCAATCTGGTTCTTGAATAAGGTGAACAACTCATGAAATTTTTGCAAATGTCAAGGTGCTCTACCTAGTTCTTAACCAAGGTGATCTGCCCTAAACTTGTAACAGTGGAAGATGGAGCTCTACCTGGTTCCTGACCGAGGTGAACAAATTGTAACTTTTTTGCAAGTTTCAAGGCACTCTACCTGGTTCTTAACCAAGATGATCTGCCCTAGACTTATAACAATGAAAGATGGAACTCTACCTAATTCCTGACCGAGGTGCTCAACTCTTCCTTCAATGTCAGAGCACCAACCTGGTTCTTGATTAAGGTGAACTTGTGACTTTTTTGGAAGTGTCAGAGCACTCTACTTGGCTCTTAGCCTAGGTGATCAAACTATGACATGTAATAGTAGGAGGCTTCTAGGAGAGAACCATTTGTTGAAGGAAGTTTATTCATAAGTATGCATACAATGATGGTACATGAGAGTATTAAATTGAGATACATCAGAAGTAATATTTCTTTAAGTGTCTAGCATTCCAAGCACCATCCTCAACTCTATTAATGTTTCTTAACAAGTAGGCCTCTTCTAGTATTGTTTCAGCTATTTGGTAAGGTCATTCTCAATTAGCACCAATTTTACAGGTCATCCATTCCTTCTTGTTAGGAAAGACGCTTCTGAGAACCCAATCACCAATGGAAAATGCTTTAAAGCGCACGAACTCGTTGTAATAATATGATACCTTTATTTTCTACTTGATCATCCTTCTTAAAGCTTCATCCTTTTTTCTATTCAACAAGGGTCAATTCAATTGTTCTACTTACCTTGTTTTGTTCCTCTATTAGGATCGACCTTGTAATAGGTATTGTAACATCAGTTGGTATTACTGCTTCAATCCATTAAACCAAGGAAAATGGGGTCTCGTTAGTACTTTCTCGAGGGCTAGCCTAACAGCCCATAATGTACTAAGCAACATTTGAACCCATCTTCCATTTGCACTTTCCAACCTTTTCTTTAGTAGGTTGATAATTAATCTGTTGGAAGATTCTACTTTACCATTAGCTTGGGATAATATGACGTTGAATAACACATTTTGATGTTGTACTTAAGGGAAAACTCTTTGATGTTACAACCTACAAACTGCCTTACGTTATTAGTGATGAGCTCCTTGGGTAGATTGAACCGATAAATTATAGATTTCTATATAAATCGAATCACCTCCACCTCCTGTATTCTTCCTAGGGGTTTTACCTTGATCCATTTTGAAAAGTAGTTAGTGGCCACAAGTAGAAACTTCTTTTGACCCTTAGCTAAGCGTAGAGATCCTATTATGTCAAGCCCTTACATGTAGAAGTGCTAAGGACTCTCCACCCCTATCATGGTATTTGGTGGCGTGTATGACAATGGGGAAAACCTTTGGCATTTATCGCATTCTTAAGTGTATTTTGTACAATCTGCCAGCATAGTAGGCCAATAATAGTCTTGCCTCATAATCCGTTGTGACAACCTCAATCCTTTTGAATGAGATCTGTATTCCTCCTAATTTGCTTCAAACATCAATCTTTCAGCTCTCTCCTTGGTTATGCACAAAAGCCCAGGCTCGAGTGCGATTTTTGGTATAGCCTACCTACTTTGATCATGTATCGACCTACCCTGGTCTTGATTTCCTTTACAAGCTTGCGATCCTTGGGTAGTTCCTTACTAGGAAGTTATAAAACTGGGGTGAACCATAGGTTGGTAGGAGTATCCACACACCCAACTATTCTTTTGGTTTCCTCAAAAGTTGCTTCTGCTAGGATTGTTATCGACACAACTCGGTTATGTTTGGCCTCTCGTATCGATACCAAAGTGGCCAAAGTATCAACATGACCATTCTCATTTCAGGCTATTTGCTTGATCTCAAACTTGAAGAATTTTGACCATTCTTGCTTTAACCTATCCAGATACCCCTTCATCTTTCCATCCCTAGCTTCAAATGTCCCCAAGAACCGGTTAACCACTAGTTTGGAATCGCTATGTAAGATGATCTTAATCGCTCCTAGTTTCTTTGAAGTCATGGCCCCGAATATAACTGCCTCGTATTCTATGACATTATTAGTTTCCTAGAAAACAAGTCTGACTGCATATTCAAAATAGTTGTTGTTATGATCAACTATGATCACCCCTAGACCAACACCATTGAAGTTGTGTGCTCTATCAAAGAATACTTGCCAAGTTGGCCTCTCCTTTTGGTCTACCTCACACACTTTCTTCTGCCTCTCATCACTGGCGACCTTTGGTTTCTCGCTGAATTCGACCAAAAATTTGACCACCGATTGTCCCTTGATAGTTGTTCTAGCCATGTATTTAATGTCATATTCTCCCAATTCTATGGTGATCTATGCTAGCCTTCCTACTACTTCTAGTCTCGTCAGTATGCCTTTTCGATGGTAAGGACGTAAGTACTACGAATGACATAGTAAGTAGGGTGCTGAACCTTGTCTCTTTCAATTAGGAGTACGACACTGCAAGTCTAGAGGGCCATTGCCAAGTATAAATAAAGTGTCTCTCTTGGGAAAGGGTTGACCATGATAGGGGTTACTCAGGTATTTTTTTATTTCCTCGAAGGCTTTGTCACAATCCTCATCACAAAAGGCTTACATATTTTTTCTCAACATCTTGAAGAATGGCAAACACTTATCTGTACATTTAGAGATGAATCTGTTAAGTGTCACTATTCTTCCATTCAACTGTTAGATTCCCTTTAGATTGGTAGGTGGCTTCATGTTCACCAAAGCTTGTATCTTGTCTAGGTTGACCTCAATCCCTCAAGAAAATACAAGATACCCTAAGAAGCAGCAACACCAAAGATATACTTCTTAGGGTTAAGTCTTATACCATACCTTCGATTTACTAAAAATACCTCATCTAGGTCTTTGACGTGGTTCAGGGGTTGAGCTGATTTTACTACCATGTTGTCCACATAAGCGTCCAGGTTCCTCCCCAACTAATCAACAAAAATTTTGTTAACAAGACATTGATATGTGACACCTGCGTTTTTAATCCGAACAGCATCTAAGTATAATATAAGGTCTCTTCTTCCGTGATGAAATATATTTTTTCTTCGTCTTCAGGGTGCCTAATCTAGTGGTACCCAGAATATGCATCTAAGAAACTCATCAACTCGAAACCAGGGGAAGCGTCTACCAGTTGATCAATACTTGGGATGGGGAAGCAATCTTTGGGACACACCTTGTTTAGATCTGTAAAGAAGGCTACACACATACGGGGTAACCCGTATGCCTTTTTTACCAACACCATATTTGACAACCATGGAGGATAGTTGACCTCTCTTATAACCCTAGCTTCCTTAAGAGAGGTGACTTGATGATTTATTACCTTATTCTTTTCCCTCAAGAATTTCCTTTTTCTTTTTTGAATAAGTCTAGCCTCCATATTGACATTTAGTTTGTGCGTTATGACTTTTGGGTCAATCCTAGGCATATTTGTTAGATTCCATGCGAAGATGTTTGAGTTTTTCTTAAGGAAATGTGAGAGTTACTCCTCCACCTCTTCTGTCAGATCCCCACTCAGTTTCAAGGGGTGGTTCTCACCCTTGCCTCCTATTGGAAGATCTCACATCTTATTTAGATTGACAGATCTTGCCAACCTTTTCCACTTGGCCTCCTTTGAGGGATACCCTTCTGTGATTGCTACTTATGGGTGACCTCTTTCATGGTGGCATCATAGCAGCTCTTGACCTTATCTTAGTCTCCCTATATCTCCTCTAGGCCCTCGTTAGTGGGGAATTTGATTACCTAATGGAAGGTGGACGGAACCACCCTTATTCTATGTATCCATGGCCTGGCCAAGATGGTGTTGTAGTGAACTGGGACATTGATGACTACAAAATTGGTTATCACTATCATCCCTTTTCCATGACGAGTAGCACCATCATTCCTACTACATATGTGGTGCTACTATTGAACCCCATTAGAGGGAGTTCTGCCTTAACAATGTCAAATTGCTTCATTACTAGAGCCTTGGCAATGGACAAGAAAAGAAGATCCATCGAGCTCCCTATGTCAATCATTATTCGACAGACATCGCAAGACCCTATCCTTAAAGTGATCACCAAGGGATCCTCGTGATGGGATGAGGTCTCATCCCTCTCATTAAAAATGATTTATGCAATAAGTCTTGCTTTAACCAAGGTGTACACATAGAAGACATTACGTATCTCTCTAGAAAACCTTTTACGTGAGTTAGTTGACGTCTCATTGACTCCGAGCCCTCTATGTTTGGTATGTATAGTCCTAATGTTAAGCTCATTGTGGTGCTCTCTTCCACTACTCGATGTGTTTATTGGCTTTGGCACCTCTTTCCTATTTTGATGGTTTCCTCTTTCACTGTTTCCATCTATAAGATTATTCAGATATCCCTTGGCTAACAGCTCATTTATCTCCTTTTTGAGGTGTCTATAGTCTCTTGTTTTGTGACCCACATCTTTCTGAAAGGCACACCATTTAGAGGTATCTCTAAGCAGGGATTTCAAAAGAGGTTCGTAAAAGGAAAGAGTGACCTCCCTCAAGGTCTCCTATTCCTTAACCATTGTCCACCTTCCCTATTGTTTGGTGCGAAACGTTTACTAATATTGCTCTTGTTGCTCTGATTTTCCCTATTTGGGCTTATCCTCCTTTCTTCTTATTCCGGTATGAACTCTATGTTGATTCAATGACCTTTAACCAGGTGTAACTCTCTCTCAAGGTTGATGATTTTCTTGCCTCCCCATATGCTTCCTCCAAAGTATGAGGAACCGTTTTGGTTAATTCCACAAACAAGTCAAAATTCTTTAAGAGAGCACGCCTGAAGGCCTCTATAGCAATAGAGATAGGACAATCAGAGATTTCCAACTTTTCCTCCCTAAACCATTTCTATACTTAGTGGATTCACCCCTCTCCTGAATAATCGAGAAGAAGTGATGTGATTCTTTTCTCAAGGGCTTGTTGCATCATAGTTTGTGATGAATAGCCTGGCGAATTGTGAGAAGGAGGTTATGAAGCAAGGTGCCAAGTTGTTGAACCACTTCTATGCACCCTCACAGAGGGTGGTAGCAAATAATTTACACAGCATGGCATCTCTCTTTTCTGAGAGAGGCCATAGCCTTCTTGAAGTGTTATGCAAATGTTATAAGGTCCTTGACTCCAAAATAATGACAACATTTAGGATCATTGAACTTGGCTGGTGATTCATCGTTCACTATCTCATAAAAAAATGGAGAGACATATAATTTCTTATAGTCCTTCTCCACATCATAAGGGGTTTTTCCTTTCTCATGTCTCTCATTGGCCGCCCTCAAAGCCTGATCTTGTTTTTTGTTGGCCTCCTCCAATGCTCAAAATTGCACCTCCCAACAGTTTCTTTCTTGAATCCATTGTTCATCACTAGGTCTCATCGAGCTAGAAAGGGGGTTTCCTTCGATTTTCTATTCAACTTGGTTAAGTTCGGGAACGTAACGACCTATTTTATCTTTTGGTCTCCTCTAGCTCTCTTCTTAACTCGAGGAGTTGGTGAGCTAACTCTTGGTAAAGGTTAGCCTTTGTTATGGTCTAATTAAGAGTCGACAAGGCGTTTCCCTACGTCGCCATTACTTCCTCATTAGCTAGTCTCAATCATCCTTCAGCACGAGTTCCTACCATGGTGATATGGAACAAGTGATTGTGAGTTTTAGGTGTAGCTTATGAAGAGAACACATTTGATATCTCAAGCTTCTCTCAAAGCTCAGAATGAATCCTAAAAAATGCAAGGTTAGAAACTTAAGTACGACCTCAAAATTTGGGCCCCATAGTGGGCACCAAAATGTTTGAAATGATTCGATTTTGAGAGAGAGAACTTGAAATAAGTCAGATCAATTGGTTGAATGTGTGAATTCTTTAAGAGGTCCATCTATTAATAAAACATTATACGTATAGGTGTTGATTACATAATGTGTATACATATATGAATATCAAAGGGATACAAACGGTAAAAAATACCACATTTTATGGTTTAAGGTCAACTTTAACTCGAGTTGGTGGTCGACCTTATAGGCAGCATGGTTTCTTCAAATTGGTCTCTTTCTTGCTCGTGCGTTGCAAACGTAGGGGTCATTTGGGATGCCTCATCTTACGACTCGAGCTACTGACTAAACTTTTTGCAGTTGAATAGACTAGGCACCAAATCAGTTTATATGTCCAATTAATTTGTATAAATATGAAAGGAAAATAAAATGAATAAAAGAAATTAAGAACTACTTTATATAGAAGTAAAATAAAAAAAAACTAGAACCAAAAAAAAATCTAAAAGAAATAAGTCTTTTAAGGATGTATATTTGCACTACTACAATTTAGGCAATAGAGGGCATTTAAAAATATGTTGGTCCTACTAAAGAAATAAGTATTTTAAGGATGTACATTTGCACTATTTAAATGTCCTCTTTATTTTAAGCAAGTGCCTTTTTTCTTTAAAATTTTCATGTATCTACTTTACAAGGCATTTAAAGTACCTTTTAACATTTTATAAAACTTTTAAAACACCCTCTTTGAAATTTCTTTGTTTAAAGGATGTTTCTTCTACTTTCTTTACTTATTTAAATAGCATTTAAAGTATCATATATAAATCTAGTTTAGGATAAGAAGAAATTTCCGTAGTCTTTTATTACAATATCATTTTAATCGTTCAATAATACTAATCACATTCAAAAAAAATCATATATATATATATATAAACACACTAAACATTTGTTTCGATTCATAAGAATTCTGAAAAAATTTAATGTCAAGTTCAAAAGTGAAGTATTAAAGAACTACAAGAAAAACAATTGTTTATAAAAAAAATACAACATATAAAGCAATTGTAACAATTAAACTTATAATATTTGTGCAAGCTAAAAAAAAGTACTATCTATCAAAATTAAATTGATAATTAACTCTAACTAAAACTTGAAACTGGTTCATATAATCTAACGAAGGTTCAAATTCTTCAATCTCACATGTTATCTTGCAACCAAAAATAAAGAACGAGTTCATAAATTAAATATAAAAAAAATGAACTTAAAGAATTTGCATAAAGAATACAGTTTTATTAATAATGTATCATTAGCAAAAAAAAATTTAGAGAAAATAAAACCTTTATGGTAATCCAATTTGTCATATGATGCAGTTTATTTTACACAAACAAAATCAACCAAACCCAATGATATCCTAACTCCAACAAATCTTTATATAAAGTAGGAAAAAAGAAGAAAACGAAGCAATCCTTTAGTCAAGCAATGAGTATGGCTAAGTAATTATTTGGTCACTGTGTCAACAATACCGTATTCCATCATATTAACAACCCAAAACAGGAGGGAATATGACACGAGATTTATGAGATGGTCTTGGATTCATGCTAGAGCAACAATATATTGAAGTGTGAAATTTAATTACATATGAGCTACTTTCTAGATGTGTAAAAAACTGCAACGATCCAAAACCCAATAAATAAACCTAATTACATATGACATCTATGCTCACCTTTTGTCATGTCAACCTACAACATGATTTTTGTGCAAAAATAATTCAACACCCCAAGGAGGTGAAAGAAAATCATTTCAACCTTCTTAATTTGAATCTAAAACAGTTTAATAGAGAAAAAAAATAGCATTAAAAAAGAGACTGCAAGGCAACAAACCAAATGCTCCAACTCAGGAGGTAATTTCTACGATTTCATCAACTTTGCTTGCTTATTAGAGAACCGGGAGTCTTGATCAGCCGATGTACCCTGTATTATCAAAATCAGTACATTATCCAACATAGCACCCGGTCAACTTCACATGGGCAGTGTAGTTTCATAGCATTTGACCCATAATTATAGAATAAGTAAATGAATAAATAGTATGATATCAATCAAATCAACCACGAAATTGAAAAACAATAACAAAAGGGAAAAGTGGGAGTGTGAATCACGTACCCGACAAAACCGGCCTGACATTTTCTCTGGTTTGTAGAGCGAAACCTAAAAGCTAGGTTGGAAGTGAGAATAAGAGAAAGAAATAGAGACGGAATGGTAAAGAGGGACTTTCATTTGGGCGATTCAGTTAGGGTTAGGCCATCGGCTTCATCCATTCTGCGTGAACAAGTAAGGGTTTAGTAAGAATCCTATTTCATCGAGTCGGGTGAGTTAAATATTAAAAGTAACTTTCCTACATTTTAAGAAATTTTTAAAAAAAAACCTTTACTATAAACACATAAAGATTAAAAGTAATTAAATATTTATTAATATTAATTAATTATTTCTCAAAAATATAAAAATAACATAATCTACTAAATGGATCTCATAAATATTTTTTAAATCTTGAAGGTAGCTTGGAGTCTTAGAAATAATCATATTAGATATTTTATAAAATAATAAAATATAAAAATTAAATTATTAATTAAACAATATATTTAATCTAAAAAATATTGAATTAAATTTTATATATTATCAATTAAATTCAAAATAATCTAACCATAATTTAATATAAGAGTTATTTTCGTAGTAAAAAATAAAATATTAATTAAAAAATTATCATGATTTTGTAAATCTTATAAAAATTAATAAATAAGTTGTAAATCTTACATAAAAAAAATTTTAAAAATGATATATATATATATATATGAAGAGATATATGACAAATATATTTAAAAATTTTGAATTAAAATTATTGAAACTGTTATTTAATATTTTAATTAATTTTAGTTATTTTTTTTATTCGGTTTCATTTTCATTTTTTCTTCTATTCTTATAACTTTTCCTTTTCTCTTCTTCTCTTTATTATAAATTTTTAGTTTCTCTTCTCTTTATTATATTTATTAAAAAAAAAGATAAAACAGACAGGGAGAACGTAAAGAAAGAAAAGAGAAGGAAAAAAAACAAACAAATAGAGAGAAAGGGAAAATAAAGGAAAAAAAATAAAGAACAAAAAGAGACAAAAAAGTGACCGGGAAGGGAAAAGTTTTGCATTTTTTTTATTTATAAGTTCCTTTAATAAAATTCAAATATTTAAAAATTCGTAAAATAATAAACTATAATGTAAATTTATTGTTATTTGATCGTTGTATTATGTGAGATAAGTTTATGTAGTTTTCTAACACTCATAATAAACGAAAAAATTATCCTAAAGATATTATGTAATACTTAGGTCTTGATCCTTTACTCGATTTAAATTATATATAAATAATTTATATTTTTTTTTATTTTAATAATATAATTTTATTTTAAATTTATTTTATCCATGTTTTATTTTCTATAATTTTAAGATAATATTTTTTTTCGTTTTTTAATATTTGGACAAAGTGGTATTTTTCATAACTTTTATTTTTTATGTGCATGTTTGGTTGACTAGAATGTAATGAAATTGATTCCTAAAAATGAAGGAATCATAATTCCTTCTCCCCCTTAAGAAATCATGATTTCGTTCTCATCTTAAATTTTTTTCCCAATTTTACCCTAATCTTAAATATAGTCCTAGCTTTAAACCCTAAACCCTATTTAGAAAAATAATAATTTTAACTCTAAACCTTAACCCACAAATATAATTATAAACTCTAAACTCTAAATCCCAAAACCCTAAACCCTATTTAGAAAAACAATAATTTTAAACATAAACATAACCCACAAATATAACTATAAACCATAAATCCTAAATTTCAAATCCCTAAATCCTATTAAAAAAATAATTTTAATCCTAAACCTTAACCCACAAACATAATCCTAAATCCCAAATCTCAAATCTCAAATCCCAAAATCCTCAACTCTATTTAGAAAAATAATAATTTTTACCCTAAACCTTAACCCATAAATATAATCATAAATCTTAAACCTTAAATCCCAAAACCCAAAACCCTATTTAGAAAAATAATAATTTTAACCCTAAACCTTAACCCACAAATATAACCCTAAACCCTAAATCTCAAATCTCAAGACCTTAAACCTCAAATCCCTAAATTTCAAATCCTAAATCTCAAAACCCTAAACCCTATTTAGAAAAATAATAATTTTAATAATATATTTTATTTTTAAGTAATAATTATTTTAATAATGTATTTTGTCTAACGAAAAAATAATAATTAAATGATATTATTTTAACTTTATTGAATATAAGAGTATTAAGATAATATACAATATTTTTCATTCATTCTAATTATAAATCAAATACTGTAATATTGATTCATTCTTTAATTCTAATGATCAAAACAAACAAAACTGTTTCATTTCTATTTTATTCGATTTTCATTCATATTTTATTCCGTGAATCAAATGACACATGTATGTATGTATGTATGAATTGTAATTTATATAATTGAGTTTGGGTACTAATTTGATATTCATTTTGAGCCTCCATCTCTTTGAGCTACTATACATCTGCACTACTGCTACTGCGATCGTTGTTTATATTTATTATTTTTGTTTCTACTCTGTATGTAAGTTTCTATTTTGTTCTCTTTTTCTCCCGTACTGTTTTGTTTTCTCTTATAGAGTAGTAGGATTTCTTTCTTAGTTTATATTTGATTTCGTTTTTGTATATGTTAGTTCAGTTATAAATAAAAAAATTTATTATAACGTATATCTTTGAAATTATAGTAATTTTTTTCTTATTATTATTATTATTTTCACTGCATCTAGTCAGTTTTGTTTTGATTATTATTATTATTATTTAACTATTTATATACCACTTCAAATTATAACTGTTTTATTTTATTTTATTTAATATTTACTGTTTTTAACTTTTTTTTGCGCATCAATAATTGCTTATTATATGATAAAATTTTGTAGTTTGTAGTTTGTAGTTTTCCTTTATAATGATTTTTTTACTTCTATGGTCTTGTATCATTTGTGATACGCTTTTTCTTATTCTAGAAATATTATTTTGTGCTTTTAAGAATTTGCTCTTATTCGTGTATATTTCATAAAAAAAAGATTATGATATATGAAATGACCGTTTTATTATCTCATATTGAGAATCTAATCATAAATGTTACTAACCTTATTAGGAGTGGTTCTAATGCGAACTAAATAATAAGGTCTTTTGTAACTCATGAAGTTACCCTAATGTTATCGGTTTTTATTCCTTTGAATCAGGTTGTAGCAGAGAAATCAAATAAGTTTAATGGCTTAAACTTCAAGAGATGGAGAAGTAAGATGGTATTTTATCTCACCACCTTAAATTTTGCAAGGTTCTTGACTAAATAAGCTTCTAATCAACCTAAAGGTGAACAAGATTTTCTGTCTGCTAGTGCTATTAAAGTATGGAAGCATTCTGATTACCTATGTCAGAACTATGTTCTGAATAGCCTTACTGATTTCTTGTACAATGAGTATAATAAAGAGAAAATGACTAAAGACTTGTAGGAATCATTGAACTGAAAGTATGAAATTGAAAATGACGATGCCAAGAAATTTTTGATTGGTTATTTTTTTTATTATAAAATGGTGGACTTTAAACCAGTATGTATTCAAGTACATGAAATCCAAGATATCTTAACAGAGATGTATGATGAAAGGATGATATGAAACTTTCCAAGTTACAACTATTATTGAAAATTTGCCCACTTCATGGATAGGGTTTAAGGTTTACCTTAAGCACAAGCGAATGTAAGTATCTTTGAAAGACTTGTTGATAAGATTCAAAGTAGAAGAAGACAACAAGGCTTCTTCTAAAAGAAGATCAGCACCCAAAGCTAATGTGATGTAGCATGGTCAAAGTTCCAAGCATAGTAAGAATAAGGGCAAGGGAAAGCTTGGTAAAAGATCTAAATTGGGACTTAAAGAAACAACTTTTAAGAAGTTAAGTTTAAGAGGAATTTGCTTTAATTGTCAAAGGATAGGATATAAGACCCTAGACTACAAGTTTCCAAAAAGAAATAGGAATCATGAGGCAAACATAATTAATGACATCACTTATGATATTTCTGATATTGACTTGTGTACAATCAATTTTGAGGTGAACTTGGTGGGATCAAATCCAAATGAGTGATAGATTGATACTAGTGCAACAAGGCATGTATGCTTAGATAAAAAGCTATTCACTACTTTTGAACCAGTGAAAGATGGAGAGAAGCTATTCATGGAAAAATCTACCACATCAACCATTCGAAGGCAAGGCTAGGTCAAACTGAAGATGACCTTTGGGAAGGATATTACATTAAAAAATATACTTTATGTGTCAAACATCCATAAGAATCTTGTTTCTAGCTCATTGCTAAATAGGCATGGCTTTCGGATAGTGTTTGAATCTTATAATGTCATTTTGACCAAAAATGGGATGTTTGTAAAAAAAATGTATGTATATGATAAGCTATTTAAGCTCAATGTAATTACTATAAAAGCTAAGAATATTAATAAGATTAATTCTTCTATTTATTTGCTTAAGTCTTCCAACATGTAGTATGATAGATTAGGTTATGTTAATTACGATACATTGCATAAACTAATTAACATAGAACACATACCCACATTCTAAATAGATTCGAAGCATAAGTGTGAGACTTGTGTTTAGGCAAAAATGACCAGATCATCGTTTCATTCGATTGAAAGAAATATTAAACCCCTTGACTTAATCCATAGTGATCTATGTGATTTGAAAATCCTTCAAACAGGGGTGACAATAAGTATTTTATTACTTTTGTTGATGATAGCATGAAATATTGCTATGTATATTTGCTTAAAAGCAAAGATAAAGTTATAGAGAAATTTACTTTTTATAAAATAGAAGTTGAGAATCAACTTAACAAGAAGATCAAAATATTACATAGTTATCATGGTGGTGAATATGAAGCACTGTTTAGTGAATTCTATACATAACACTGAGTTATCCATGAAACCATAGCACCATATTCACCTCAACAAAATAGAGTTGCTAAATGTAAAAATCGTACCTTGAAAGAAATGATAAATGCAATGCTATTAAGTTTTGGGTTGCCACAGAACTTGTGGGGGGAGCTATTTTGTTAGCTAACTACCTTTTAAGTAAGGTATCCCGAAAAAATACATAAGACATAATATGAATTATTTTAAGGAAGGGGTACTTTCCTATAAATATTTATGAGTGTGAGGGTGTCTTGCTAAAGTAGGCATACTTATACCTAATAAGGTGAAGATAGGTCCAAAAATGATAGATTGCATCTTCATTGGATATGCACATAATAGTAGTGCTTATCATTTTTTGGTACATGAGTCAAAGATTCTAGACATATACAAGAACATGATAATGTAATAAAGGAATGCATTGTTCTTTGAAAATGTATTTTTAGGTAAATCTGAAGGAAAATCAAGTTCATCTAAACAAACGCATGAGACTATGAATGAAGATAGTCAAAACAAAGAACCTAAACAAGAGGTTGTGGTTGAACCCAAACATAGCTAGAGAACTCAGATACAAATGTCCTATGGTCCAAATTTTTTGACCTACTTGCTAGAAAGTGAATCTCAAACCTATGAAGAGGCTATAAATTCTTATGAAGCCCTCAATGGAAAGAAGCCATTAATTGTGAAATTGAAACTATTTGATTTACCTCCAAATAGTAAAACACTAGGGTTCAAGTGAATTTCCATGAGAAAATGTAAATCAGATAAATCAATTGAAAAGTACAAGGCCATACTTGTAATTAAAGGATACAAACAACAACATAACCTTGATTACTTTGATACTTATTATTCTATGATGAGAATAATATCTATAAGGATGATAATTTCTATCGTCGTTATGTGAAATCTTGAAATACATCAAATGGATGTAAAGAAAACCTTCTAAATGGAGAGTTAGATGAAAAAATCTACATGAACCAACTCAAAGGTTTTTCATGCCTAGGGTAAGAAGGAAAAAAATATAAATTGGTAAAGTCTTTATATGGCTTGATAAGTTGTACAAAATCAGACATAGCTTACTATGTAAGTAAACTAAGTAGATATACTAGAAATCCAGGATTTGATAATCAGAAAAAGTATTACAAGACTACTTAGATACTTAAGATATACACGTAGCTTTGGACTGTACTACATAAGATATCCAACTATATTAGAAGGATATAGTGATGTAAATTGGATATCTGGCATGAAAGACTCAAAGTCTACCAGTGGATATGTATTTATACTAGATGGTGTAGCTATTTCATGGAGGTCATTTAAATAAACATGCATTGCTAGATCCATGATAGAATTTGAGTTCATCGCTTTGGATAAATGTGGCAAACAAGCTGAATGACTACGTAATTTTTCAGAAGATATTCCTAAGTAGGTGAAGCCTGTACCTGCATTATCCATCCATTGTAATAGGCAATGTACTATTGGCAGGGTACAGAGTAATATGTATAATGGTAAGTCTCGACATATATGTTGTAGACATAATACCATTAGAGAACTATTCTCAACTGGAGTTAGCTCTATTGATTATATGAAGTCAAAGGATAACATATCAGATCTTTTAACCAAAGGGTTAAAAATATAGTTAGTTGATAAGTCATTGGAGGGAATGGGACTAAAGCCCATGAATGAATAAGGATTTGTAAAGGAAACCCAACCTATTTGACTAGAGATCCCAAGATTTAGGTTCAAAAGGATAACATAATTGTAAAGACTTAGTGAGATCAATGTAAAAGATTTACCCTCAAGTCTATTCCTATGATGAAAATAGTGATATCCGTAAAATATAAGGTAAGTTAATTCTTTTAATGATTATTATGAAGAGAATATCGAGCAGAATATGTGGATTACTCTTTACGTATTACTTTTAAAGATAAGAGATCACTTATGTGAGGAAAGATTTAGGCCACTTTAAAAAAGAATTGTATAAGGCTCAATTCTTTAGAGACTCTCACAAACCAGCGTATATTCATGGTCAAAATGAACATAATAGTGAGAACTGAAATGTGTCAGGATAGAATTTTGTGTGAAGTATGTAATTGCTTACATAAATGGTAGAACAGTTCAAAGACATTGTGTTTATTGGTCAATCAGTAAGGTAAATATACTTTAATAGGAAAATGATCAAAGGATAACACCTACCTATCCTATACAGGTTTTAAGTCGTTGAACTCTATTTTCGTGTCAAAATTTGATTTAAAATTTATGTCAATTTTTATTCACATGGGGGATTGCTAGAAAATTTTGAATTGAAATTGTTGAAACGACTATTTAATGACAATTAATTTTTGAATTAAAATTATTGAAATAACTATTTAATGTTTTAATTGATTTTAGTTATTTTTTCTTCGGTTTCATTTCCATTTTTTCTTCTCTTTCTTATAACTTTTTTGTTTCTCTTTGTTGCATTATAACTTTTCCGTTTCTCTTCTCTTTATTATATGTATTAAAGGAAAAACAAAGAAAGCAGACAAACAGAAAGTAAAGAAAGAAAAGAGAAATCGACAAAAAGAAAGGGAAAAGAAAGGAACAAGGAAAAAAAACAGAGAATAGAGAGATGAAGAAGTGACAGGAAAAACAGAGAGGAAAAAGTTTTATATTTTTTATCTAGAGTTAGTTTCCTCTAAAAGAATATGAAATTTGAAAGTTCGCGGAATAATAAACTGTGATATAAGTTTATTATTATTTTATCATTATATCTTAGAAGATAAGTTTTCGTAATTATATAACACTCATAGTGAACGAAAAAATTATTTTAAGGATACTTTGTGATACACATATCTCGATCCTTTATTATATTTAAATTTTATATTTATAATTTATACATATATTTATATTTGTATATTTTTAATTTTAATAATATAATTGTATTATTAATTTGTTTATTCTTATTTTATTTTCTACAAAATATTGTTATAATTTTTCTAAGTTATCTTTGCATTTCTTAATTTTTTTTTGGTTTGAAGGTTTTTTAGGTGTTGAAAAATATCATTGCCAACTTTGATGGTGGAATAGTTATCGGTTAATCTATTGAAAAGTTAAAACAAAGCAAAAATAGGTTGGTGACACGAGAAATGTTAATATTGATTTTTTTCTTTTTTTCTCCCCCTTCTTCCCCTCATAATCCTTATAGAGTATTATGTTTCAAAATTAGTTTGTTAAATATTATGGGTTTTTTAAGAAAAAGGAATAGTCCAAATTCGTTATTAAATAAGGCATGTCAAGTTTAAAAAAAATATTAAAAGTTGAGTACTTTTACAAAAAATGAAATAATACATGTCTATTATTTTTACAAAATTAATTTCTATGATTCTTTTTATAAAAATAATGAATTTATACTATTTCATTTAATAAGTATGTATCTAAAGTATATTTTAATAAATTTGGACAAAAATAATCAAAATAATATAAATTTTATAATAAAAATAATCAAAATGATATAAATTTTAACAAACTAATGTTGAAAGTATTTGCAAAGATTTAAATGTTATGGACATTTGCGTTACCACTCAAAATCTTTAGAGACATAAGACATTTTAAGCATTTTTTTAATAATATATATTGATATATGTTGAAACATCAAGAATATACATGCAGAAATAGATGTTAATTTATGTGTTTCAGTATTTCTCTTTGGTCGCGGAATCACTTGGACTAGGAAAGGTAGTAACCCCTTTTCATTTTTTGATAGTGTAAATTTTAAGTATACAATTTTATATTTATAAAAGGGTAGATAAATTATATTTATAAAATAAATCTCTATTATTTTGGGTCTTTATTTTTAATTGTTTTTTAGGATATCTGTTATGGTTGAGTTGAATTTTTGATCCAGTTTTTAAGAATAAGAGAAAAATCTATTAAATTAAACCATACAAGTTTTATTTTTAAATTTTTATCATTAGAAATACATTATAAACTCAATAATTTGATCATATTTAAATATAAATATGATAATATTTTTTAATAAAAAATAAATAATAAATTAAAAATAAAATTAATTTTTAATATTTATATAATTTACCTTGTGAATTAAAATACTAACTATTGATAATAGCTAGTTTTTAAAAAATATAATAATATTATCACAATTAATTTTATTAAATTATAATTATAATTGATTTAGTATAATATTATTAATAAATATAATTAAATTTATATAATTATATTTAATTAAAAAAATTAGTTTAATTATAATAGAATTATTAATAAATTAGTATTTATAATTTGTGTTATTTCATCGGTTCTAAGTAAAAGAAAAAGTGGTTGTATTAATTGAAATAAAATTTTATTTAGTATAAGTTTGCTGATGTGATATAATAATATAGATAATTAATTATATTCGAATTTATATAATTATATAAAATAGATTGTGACGTAATCTCATTTACAAATTGATTGTTTGTTTGTTTGTTTGTTTGTTTTCGCTTCTAAACATACAAGTGCTCTTATTTAAAATACGAATCTGCGTCCCAATGGCTGTTGTCAAAAGAATCGCCCAGCATTTCCCGAGAAAAGGCCACAATTTTCTCATACACCGAGAAAAGTAACCCAAAAAAGTTTAAAAAAAGAACAAATACCTTGTTGCATTCGTTCTCCTTGTGGAGATCCTCAAAGAACAATAATCCATTCCATCAACATCTCAGAGGGCTTTTTTTAACCCATTTTTTCTTATGATCTCCCTCATTTTTTCTTCGTTTTTGATCTGAATATCAATCTCCATATTTGAAAGACACAACCCCTCTCAGTTTTGTATTCAATTATTATCTCTAACATGCTTCAGGAATGGGATTGAGAATTTACCGGCTTCGTATGTGACTTGGAAGCCCAGATCGGAATTTTACTGTGTTGGTCAGATTGCAATTAGGGTTCGGGCTTGATTTCTTGTTATTTTCACAAGTATCAACGAACCCACATTGTCAAGATCTGAAAATTGTGGTTAATTCGATGCAATTTCAGAGCTTTCCTTTTTACCCAGCATCCTAACCGGTTGCTTCGGTACATTGGCTGTCCTTGTTTCTAATTTTGTTGTAGATCCATGACCGAGATCTAGGCCAGGGTTTCCCATTTAGTATTTATCAGATTTGGATCTGATGGGTTTGATTTAAGCCATTTTGTTGTTAATTGGTATTTGATAACCAAGTGATTGTTATAATGTTAAAGCAATTTCTCAGCAAAATCCCCGGGAAATCGTTGAAAGCAGAATATGGCGGACGGACCGACTCACCTCGCTCAACACCCCGGTCAAACTCTCGGCTCGGTTCTTCGAGTTCCGGTCAAGGACGAGGAGCGTCTAAATCCAACGGTGGGAATTCGGCGTCGGATCGACCAAACGTCGCAAGGCGTCAATCATCTGCTGTGTTCCCAGCGAGCATGGTGGCTGGAATTGAACCCTTGGTTCCATTCAAGGACGTGCCCAATACAGAGAAGATGAACCTTTTTGTGAGTAAGGTGAGCCTTTGTTGTGTCACATTTGATTTCACAGACCCAAGTAAGAATTGTGCAGAAAAAGAGGTAAAGAGACAGACTTTGCTTGAACTTGTGGAGTTCGTATCATCTGGGTCAACGAAATTTAGCGAGCCAGCCATTTTGGCAATGTGTAGAATGTGTGCTGTGAATCTGTTTAGAGCTTTTCCGCCAAATTACAGGTCCAATGCTGGTGTTGGTGGCCGTGGCGAAAATGAAGATGATGAGCCTATGTTTGATCCTGCTTGGGCACATTTACAACTTGTGTATGAACTGCTACTTAAATTTGTTAATTCTTCGTGTCTTGATGCTAAGGTAGCAAAAAAGTATATAGACCATGCGTTTATATTGAAATTGCTGGACTTGTTAGAGTCTGATGATCCTAGGGAAAGAGACTGTTTAAAGATTGTTCTGCATAGGATTTATGGAAAGTTTATGGTTCATAGGCCATTTATACGCAAGTCTATAAACAATGTATTTCATTGCTTTGCGTTTGAGACTGATAGACATAATGGGGTTGCCGAATTGTTGGAGATATATGGGAGTATAATTTGTGGATTTGCATTGCCTTTGAAAGAGGAGCACAAGATATTCTTGTGGAGGGTTTTGATTCCTCTTCACAAGCCAAAATCTTTGGGGGTTTACTTTCAACAATTATCATACTGTGTGACGCAGTTTATAGAGAAGGATCAAAAGTTAGCAAGTGTTGTGATAAAGGGTTTGTTGAAATACTGGCCAGTAACAAATAGTCAGAAACAGGTGATGTTTTTGGGTGAGTTGGAAGAAATTTTAGAATTAGTCAGCATGATGGAATTCCAAAAGGTCATGGTCTCTTTATTCACGCAAATTGGATACTGCATCAACAGCTCCCACTTCCAGGTACACTTCCTGGCCTCTTCTTTTCATTTGTGATGGTTTTCATATTTGTAAAAGGCTAGAGTTTTATTTTTTTTATTTTTAATGCATGTTAGCTGTGATCAGGGATCACCAAATCTATATGCTGCCTTCAGTTTAAATATGTATACTAGATTACATAGTGTGCTTGGTGATTTAGTGACTTAATTAAGAGAAGATAAAGGATTCGATTCGAGATGTGGTAAAACACCCTGGAAGCTGTACACTTTATTCGCGTTCATTTAAAGTTAACACTTTCATCCATTTCTTTTAACACAAATGAAAGATTGTTGTTTATTATTAAAGTAGCACATTTTTCCCTAATAGTTTCATTGAGTACTATGATCTGGAACAAAGTTTTATAAGGAATTATAGGTACGGGATGAAAAATACGGAGTAGAGTGTCTCAGTTTATAAGCAACTGACAAATATGTGCATGTGTGTTAAGGGTATTAAAGTGTATCATATGGGAAAATAAAAGGACTTTGTGTAGCACGTCACCCTTTGAAGTTAAATTGGCTCTGTCATCATGAACTTGGTTGTTTTATTCCCTCACTTTTAAATTTGGCTATCAATGATCAATTAAATGATAGAAGTGTATAATCTGTATTATGCATGTTACCCGAAGAAGATAGCCTTTCAATATCATTGTTTCAGGTGGCTGAAAGGGCCCTTTTTCTTTGGAACAACGACCATATTGCGAACTTAATTGAACATAACCGTCGAGTGGTTTTGCCCATCATCATACCAGCATTAGAGAGGAATGCCCATAATCACTGGAACCAATCAGTGCTCAACTTAACTCTGAATATTAGGAAGATGCTCAAGGAGTTGGATGATGAGCTGTTCCTTTCCTGTATTGCTCAACATAAAGAGGAAGAAACATTGTCAAGCATAACAGCTGAGAAGCGTAAGGAATCATGGGAACGACTGGAGCATGCAGCCAGTCTTAAGCCAACGGCTGGAAAAACTGCCGTACTGGTTACAACAGCAATTTCGATTGCCTGCTACAAGTAACTCTTAAGGTGATGCTACCACATGCTTTTGATCTTTTTTTGTTCCCCACAGGAAGGAATAGTATGAACTGGTTGCTCTTTGGGATAATATTTAGTATTTATCCCGTTGGTACCAAGGCAAAAGCCAGTTGTAACTTTATTTCGAACCCGAGCTATCTGTTGCTACCCCTAGGAAGGATTGTAATTGTTTACTGCAGAATGGATAATGGGAAAGGCTACAGCAGTGGATTTACACAATTTTCTTTGCTAGTTATCTGGTGATTTGTTTTGTACCCCTCATTAAATATTAAGGGTTTGTTAAATTAAAGATAACAAGACATGTGGGAAAGAAAAAAAGTGGTTTTATATATTTTCTACATATGTTTAAAAGAAAAGAGCAGTTATTGATATTTTATTTTGGGCAATTGATTACTGAGCCTTCTATTTTTTACTCAGACCTATTGATGTGCTTTCTTGAAGGAAAATTATGGTTAACGAATATACTGTGTAGTGTGTGTTGTCGGAAAAGTTCTCGAGAACGTAGTTACTAGTAATTTTAGAAAACCCCGAAATTTTTTAATAAATTATAAAGTGACTTAAAAGAGTTTTTTATAATATTTTTTGGTATATGAACGTATCTGAATATTTTTGTATGTAAAACCGGATTGAATGCGGAAAATTAGATAAATTGTTTTTGCAGTTCGTCGAGTCTTGTCGGGCCCTTGTTGAGCCTTGCCATGGCCTTACTGAGTAGACGGCGAGCCATAGACAAGATGCAGTTTTGTGTATGAATAAACACATGGGTAGCTCATTTTTTCACTCTAATTATTCCCTCTGCTCTCTCTAAAATCATTTAAGTTTTTGGTATATTTCGGAGCGCGTTTTAAACAGGAGTTCTTGTTCGGAAGAATAATTCAGGTAGGTTTTTTCTCTATCTTTTTATTTATGCATTATTTTTTCCTTAAAATATTATGCATCATATATTATGAATAAAAAGAAAAATCAAATGCCGTGATTTTTGTAAATAATGTTATAAATGTTGTTAAAATGAAATACTCGTTATGGACATTTTTATACATGCATACATGAAATTTTTTATATAAAAAGACTATTAAATTTTAATTTAAAACGTGCATTGAAAATATAACATATGACATCTTAGATTTTATATATGCATCATGAAAATTATTTTTTGTGAGGAGTATGCCTGCATGTAAATCTTACAGAGCATGGTAACTATAAGCTAATGGGTGTAGCGAACTATTTTCGATGGACTATAGGTATACAATTACATCACATGTATTCTCAGAGTTTTTTCGTCTATGGGTCTTGGATTGTTGACCGTACATAAGCTTCGGAGTTGGATCCCCTGTTATGTTTCAGATTGTCTATTGGGTCTTGGAGTTTGATTGCACATATGCCTCGAAGTTGGACTTCCCATTGTGTCTCGGAGTGGACCACTTATAGATAAGGGACATATGATATTGATTTTATCAATATATGTGTCATATGTATTTCAGAGTATGATTGTACATGTAGTCGAAAGTAGACTCACGTTTGTCTTGGAGATGGACTGTGCATATACCCATGTATTTTGGTGGACCAATACATATAGAGTTATATGTTATGTAAATGAATTTATATTTACATAGCATATTGTATCTTATATGAGCATGTATTGGGATACATGAAATGTACATTCCTCCAATTTCGGAAGCGAGGAAGTACATGTATACTCTCTTTTGTAAATTACTGATGATGATAATTACTTCTATTCATGAAATTTATTATAAATAGTATACATTATAAATATTTGTTTGTTATAATAATATTTTAGAGTAGACTCCTACCGAGCTATATGCTCACCTACACTCTTCCATCACCTTTCAGTTGTAGTATTCGAGATAATTGTTGTGAAGACCTAAAACATTATTTATTTTATTTTATTGGTTATTATAATTTATATTTAAGTAAGTTGAGACCACCTTGATTTAATAAATTTTAATTGACTTTATAAATATTTTGAATTTTACTTTTTAAATAGAAAATCTTTAAGGGCACTCAAATTATTTATAAACGATTCATTTTTATGAATATTTAAGAAATTTTCTTTTAATATAATTATATTCTCAAAGTTCACGGACTCCTATTTTCAAGGCGTGATAATTTGGTATCAGAGCATGATTCTCATCTCTTAAGAATAATTTTTTAAAATATTTTTTTTCTCTCAGCTTCTTATTCGTAGAAAAATAGCTAGTAAGAAATGTGTGCAAATTAATTGCATTAAGTAAAGATTGAATTAAAAAAAACTTCAATCTCCGTTAGTTCTGTTTCGGCTTTTTCCCCAATTTCCCACTCCTTCTATGAGGCAAAACCTCACCATACTACACTTCGACACAAGAGAAGAGGACCGGGTGCTTGTATCTTCGGGATAGGAGTTGGCTAAAAAGGTAGAGTTTACTAAAATGAAGAGCTATAAAGACTCATTTTCAATGGAACAACAAATTTTGTTTTCGCCACAAGGTGTTCTCGAAAAATAGAACGTGTCATCTATCTTCGAAACGTGTTCGCACTAGCTACATATCAATTTTTTAGAGAAGTTAGATGTTTTACGAACAATTCATTAGATTGGATTGAATATGGGATCAATTAACAATTTTTTGCCTTTCTATTGAAAACATAAGAGTCCTCTCACGAACTATAGCAATCACTTACCAAAATTGTAGGAGTCACTTATACTACTAGTATTGCTATGAGATGATTCACGTCAAATGTAACAATTTCTCAAGATGATTGGATCTAAACAATAGATGAGGATCACATTCTTCTTTCTATTATGGGGCATCCAGTACTCGAAGAAATTTTTCAAGAAAGTCAACAATTTGGTTGGCTGTTGCATGAAAGTTTTCAACAATTAAGACTACCTTTTCAAGAGCAAATATGTTGGCTTTATTAGTCGATTAGACAGTTTTTCCAACAACAATCAAATCTCTTATAAATCCTTAATTGGCAATAATCTGTATGAGCAAAAGGTAAGGACATAAGCATCATAACTCTAGAACAAAGATACCAAAAGCTAGCCTTCATGATATCTGACCAAGGAACTAGAGATCAAAGATGTTGGTATGATTTTACTATATAACCCCCTAGATACAAATTCTTTTTAGTACTTATGCCACCCATTCTTTCACTTAGCTAACATTTTCCAAAAGTTAAATCTTACAAACCCGTACTTGAAATATTCCTTTTAGAATCTCTTCTGGGGAACTTTATGTTTATAAAAGTTCAATTTTATGACAAAAGGAGTGGACCTTCCTAGTTTCCCTTACGTATTGAAGGAAGACAAAACCAGAAAAGTGTAAACCCTCTGAACCCCTTTAGAAATAAAAGGCGATGATGGAAAAATCTGGCATGGCTACCAGTAGTAAATGAATATTGGGATGTATTTTTGAAAGAATTACCTGGACTATCCCCAACTCGAGAGCGATTTTATAATCAAATTGGAACTATGTCAATTACTATCTCTTCCTATCGAATGACACAAACATGGAAAGGATTTAAGAAAACAATTCGATGAACCTTTGGTAAAGGATGTATTCGACCAAGTTTTTTGCCTTGTCAAAAAGAAAAATGTACATTTAAAATTTTTGCATTGATTATCGTTAAAGTGACAAATATTATTAAATGGATTATTTGATCAACTCGAGGATGAAAAGCTTCCAAAAGTCAAGACATCGATACTTATAAGTCAAAAGAATTGAATGCACCAAAACTACTTTTCAAGCTTAGAACAAGCACTCTCGAAGAACGAGGAACTCATAGGAGGACTACTTTAAAATGATTAATGATTTTACATGAAATTCGAGATAAGCCAATTTTAGAGATCATAATACCTTATCACACAATTGACTAAAAAAGGTGTCAAACAAAGAACATGAATATGGAGCGGCACTATAAGAGTTGAAGCTAGGATTAATGATTTCATCAATAATTGTTATATCAATTAACAAAGCATCACACGTAGTGTATTCTGACATATTGTAGGATGGATTTGGATACACTTGAATGTTTACATAAAGATCAATGCTTCATCATAAGATCTGTATTTAAAGCATCTTGGAAAACTTGATGCATCATTCGTATGATTTCGATGAACAAAAATCTGCACAATTTAAGGGAATCAATCTCTTGAATTATGAAAAGTAATCAAGGTGGATCCATTCAGAAACACATCAATCAACTTGTGACAATAGTGATGACAACACAACATATGGAGAATTTGATGATAGAGTTATCAAGCCACAATAAACCAAAACATGTTGTATACACATACAAGATGACAACAAGGAACTAGTGAAATGTTATATTTTTCATGGAGATATGGAGAAGGATTCATGAGTTTAAGCGGACTTATAAGTGAAATATCTTCAAAGATTACAATTCCATTCTAATGCATCATATAGACAAAGAAAAATGGATGCTCTGAATCAAAAGTCAGAATTGTCGTACTAGTGGTATTGGTACCTTATGAAATACTCTAATGATAGGAGGATTACAGCTAGAAATTATAAAATGTTAAGAAGATAAAATATTTCTACAGACCTTGATGTCCAAAACCACAATGTAAAAAAATAGTTCAATCTAATGATCTCAAAATTTGCAAAGCATGCTGAAGATTATCGAAAGAAGAAATAGTGGATAGATAGATTTTAGCTATTGGAACGTTTCATTTTCATGGGAAGATAGAGGTCCTAGATAAAGACTCTTCAAAGATTAGAAACCATGGAGAAAAAACGTATAGAATTTATAATACACCTTGAAAGTGTAAGATGTATTGTGAATTTAAGAGAAACTTATTGGTAGAGCAGAATGAAAGAGAGTGTAGTTTAAGTTGAAGCGAACTACATTAGATGACGACAAGATAAGACTCAATATTTTGTGTATGAGTTTATGATAGATTGAACGACATCATAACATATCAAAGTCAATTGTGTTAGATCAAGATACAAAATTCTTCCTCCTGTTTATAAAATTTTTACAAGAAGCTTTGTGAACAGAACTGTTGCATAGTAAAGTATACCATCCTAAAAAGCTTTGTGAGCATAACTGTTGCATAGTACAATATATCATCCTAAAACTAATGGATAGTCTGAAAGGATTATTTAAATTTTAGAGGACATGTGGCGAACATTTGTTATAGAGTTCAGAAGAAATTGAATTGAGCATTTATCATTGATTGATTTTGCCTACAACAAATAGTTATTATATTATTAGGATAATCCCTTATGAAGCCTTATACGAACTACCCTGTAGATCTTTGATGTGTTCAATTGAAAGTAAGAATTACACTACGATGATGACTAGTCTTATTTAAGAAACAATTACAGGGTCTGAATCGGGCAAGGTAAACTTTATATAGCCTAAAATTAGTATAAGAGTCACATTGATCATGGACAATCTTTGAACCTCTAAGAGAATGATTATGTTTTTCTCAAGTTCCTCGATTTTGGATAAAAGGGAAGTTGGAACCTTATTACGTCAAGCCATTTTAGGATTATTAAAAGAATTAGAGATGTAGCATATTAATTAGAGTTATCCCGGAGTTATCACAAGATCAAACTGATTTTCATATATTTTTCCTACGAAAAAGTCTTTATTAGATCAAATGGTGTTCTTGATTAGAGATAATTGCCATCACAGGAAGACTCATTATATGAAAAAAAATAGTGGTGACAATTGATTTCCAGGTCAGGATCTTGAGAAGAAGAGAAATACCAATATTAAAGGTTCAACAGAAACATCATGGAGATAGAGTTTAAAGTTTGCCCAAAATATCCTTGTTTAAAGAGTTGTAAATTTCAAGGTAGAATTTTTTTAAAGGGGTACGATTGCAAAACCCTGAAAATCTTTAATAAATTATAAAGTGACTTAGATGAATTTTTAATAATATTTTATGATATAGGATGTATTGGAAAATTTTCTTATGAAAAATTGGATCAAATGGAAAAAACTAATTTTTTTATTGTAGCTTGTCAGAGCCATATCGTGATGTGGTCTCATTGAGCAGCCAGCGAGCCACCGATTAGGGTGGTCGATGAGGTATAGTTTTTTTTATAATTAGGCACCTAGGTTGCTTAATATTCCAGTACAATTTTTCCTTCTCCTTTCTCTTTAAAATCGTTTGGGTTTTTGGTACATTTTGGGGCACGTTTTGCGAAAAAATATCAAGGAGTTCGGGTTCGGAAGAATAGCATTGGAATAAATTCTAGGTCGGGGTTTCTATTATAATCTTTTTATTCATCCATTGTTTTTTATAAAAATATCATGCATCATATATTATGAATAAAAAGGAAAATCAGTTGTTATATTTTTGAAAATAATATTATAAATATTATTAAAATGAAATACTCGTTATGAACATTTTTATATATGCATACATAATTTATTTTCATATAAAACTAGTATTAAATTTTGATTTGAAAATATAACACATGTCATTTGAGAGTAGATACATGCATCATGAAAATATTTTTTTATGGGGAGCATGCCTACATATGAGTTTTGCAGAGTATGATACCCATGGGCTACTGGATGCAACAGATTAAACACAAGCAACAAATAGGTTATACAATACTTAAAAAGCTAGCAGTAATAGAGAAGTATATAAAGAATTCAGTAAATGGAAAGCAAGTGATAAATAATAAAATCTTTCTAATCAAAGTTTAAACTTTAATGCGTAGGAAATTACACCATTTAAACTCTAATTGTTATACTAGAGACACATTCGAGTATGCATAGCACCAAATATAACAAGGCAAGCTCATATAGAAATCCTATCTATGTGGTAACATCATTGGGTTGCTTAAGGTAACCACTCAATGTAAAAAAATCCACTAAAAACAATAAACATATACAATTAGATAGAAAAGTATAAACCAAAATATCTCTATTAGTCGGGATACCTATCCTAACTGCCTATTGTTGCTCTCGCTTGTTGCCTTTACAACAAATTTGTTCGACATATGAACCCGGTTCTTCGTAATTAAAGATTAGTAATGTGTAGAGTAAATAACAAAATTTTGGACGAATGCAATCACTAGTTGACACACAACTCACAACCATATATGCTCCTCACATAAGAAAATGTTGCACGAGGGAAACTACCAGTTGATACATGACTCACATACAACCCACTCACAAACACTATATTAAGTATTCACCATTCTTAGGAACAATTTTGCTCACAAAGTCATGAATCAATAATAGAAAGTAATACACAAGGTATTAATGATCCATAAACTGAAAGACAAGATATCGATTTGATAGAATTATGTTACCTCTTTTCTGGATACCAAACAAGAAGAAATATGGGGCACTTGTAAAAATTTCAAAAGCCATGCCTCACTAACACTTTTCCAACCTTTCACTACCACCTGTGGGTAGGTCCCTGGCGAGGTTCATGGTGAGGTGCCAAAAATAATATTTTTTGTTTCCAAAAATTGTCAAGTAATTTTCATAAATATCTACACTTGAAATGAACCAAAAATATGAGTAAAAAGATCAACTCTCTTTCATGCTCACTTGCCCAAAACAAACACTCCACCTAGCATGCACATGACAAAAATAAACCTCGGAGTGTGTGTAAATATGCTAGTATACAAAGTGTACCTGACAATGTGCGTGTGTGAATTACTGATCTATAGTAACCAACCTTACACAGAGGAAGATATATACATTAAGTAAATTAAAAAGACACCGTACGTTCTACTCGAGAAGCCAACACACAGATACGAGTACAACGAAACTTACAACATCTATTGATATTGATCTTTTAACTATTCTAAATGTATGAGTTTGCATGTTTATTAGAAAAATACTATAATGTTCTTAAAATTTTTATTTGATTTTCTTAAACCCTTAAACAATGATGTATCACAAAATAATTTGTCTTTTAGTCTAAATTTTTATTTATGTCTTTTATTAGTCATACTTCTAAATTTTTATATTTTTAATAAAAAAATTATTTTTTTGAAATAATAAATAACAAACATAGTTACTGTAAATATTTCATTATATCAATGTCAAACAATTAAATTATCATAATTACATCTACATCATTTTTTGATACTTGAGATAGAATATATGAGGGTTAATTTCACATTTTCTTAAATTATATTTGAAAAGTTTAGTTACGAATGTAATTAGCTAGAGGATGGGTGAATAAAAGATCAATGAAGGTATGTAAAATTAAAATTTCATAGAATGACTAGACATGCAATCGGATGTAAATAAAGTAATATTGGATTATAAAGATAAAGATCGAGATTTTTAGGTGGAAACAATCTAGGCTACACAAATGACCTAAGAGGAAAACCATAGGTACACCGAACCATCTAACTATCCACTATGAAAAATAAGATCCAATTATAAGACAAGGACTCAATCTACCCACCAAGATAATGCTTCCAAGTAATCTACATACAAGTCGCTACTTTCTTCGTAGTCTTTACATGAATGGTATTCAAATTCGGACTAACGTTCCGATAACTTGAGTCACATAAGCAATCAAACATGTTCAACTAGTACCTGAAACGTTAACACAATAACACAAGTGCAAGTATGCATCCTAGAGTAGATTCAATGATTAAAAATTCTAACTAGATGATTTAACAAACATATTAGATAAATCAAAATCAACTAGCACCTAGAATAATCAATTTAAAGCATAATATCACAAATATTGTAGGCTTTTTAATTTATCAAACGCAACCACAAATATTTGATAAGTTAACTCAATGAAAAAAAGCCTACTTGAGTAGTTTCTGGAAAACATTGTGAGAGATATTAAGATGAAGAAAAGAATGCTCTTCGATGGTTAGCAAAATTGTGAGCCAATGGTATGATTAAATATCATGGTAGATCAAAGGTCTTTTACAAATCTATCCTTGAAAATATTTAAAAGAACTGTAAAAAATAAGGGAAAATATAGTGATAAAACAAATTGGCTCATGTAAAAATTAGTTAAACTCAAAAAATCTGGCCACTAGATCGATCTAGTCAAGCTCGATCAATCGACTCTAAATAGTTTGATCCATCTAGTGAAACAATTAATTAATTTTAAAATAAATGGATGGATCTATTCATAATTGAGAAATACAAGGATGCTCATTAGCTGACACAACATTGAAAATATCATTAATACCCTTTTGATTCATTTTACTAACACTTTTATCTTTAGTGGTCTAGTCTTTCCTAGGTTTAGGAGTAACAATATTATATTTAGTAATCGTAGGTGGTTCCTAACCATAAAGTACAGAGTTCCAAATGCTTTCATCTATACACTATAGAAAGGTTCTAATATGAGCCTTCCAATATGGGTAATTAGACCCATCAAAGTAAGGAGCACGAGTTGTAGATGAACCCTCTCTTAAGTGATCTATAACAAGCTCCTAGGTACACTAAGTATATCTAGTAACTACTCTGATACTAAGTGAAAAGTTTCTTTTTTAGTTATGAACTTAATTAGCTAGAGGGCATTTGAATAGAAGATTAGCATAAGTATGACAAATTAAAATTTCGTAGAATGGCCAAACATGCAATTGCATGTATATAAATGCAAAAATATAGAGATTAACACATAAGATATTTAGGTGGAAATAACCTAGGCCATACCAATGACCTAAGGGGGAATCCATCGGTCAACCGGACCACCTAACAATCCCCTATGAAAAATGAAGTCCAATTATAAGGCTAGGACTCAAACTATCCACCAAGATAATGTATCCAAGTAATCTACTTACAAGCTACTACTTTCATCATAGTCTCTATAAGAAAGGTGTTTGAATCCAGACTTTCATCATAGTCTCGTTCAACCACTATCTGAAACGTTAGCACAATAACACAAGAACAAGTATGCAACTCAAACGATTTAATAAATATATATAGTAAATCAAAATCAACTAACAATCCTAGAACTATAAGTTTAAAGCACAATTTCACAAATATTGTGGACTTATTAATTAATCAAAGACAACCACAAATGTTTGATAAAGTAACTCAATGAAAAAGCTTGCTTGAATAGTTTTTGCAAAACAATAAGAGAGATATTAAAATGAAGAAAGAATGCTCTTATGTGGTTAACAAAATTGTGAGCCAATGGTATAATTAAATATCATGAGTAGATACCTTAGGTCGAAGGTCTATTATAAATGTATCCATGAAAATATTTAAAAGAGCTTTAAAACTTAAGGACAATATAGTAATCAAACAAATTGTATCGAGTAAAAATAATGTTAAATGTGAAAACTTGGCCATTCGATTGATCTAGAATTAGCTCAATTGATCAATCATGGCCACTCGATCAATCTAGTCAAGCTTGATTCATCAAACCTGAATAGTTCGATTGATCTAGTTAATCCTTAATTGATCTAGTGAAATAACTAATTCATTTTGAAATAAGTGGATTGTTCTACTCATTAATCTCGATCGATCTAGTACTTGATCGATCGAGTATTAATTCCTCAATCGATCTAGTCATGTAAAAATTAATTCAATCAGATAATTAATCTCGATTGATCTAGACATGGCTAGATCAATCAAGTAGCTTATATGCACAATGTTCCTATGTATGTAATATGAAATCTAACATGCACGAGAATAGAGATATACTTGAGATGTGATCAATGGAGCTTAACTATTTTTTCGGCTTGAAAATATTCTTGAAATAAACACCTAGAAATTAAATCATATTTAAATATTTTTCTCATGAATATCACCAACATTCATAAACTTTACACTATTTTCCAACATTGAAGAGATTTTTGATCATTTTTTTTTATTTTTTGATAAGTTCTTGAAAAGTACTAATATTTTGTGATTTTATTGAGCTTGAATGTAACAAATAGGTTTGCTTATAGTATGTTTATGTGATAATTTATACAAATCTATATGTTCAGAATGATGGGTATGTTTGTTGTATTTTGGGTTTTTTTAGCTTCAAAATGTATAAATTTATCAACACACAAAGAACAACACTTGAAGCACTTTTTTTGCACCCTAGGAGCTTAAAAGAATAAGGTAGGTAATCCTTACATGTAGAGTAAACTAGTTTGTAATGTGTACATGACAATTTTCAAGAAAAGTGAAGTATGTCATGGCGAAGAAATAAGTGTGCCACGATGCACTCTGTTCAGTATGGATTTACTAGGCATGTAGAATAATCTATGCTATGACGTGGATTAAGGTGGGATATGGCGTGACTATCTTTGTTTTCTATTAAAAAAAATATTACATATCTTATGCCTAAGTGTGGAAAATATGGTGACATGGCCTCCTTCATTTATTCGGCCTGAAGCTCTTGTACCTAACCTCACCTATAAATAAAACATTATTAGGTTTTTGTATTCAATGTTCATTTTTTAGAATAATAGAAACCATAGGTTAGTTTAGTGTAGAGTTTAGGTTATCCGTTCTACCACCATGTACAAATACATAGAGAAAGCTCTCCAATTATAAAGACGATCCAAGGATTTGAAGAAGGTAGTGACATTCTATTCAGAGATATGTAATCGTTTTTATCAAGAAGGTGTAATTTTATTGTTATATCTTTTATTTCTCTTTGTAATTTAATATATGTGATTTTAGTATGTGTTCCAATAATTGGAAGAATAGTTTTGTGATTTAAATAAATAAAAGTTTTAGATTTATTTCTTACTTACAATCTTCAGATCTTTAATTATAAATTCATGATGGGCCAAGTCTTAATTTATGGTTAAAGAAAATATTTTAGAATTAAATATTAGACGCATCATTTGTGATTGGTTGTGTAAAATGAATAAGAGTATATTTTAATTTCATTGATTTGTATTAAATAAATGGCTAAAAATAACTTTAATATAAGTTAATGATGGGGAAAATCTTGATCATAATTGGAGAATATATCTATCTTAGGTTTATCAATTTTTAATTTCAAGCCCGACCAAAGAAAGTTATTAACTAATTGAAAATTTTGATGCTCATATATTTGAATTGATTAATTGAACATTAATGGAAACTCACCATGATTACAGGGAGTTTTATTTAAAAAGAAAAATGAATCAATAAATCTAACATATATGTAAATCACTTAATTCGTTATGTCAATGAAGGGTTATCCTTGTTAAAATCACACACACACATATATGTGTTATCCTTGGTTATAATCAATTCATTGCTTTCATTTATATGCTTTCTTTAGACATAATTTAATTCAGATTTTAGAGTTTGGTACCACATCCAACAATTTATTAGAATGTTTAGGGCTTGTTTTTCTTAACTAAATTAGAAAATAATTAAACTTTTTAAAGTTACCACAATTCCTTGAGAAACGATCTTGAAAGTATACTTATTGTTTATTATAAGTGATTCGTACACTATAATTCAAAAGGCTTCAACTTTGATTATTTAGCCATCCATTCATATATTTATGTTTTAATATTTTTAATTAAAATTAATTATTTAGAATGATAATAATGATCATATTTAATAAATAATTACAATTTTAAATTTAGAATTCCAAAAGACTTTAGGTAGAATATTTTAATAACCTCTTTGTAACTTTCCTTTTAACATTTTTAATGAAAATTAATTATTTTTGATGATAAATAATATACATAATGATTTTATTATGAAATAAAAACTCTAATTTAAAAAAATCCACTTAAAATTATGTAATAAGCCTCTCATACTTTTCTTTTTATAAAATTTAAACTTATTGATTACATATAATAATTTTGATCATATTTCTTAAAAATTTTAAAGTTTTTAAATAGCATTAATTGTTTTTATAATAACATATATATTGAATTTATAAACTAGAATTTTATAATATTTTTTTAGGATTTTTTAATCACACTTATATAATTTTCCTTTTTTATAAAATTAGACGTTTTAGATTACGTTTAATTATTTTGGTCAATATATTAAAATTTTTAATATTTTTAATTAAAATGAATTATTTTTAAAATAATAAATAATTAATTAGGATTAAAACTAAAAATCTAAAAGACTTCATCATAAAATTATTTAATCACTCTTTATTTCTTTATTATAAAATTAAAAAAAATTATATGATACATATCTTTCTTTTGCTCATCTTCCATAAACAAATTAATATTTTTTAATTAAAATTAATTTTTTTGAATTAACAAATAAATACAATATGAATTGAAACTAAAATTCCAATAGATTTTAGTTTTCATTATTTAACTATATATTACCACGTATGAAATGTGTGCAATGAATACGTAAGTATACATATTGCAACAAGTAATATAATGATAAGAAAAGATCGTTTTCAGGAGATTATTTTATTAAAAACTAATTTTTATAACTAAAAAAATAAAAATCAATTTTTTTTTGTAATTTTATATTTTAAGGAAGCAAAGTTAAAATAACTAAATTAAATAACAATAATTATTAAATCAGATTTAGTAACTAAGAAGATACATGATAAAATATCTAGGAATACTTAATACCCTAAATTTTCTAAACATGTGAATTACTAAATTCTCTCTAATATAATTATCAATTAGTTACATAATTATTTGAATCTAACTTAGCATGTATTTCTCTCTGAAGTAAACTACACACCATATAGTAATTAATTTAATCACATTCTCATGCCAATTAAATTGCATACTGCTCATTAGGTTCATCAATTATGAATCACATACATAAGAATCAAATATCTCTGTCTAGAAATTATGCATGTTATTTAATCATGACAAACAATTAAATAATTCTCTCAAATATATTTAATTGCCTCTATAGATAAATTGTTGGCCAAACAATTAATAATATAAAAATCGGATTAAATAATATTATTAAATTATAATTATAATTAGGGTAAAATATTAGATTATCACATGATAAAAATTAGGTTCGTAAAATCCCTAGATTAATAAATTAATTAGACATAATTTTGTCCATAAAGCTCATATTTTACATAAAATAAGACATAAAATTGATAAAGAAAGGAGTAGAAGAAGAAACACAATCAATATCTTGAATTGTAGTTCTAATTTTCCCTTGAATCTCCACCAAAATTGTATCTCATTTTGAATTTATCTATATTTTTCTCTCTTCTAAGCTCCAAAAACTAACCAAAATTATGCTAATGATGGCTTATTATGGTTTATTTTAGGTGTTTAAATATAGCTCAGGTGCAATCTAGATAGTCAGATCAGCTTTAGATCAAGGGCTTAAATCAAACAAGCAAAATTAACACCGCTAGCTAATCACAGTGCAACACGTGGCACACAGAATTCACTTGGGGAATCAAAGAGCGACGCGTAGCAAGGGAGATTGGTCTGAGTCAACATATGCTGAGTCATTGCCACACAATGCTACATAATTCGTGGTAACAGATGGCATGGTGCACCGGTAGAATAGATTGACGAGTAGAGTGGTGACACTTGTCGTGAAGGTTTGATCGCACTTAAACTCAAATTAAACGCCATGCCAACATGTGGCATCCATGTGGCATCCATATGGCTTGCCTTTTTAGCTCCTTTACTTGTGTGGCATGCCACATGGAAGCTTCTGATTAGTCCTACGTTAAAAATTCATAAACAATCCATAAAAAATTCAAAACAATCCTATAAAATGCCAGAAATTGTATTTTCATCCATTTTCACTAAAAAGTTTATATTTTAATATTTTTAGCTTGAAAAATATTATTTATTAAATAAAACAAGCAAATATAAAGTAAAAAAGTGCGTTAATGACTCTACTTTTGTTGAGTCATCACACTCCCAAACTTAACTCTTTGCTTATCCTCAAGTAAAGCCAAGTATAACTAAATAAAATAACATGGGTAGTATATTCATAAATATATATCTATTAATACATACATATTTCACAAAAACTATGCCTCTTAAAAATCGTACGATCCTATGATAAGAAGGTTCACACATTTATTATCAATGTTCCATCAATATAAGAATATGCAAGGTTTTTGATAAGTTGATTCGTGTGTGTATGTGTGTACTACACATGATATCATCCAATGCACTTATGGAATCAACCTATATGAGTATGCTAATCAATTCAATCTTAGAACAAGTCTCATTAGTTTATTTTTGCATCTCTCTCCACTAATATAGATATGTACTTAGCTAAATATCAATAATAACTTTACATGGTTTTAATGTAAGGCTTAGGTAGGGGGTCGTTAAATGAAGACATTTAGGCTCTTTTCATACCTTAGCTTTCGTTTATTTATCATGTACTTTTTAACTACAATTGAGCTTTAACATGATATTTCAGTACACCCTCTTTTGTCATTCTTTTTATATTCTTTTATTCCACAACTCTTTTCTCTTTTCTTTATTGTAACTTCACAACACCCTAAACTTATTTTCAATTCTATTTTCTTTTTCTTTAGAGGGATAATTGTGTTGTGAGTTTTGCTTCTCTTTTTTTTTTGTTTTTTATTAGGGTGCATTACATTTCACCTTACTCTATGGCATAACACATGATTGCATTTATTCTTTTCATACAAGCTAAAGGTATAAGGGTAAATGTATTGCTTATTGTTTAGGCATAAAATGTGGCTTAAAGATAGGAAATGTTTTTTGTTAGGTTCAAATGGGTGACTACGAATATTAACAATAGTTACCTTGAAAGGCTCAATTGATCCAAATAAGGCCTAAATCATTTCTTCTACTAACTACTATTCAGAATTTTGCCTCAAGGAATAACCAAATAGATTCTAAAACTTGGTTAATCTCATTGACTTTCATAACTCACTACAAATTTTCTCTCAATAAGAACACCAAAATCAATCCAATCAAAACTAGTAAGCATATCATATTATTAAGGTAAGTATCATAACAAATATGTTACATTCCTTATCCTAGTTATGATAACCAATTTTTATCATTGAGTTCATATGTTTCATATCATGCATTTAGTTTTCATATATTTATGAATTTCTACCTAAACAAAAAAATTCCCTAAAAATTGAAAATGCATACTAAATACTAAAGTAGAGAATGAAGTTCCCTCCCCCAAACTTAAATTGCACATTTTCCTCAATATGCACATATAAATATGAAAAAGTAAAAGGAAATAAAACTCCCTTAGCTTTGGGAAACCACATATGTCACTAAAATGTTGAATCTTGTTGTGTCATTGCTCTCCATATTTATTCACCTATAAAACAAAAACAATAAAAACATGAGTAAAATAACGTTGGGTTGCCTCCAAACTAGCATCACGTTTAACGTCCTTGACTAGACAATCATATAACCTCCTAATGTACATCTCTTCCTATCCATTTACTTCTAAGTTTGCTTGGAAACAGTTTGAGTCTTAATTGTTTTAATAATACTTTATATTTTGGTTTGTAAATATGGTGCTCAATTCTCTTCTCATGCCATATTTTTGTTTTCTTTTTGAACTTTTTGGCATTCTTATAAGCACTCTACCGTAACTCATCCAATTTATGTATTTCTAACATCTTTTTCACCTCTATATTGGACTCTTTCACTTGCCTACTTGATTGAGGATGGGACGGTAAAAGTGTGAAGTCTAAACTTGATGGCCCTTTAATTTATGGTTTGAACTTAGATCCTATCTCAAAAAATTTCATAATTTCCTTCGATACACACATGAAAGGCACATCCTCCAAAAAATTCACACAGTCCATAATATCAGCCTTTGATTCCATACTTTCAAAGTTAAAATAGGTAGAGTTATTTTCTGGTGAGTTTATGTCCTTATTCATAGCATCATGTGTTAAAGTTGTAAGTGTGGTCGACTCAACAAATTTTTCAAGTTGTCCTTACATTTTGTAACATTTATCCTTAAGCATTCATTAACACTATCAATATTAGAGGGTTTAGATGTTTTACAAATTTTAAACATTACTTGTTCATCTTGCACTCTCATTGTAAGTTCACCTTTTTTTACATCAATGAGTTCTCTTTGGATGCTAAGAATCGATAACCAAGTATGATAGGAATGTCATTGTCTTCCTCCATGTTTAGCACAATGAAGTTTGTCGGAAAGATGAATTTGTATACTTTTACCAGCACATCTTCTACCACACCTCGAGGTCTCTTAATTGATCTATCTGCCATTTTAATGTTATTGAGTGGGTCTGGCTTTACCAACCCCCAATCTCTTGAAGACTAATAATGACATAAGGTTAATGCTAGAACCTGATGAGTGCTTAAAAACACTAATATTACCATGATTTAATATACTTTAATTGATTAAATAGATTTATATTTGTATGATTTTATCATATTTTTATATAAATTTGTCTTTTAGGAATCATGAGTATTTTTTAAATTATTTTTCAGGTATTTTAGTTCAAAAATAACTTAAAGACTCTAAGAAAAAAGTTTTAGAGGCAATACATCACAAATATATTGAGAAAATAAATAAAAAAAGTAAAAAAGATGGAAAAATTGGACCAAATGGGTCAAAAAGGCCAAAATTGCGTGCGCAGTTGCCTAGCCACACTGAGAAACACTTTCAGCGTGCACCTCATCCGATCAGCATTGATTCCTATGTGTAGCATCACGCCTGTCCGCACCTTGTCGCATGTGCCTACACACTCCTTGTCGTGCACCAACCGCTCGTTTGTCGCACCAATAACCTATCTTGCGAGATTTTTGCACTCTATATGGACGCCAACCTATCCAAACGCACCCAAAAACAAATTTTGAAATATTTTCCCCCTTTTTTGGCCTTTTCCTCATTTATAAAAGAACCATCTTCTCCTATTCCAAAACACACAAAATTTTCTAAGCTTTTTCTCTCTCTAGAAAGTTTTACTTTTTATTTTTTTTAGTTTTTATTTTTAAAGTTCTTCCCTTTTTGAGAGGAAATAGTTATGTTTTTATAAATTTTTAATTTTTGATTTAATAAGAAGATATGTAAATCCATTTGGAGGTTTTCCAGTAACAAAATTAACATCAAACTATTGTAAGAATTCTTTTAAGGTATTATTTTAATAGATTATTTACAATTATCATTTTATATTTTATTCTTATATGTTATATTTAATTTGTTTGTGATTAAATTTAACATGGTTGGCTGTTTGTAAGTATGATATAAATATAACGTTATTATGCTTGCAAAATACTAAATAGGTAAAACATTTCTATAAAATAAATTGATTTTGTTTTTATTCAAGATTTTATATTAAGGAAGTTAGAGAGAAATACATTATTTTTCATTATAAACTTAAATCTAAAAATTAGATTTTAAGGTTTAATTATTCGGTCTAATTTAAAGTAGTACTCTTTTATTTGTTAGTGCAATCGTCTGGTAGTTAGAGTGAAACTCTATTTCAATTTTTTTTATAAGAACTATTATTCGAAAATGTATTGACGTCGTATTTTCATTATTGGTTTTAAAACTTGAAAGTTGGTATTTGAAAATTAATTTTTTAGGTTTAATTTAGATACCTTGAATAAAGTCTAATTATTTGACTCCACCTAAAGCCATGATTAGATGGTTTGCTATTTTCTTTGAAATAAAACTAAAATTTAATATTTAATTAATTAATAGACACCGTCTAAGAATATTAGTTAGTTAATATTAAACAAAATTATTTGAGCCCCGCCTAAGGACACTTTCATCTATACCAAAAATAGAAAATCAACAAATATTAATTTATATCTTTAATAACCTAAATAATACAAGTATGCATAATTAACTTAATTATTATATCCTTAAATACTTCACTCTTATGAATGATAAAATTTGTATTATTATTTATTAAATCTATATCTATGTTTATGTTTATTTTTTATGTTATTAGAATAGCAAACAAACAAACCAAAATATCGTGACAGTATGTTTAGGATTTAATTTTATTTTTAATATTTTGAATAATAAATTAAAAATCACATACATTCCTTCCTTAGATCGACCTTGGGAGTATACTTATCATTTTCTATAAATTGATTTGAACACTTACGAGA
Source organism: Hippophae gyantsensis (assembly GCA_030763125.1). Classification (NCBI taxonomy): domain Eukaryota; kingdom Viridiplantae; phylum Streptophyta; class Magnoliopsida; order Rosales; family Elaeagnaceae; genus Hippophae; species Hippophae gyantsensis. Next base: position 30,304,236 of record CM061032.1, read on the forward strand.
GTTTTACAAATAATAAAACCACAAAGGGTATTTTTGTAAGATCGATATTTGCAATGCCAGTCATATGATTCATCAATCATCAGAACCTAAGTCACGTAGTGCTTTCTCAAAATGGATGTTCCCAATAGTGCAAGGGATGTCAAAACTACCTGGACCTTTCAACATTTGGGGTAGTTTTCTAGCAAGGATGACACTACAACCTTCAATTAAGGTTATTATTTCATTATCTCCAAGCATCTTTTTCTTAGACAAGATATCTTACAAAAATTTGGCATAAGAAGGCATCTGTTCAAGTACATTTGTAAATGGTATGTTTATGTGCAACTTTTTGAAGACTTCCAGAAATTTTGAAAACTGCATATTTAACTTTTGCGTTCGCAGTCTTTGAGGGAAAGGAATAGTGGATTTGTAGAGATTGTTTTTCTTTGGTTGAATTATTCCCTTTTCAATGCTCTCTTTATCCATTAGTTCCTTCTCATCCTTGTTAATTTCTTGTTTCTTCTCATCCTTTTAAGTCTTATTTTCCTTTTCTAAAGTTTTACCACTTCTCAAGGCTAATGATTTACAATGGTCCCCACCTCCTCTTCTTAGGTTTACAATCGTGTTACTTTGAAGGTTATCTTAAGACCTTTGACTAGCCTAGGCAAGTTGCCCCATTTTGTTCTACAAATTTGAATTAAAGCCTTTTGAGTGGACACTTTTGTATTTACTGATTTGATGAAGTCTTTCATCATCCCCATTAAATAATTTGTGTTGTCCTCAGTGGGTGGCTTCTTTTCTTGGGCTTGTTATTGTTGTGGTTGTTGGAAACTAGGTGGTGAAAATGATTGATGGTTGAATTGGTTACCACCTTGATTGTTGTTATTATTACGAGAGACTTTTGGATGTTGTCTCCATCCTGGGTTATATGTGTTCGAGTATGGATTATTGTTTAGGTTCACATTGCCCACATATAATACTATTCAAGATTATTTGAACAATTATCAAACAAATGTGCTCCACCACAAAACACACAAGACACCCGTAAATCTTAGACCTGGTTTATACTCGCTAGAGAGTTTTGAACCTTCAAAAGATTTATCAAAGATGACACTTAAGTTGTAAATGTCTTGATATCATTTGCCTCATGCATTCTAACTACTCTTTTTGTGATTATTATTTTGTCCATTGACCATTGATAATTATTGGTAACACTAAAGGATGCATCTAAATAAATAAATTAAAATTAAAATAAATAACTAAATAAATAAATTAAAATTTAAAACAAATAAATAAATAAAATAAATTAACTACAATAAAAAAAATAAAAAAATAAGTCAATAAAAAAATAAGTAACTTAAAATTAAAATTAAAGTAAAGAAAAATAAAAAATTAATTTCTCATATTTATAATCCTCGGCAACGATGCCAAAACTTGATCGCAACACACAAAGTGTGTGCAATGAATATATAAGTATACATATCACAACAAGTAATATAATGATAAGAAAAAAATCGTTTTCATATATTATTTTATTAGAAATTAATTTTTATAACTAAAAAAATAAAAATCAATTTTTTGTATTTTTATATTTTAAGGAAGAAAAATTAAACTAACTAAAAGTAAATAACAATAATTAATTAAATCAAATTTGGTAACTAAAAAGATATATGAGAAAATATCTAGGAATACTTAATCCAAAAAATTTCTAAATATGTAAATCACTAAAATCCCCTAAATAAAATTATCAATTAATTATGTGATCAATTGAATCTAACCTATCATGTATTCCTTTCTCAAGTAAACTATACATCATATAGTAATTAATTTAATCATACTCTTATGTCAATTAAATTGCATACTACTCATTAATTTCATTAATTATGGATCATATACATAAGAATAATATATCTCTACCTAGAAACTATGCATGTTATTTAATCAAGATAAAATATTAAATAATTCTCTCAAATCTATTTAATTGTCTATATAGATAAATTGTTGGCCAAATAATTAATAACATAAAAATTAGATTGAATAATATAATTAAATTATAGTTATAATTCGGGTAAAATATTAAATCAGCACATGGTGAAAAATGGGTTCCTAAGATCTCTAGATTAATAAATTAACTAGACATAATTTTGTCCATAAAACTCATATTTTTCATAAAGAAAGACATTAAATTGATAAATAAAAGAGTAGAAGAAGAAATACAATTAATTTCTTGAATTGTAGTACTGATTTTTGCTTGAATCTCCACCAAAATTGTATCTCGTTTTGAATTTTTCTCACTTTTCCTCACTTCTTAGCTCCAAAAATTGACCAAAATTATGCTAATGATGGCTTATTAGGGTTTATGGGGTGATTAAAAGCGTAAATATAGCTCAAGTGCAATCTGGATTGTCAGATCAACTTTAGATCAAGAGCTAAGATCAAAAGAAGAAAAATTAATACCGCTAGCTAATCACAACACGACAAGTGGCACACAAAATTTACTAGGCAAATCAGAGAGTGACACATGGTAGGGGAGACTGGTTCGAGTCAATGCATGATGATTCATCGCCACACGATACAATGTAATTCATAATAACAGATGGTGTGGTGCACGGATAAAACGGTTGGACGAGTAGAGTGGTGATGCATGTCGTGAAAGTTTGACCATACTTAAACTCGAATTGAACACTATGCCAACACGTGCCACATGGTGTGGCGTTCCTCACACGTAAAGGTATACTATTCATTGTTCCTACTTGCATGACATCCATATGATTTTTCTAGTATGCTTTTCTACTTGCGTGGCAAGCCACATGGAAGCTTCTGATTGATTATGCCTTAAAAATTACAAAAGAATCCCAAAAAAATGCCAAAAATTAGATTTTTACCCTTTTTCGCTAAAAAGTTTATATTTTAATATTTTTATCCCCAAAAATACTATCTATTGAATAAAACAAACAAATATTAAGAAAAAATATGTGCTAATAACTCTTTTTATAGAGTCATCAACTATCTCTTCATATATTTATTTTTAATAATTTTAATAAATATTAATTATTTGAGATAATAAATAATGGACATATTGTTTTAATTAGGAATTAAAAACTAAAATTTTAAAAAAATTCATCATTTAATTAGCCTTTCAAAATTCTACTTTCTATAAAATTAAAAAGTTATAAATTGTATATAATTATTTTGGTTGTACTTAATCAAAAATTTAAATTTTTTGATTAAAATTAATTTATTTTGGAATAATAAATAACAAACAGAATAACTTGATTAAGAATTAAATAATATAACTTTAAAAGATTTTAGTTAAAATTATTTAATCGTCATTTTTTAATTTATTTTATATAAAATTAAAAGGTTATAGATTGAATATAATTATTTTGATCATACTTCTTCAAAAATTTAATATTTTTAATAAAAATTCATTCTTTGTGTAATAATAAATAAAAGTTATTAAAAACTAAAAGTCTAACTTTCTTTTATAACTTTCTTTTATATAAAATTATAATAGTTACATAATGTATATATTTATTTTGATCATAATTCTTTTAAACTTTAATGTTCTTAACTAAAATAATTATTTGTAGAATAATAAATGACAAACAAAATTACTTACCTAAAATTAAAAATAAAAATTCCAAAAATATTCGGTTTTTACTATTTAATCACACTTTCTTATTGTTTTTTATAAAATTAAATAGTTAGAGATCATATATTGTTATTTTGATCGCATATAGCTTAGTAGATAACATGGCTATAATTTGTTTTGTCAAATGTTTTATGAACTTATTTGATAATTTTTTATGTAAAATGATATTTGGTGTGATTGAAATATATGTCTTGAAATGATGGAATAGAGTTTATTTGATAATATGAGAATATAAAATGCCTTAAAAAATCAACATAGGCATGTATCAGTCCAACTGTTTTTATTATTAGTCGTCTTAAATGTATATCTCTTAATATTATAAAAAGCAAGAAGGCTATTAAATTTTCATTTGTTTCATAATTTTCGTAATAACTCTTATAATGATTTAATATATAAAATTGTACTTTTAGAACTTAGGAGTTATTCTTAATTTTCTTTGTATATATGTTACATATTTTTTATGCGTATTCATGAAGCATTGATCAAGAAAATTATCTTATTTGATTATTGTGTTTGACATTTTGCAATGTTAATTTTATGTCATATAAAATCATGAAACATAAATATTTAGATATATTATTGATCGCTGCAAAACTATAAGTACATAGTATCATAGTTTTATAATAAAGTGATAAAAAAAGTATCGTCTGTAAGAATTGGTAACTTATTTTTGAAAAATACTAAAATTATATTAATCTCAACTTTATCTCGAAAAATCATTAAGGTTGTTGTAATTGAAATTTAAAATAAAATAAATTTAAAGAAAATATGCAAAAGAAAATAAAGTTGTTCAAAAATCAAATTAAGAGGAAGAAAACTTCTAGAAAATCGATTTCACTTAATCCATCACTATGCTTTACTCATCTAGCTAATTGAATTTAATTCTTTGTTTGTTATAAATCTTCAAAAATATACAAAAGCCTCTTTTGATAGTCAATTGGAAATAATTTTGTTCATTAATTTACATAAGAGTATGCAATTTAATAAAGTAAGAAAGCATTAAGAACAATGATTTTTAAAACTACACAGATTCATACAAGTCTTTCGATCTCTATATTTACCTATCCCAAAATATTCCAGATCTATCCTATAATTATAGTAAATCACAAGACTAAAATCATCTAATTAATGGCCAGTTAATTGGAAGCATTAAACTCAGAATAAATCAAATTAATATAGAAAATCAAGCATAATTCAGAATTAAATTATATTTTTTTCCTAGAATAAAGAAAAATTAGCTCATGCTAAAAACTAAATTTAACATAAACAAATTCACAATAAATTTTTGAGAGAAATTGAAAGAAAATTAACTCGGTAAAAGAAAATTAACTCTCTCCTTTCTTTGTTCGCTTTTGTGCTTCCTTTACGATCGTTCTCCTGCTTCTGTTCTTTTTGTTATATTATATTATATATATATACATACTTATCAATTGCCTCCTACCTTTTGATTTCGTTTATATATATATATATGTATATATTAAAAATCTTAATTTAAATACATCTTCATTTAAATTTGAGGATATGCTTCTAAAATTTTAGTTCTTCATTATCTTCAAATCTGAAATAAAATTTACATAATAATAATGAATTCTAAATTCAATGAAAAATAAATAAAATTATATTAAAATTAAAATTGAGAAGTGATAAATTATGACAAATTATGCAAATCATCAAGTATAAAATAACTATTAAAATTACACTACATATTATATGTTATGAGAATTAATAATTGTTTTCATTTCATAAAATATGTATGTCAAAAAGTTTGATTAATAAGAGAGCAAATTGTGGAGATTTAAATGCTTACTATTTAGAGATTTATGTACCTCAATATATGGAATAACTAGGGGCTACTTATGACCCTTACCTTATTCATACAAGGGCCTTCATCTATATAAAGGCCCTAGGTATATATGTAAAGGACACATCTATGAATAAAATTCTCTGCAATGTTCTCTATCTTTTCTCTTCTTTTTATATCACATTATCAACACAATAAGTTTTGCTCAAGGCTTATGATTTTACAAAGTGTGAGATGATCTCGGCAAAGATCATTTTTCAATCTCTCGTGGCATTGTGACGAATCACATGAAATCATAAATTCTTGATTTCATATGAGTTAATCTATTTCATTACACATTACTTGAAAATTGATATATTAGTTTATATTTTTTTTCATACTTCTACACAATTTTAATTTCTTGGATTTATCTCATTAATATATATGGATTGTTTGTACTTTCATATTTCTAAAAATTATTATGTTTATTAGTGTTGTGACTGTACATAATCTATGAGCATGATTTATATTTATTACTTTTATGGTTGTAACTAAGAGCTATAAAACTTTTACTTTCAATTTAATATTTATATTTAAGCCTTAATCATGTAGATACACATTGATTGATCACCTATACTTTGCTCAATATTGTTCTTGTATCATTCTTGTTCTTTGTGATTTGGTTGATCATTTTTCTATAAAGTTTATTGATTACTTTGAAGTAAAATGTTTTTGTCATGATGCTATATTTTATATTTTTATCATTGATACCATGGTATATGATATAACATAATTATTGTAAATATTTTCATCAATTCTCTTTAACTATATACACTATATCATGATAGCATGATTAGCATACATTTATATTAAAGGATATGACCCTACAAGTAAATAAATGTATTTTTTCTTGATAGTTAATAAATAAAATTAGACTAAAGTTTAAAGTTGAGAAGTGAACTTGAAACTTTTTTTGTCCTCAAACAAAAAGAAAATAAAATAAAAAACACCTATAGACAATATCAACTAGACTCCATGGAGAACTACCATCACTCACCAAGCCATGATTTGAATTTAGATTTCATCACTAATAGCTTACTCTTTTTACATCGAAGATAGTAGGAAAATCAAACAAAAATTCAGCAATTTGTCAACCTAAAGCTAGGTCCTTGAATGTGTATGTGAAATAGTCAATTTAATTCCAAATCACTAGCAAATTTCGATAAAAGTAGAACAACTGAAATCAGAAGAATTCTCTCAAAACTTAACTCCATAAGTACAAATTTTCATAAATCCTCTTCACTAATGTAATCAAATACTAAATTCAGATATCAAAAGGTCTTTAATTAAGGTTGTAATGATAGACCATAGGGTGAGGGCTAAACAAATGGATATGGAAAATTAAAGCAAATTGAGAAAATACTGTGTAGAAAAAAACAATAAAAAGAATGTTCATAGGATTCATATGAGAGCTCTTTCTCGATAATATACTCATATTGATGACAATATTATTGCCATACTAAATAAGTGGAGTGTTTTTTTTCTTTTCTTCTTTTTTTTAAGATGTGGTTTCCTTGATACTTATAGTTTTTACTAATTTCAACCACTTTAACCCTTTTTCAATTCTTGCCTTTCACTTTCTTTTCTTTTCTTTTTTCACACTTTGATCAAATAGAGCAAATATAATGTGGATTATTTAATTTGAACTAACTTTCTTTTTAAATGCAAATTTTCACCAAAATATTTTCTCAAAATTTAAGGTAAGTTCATGGTTTTTCAGGCTTAGAATGGGAATGGTTTATGTAATTAAAAGAACAAATAAGGCTTATGTAAAATAAGGCTCAAAGTAGTTGACTATGGGAATACACCATGCGATGATGGCATGATAATTAGGATGGCTAGGAAATATTTTTGATTGTGACAAAAAATTTCCTAGATCCTTTCTCTAATGTTTGGTACCAACTAGGATTTTGTCTCAAGGATCCATCAACAGATTCTAGAGCAAAGAAAGATTGAACTTTCCTAACCCAATAAATTCAACTCCTCTTCATGGGAAAAATAGAGTAGAGAAAAATTTACTATGTGCTCAATTATTTTCAAGGACAAAGATTTAAATCAAAGTACCCACAAAACTTTGACTAATATAATAACAGATTTTGGAAAAAAATTTCTCAAACCCATCCTCAATCACAAATTTCATAATCATAGCGAATTCAATCATACTCAAATACATGCTTGATAAGAGAATTCAACAATTTAAGACTATATGAGTTGACACCCCCAAACTTAAACTAAACAATGTCCTCATTTTAAATCAATACTAAGACAAATAGATGAAATGAAAGGAATTCCCTGGTTATATGGTGGTAATTTTCAGCTTTTTATTTCTGCATAATAAACCAGCATCAAAATCTAAATTATTCAAATAGTGATAAAAAAATAAAAAATAAAAGAACAAAAGAACAAAAGAAAGTTTTATGGGATGCCTCTTATAAGTGCTTGTTTTATAGTCTACAGCTAGACTTTTCAATCTTCATCAATTAGGATTTTGAAGAGAAATAAATGCACAATTCCTTTCCACTTGTTCTCCATAATAGTGCTTCAATCTCTGACCATTAACTTTGAATATATTCCATGTCTTGTCCTTCAATTCTATTACTCCAAAAGTGGAAACTTTGTCAATTGTATAAGGATTTGTCCATATTGATCTTAACTTACCTGGGAAGAGTTTTAGTGGTGAATTGAAGAGAAAAACCTATTGTCCTACATCAAACTCACCCCTAAGAATCTATTTTTCATGCCACTTCTTTGTCCATTCTTTGTAGATCTTTGCATTTTCATAGGAAATATTCCAAAACTCATCCATTTCATTCAACTGAAGAAGTTTTTTTTCCCTAGTTGCCATCAAATCAAAATTAAACTTCTTTACAGCCCAATAAGCTTTATGCTCTAACTCAATAAGGTGATAACATGTTTTTCCAATCAAAAAGTCATCTATGAAAATTTCCATTATATCTTCCACCATATTAGAAAATATAACCATCATGCAACATTGAAATGTTGTTGGGGCATTGCACAATCCTAAGGGCATCCTTCTAAAATAAAATGTTCCATAGGGGCATGTGAATGTAGTTTTCTCCTGATCTTTGGGGGATTTAGAAATCTAGTTATATCCTGAATAACCATCTAAGAAGCAATAATAGGAATATCCAACCAATCGATCTAACATTTGATCAATGAATGGAAGTGAAAAATAATCCTTCCTTGTTGCTTTGTTCAACTTGTAGTAATCTATACATACGTGCCAACCCGTGTCTGTTCTTGTAGGAATACGCTCATTGTTGTCATTTTTCACTATCGTCATTCCACCCTTTTTTGGTACAACATGCACTGGACTTACCCATGAGCTGTTTGAAATAGCATAAATAATTCCAACATTAGAGATCTTCAAAATTTCAACTCTCACAACTTCCTCCATTAGAATCTTGTGCATGTAAATGGATGGACTTATACCTTTTATGTCAGAGATAGTCCATCCCAAGGTTGTTCTATGCTCCCTTAACACACGTAGTAACTTTTTCTCTTCTTCGGGTGTAAGTGATTCTGCAACAATCACTGGAAAGGTGTAATTATCACCCAAGAATGCATAGTGAATATGCTAAGGAAATTGCTTCAACTCTAGAGTTGTAGTTTATTGCACTTTTTCTGTAGAGATTATAGAATCCGTCTTTGTTACCATTGGCTCTAGCCTCTTCACTTCTATGCTACATGATGTAACCTGCTGCAATGCTTCCAAAGAAAATACATAGTGGAGAAATTCTTCACCAGTAAAAGGTAAATCAGGTTCACAAATAGCAGAGTTTTTGAAATCATAAGCATAAGATGAAGTGGTGATACATCGTTCTAGGTGATTAGTTGGCATATCTTCTGAAAAGACTTTTACTACACATTGCTCAATGACATCTACCCAAAATAAAGTGCTTGGATCTTTTAGAAATCTCATAGCTCCGTAGATGTTGAATGTAACCTCTTCCTTGTTCACTCTCAATGTTAACTCACCCTTTTGAACATCCATTAAAGCCCTTCCTGTAGCCAAGAATAGTCGGCTAAGAATTAGTGGGAAATCTTGGTCTTCATTAACATCTAACACCATAAAATCAGTAGGAAAAATAAATTTATCCACCTTTACTAATACATCTTCTATGATTCCGCAGGGATACTTGATAGATCGATCTGCTTGTTGAAAGTAAATTGTTGTTTATTTCCTCTTTCCAAGTCCTAATTTCCTATAAATATAAAGTGGCATAACATTAATGCTAGCACTAAGATCACATAAAACTTTCTCAAAAAAATGAATTTCTAATAGTGCAAGGCAAAGTCAAACTCCCTAGATCTTTTAATTTTTGAGGCAATTTCTTTTAAAGAATGGCACTACATTCTTCAGAAAGCTTCACTGTTTCAAACTCCTCCAACCTTCTCTTCTTAGAAATGATGCCCTTTAGAAATTTGGCAAAATTTGGCATCTGTTCCAAAGCATCTACAAAAGGAATATTTATATGAATTTTCTTAAAGATATCCAAAAACTTAGAAAATTGCTTATCTACTTTTTTTTGAAAGCGTTGAGGATAAAGAAGTGGAGTAGAGAGAATAAGAGGATTGTTAGGAAATGAAATCGATGAAGGCATGTCAGCCTCTATTAGTGTATCATCAACAATCTCCTCTTCTTCTACTTTATGATTGCTTTGGCCATTGTTTGGAGCTGTAGGGTGGAATCAGTTTTCTTTGATGGTGACCTCTCAATTTCTCTTCCACTCCTAAGTGTAATGGCCTTGCATTGTTCCTTTCGATTCACTTATGTATTACTAGGAAAAGTTCCTCTTTGTTGAGCATTGATGGTTGTGGCTAGTTTCCCAATTTGCACTTCAATATTTTTCATAGTGGCTCCCATATTTCTACAATAAGTCTCAATGTTATCCAACCATGAATCACTCTTTTTAAACCTTACTTTGGTGTCCTCAACAAAGGAAACCATAGTATCCTTAAGTGACATCTTCTTCTCAATTGGTTGACTATCAAACCCTGAAAAAGGTTGTAGCAAATTCTTTGTGTTTCCATAAGAAAAATTCTCATGATTTTTAAGCCATGGATGGTAGTGAATTGGCATAGGATTACTACGATAATTGTAGTTTTTATTGTTGATGTATTGAACCTATTTTTGGCTTGCTTCATTTATCAGAACTGTCATACTTAGGTCGCCAACATATTCTACACTTTGTGGTATTCTTTGGGTTGTCAAGGTTGAAATATGATGAGATAGAGAAGCTAATTGAGCTAAAAAGGCAGGAAAAGGCTCCAATTCATGAATCCCAACAACTTTCTTAGCCAAAGATCTTTCAGTTGGCCATTGATAGTTGTTTGAGTCCATTTCTACCAAAAGAGAAGTACACCTTTAGTTGTCTTTGACATCAAAGTTTCACCATAAGCAACATCAACTATGGTTTTAGTTTTCCTATTTAACCCATTATAGAACATCTGAACTTGTTCCAATTCAACAATCCATGTTAAGGGCAACGCCAAATCAAATATTTATACCTTTCTCATGCTTCTTAGAATGTCCAAAATCATTTTGTCTGAATTGACCAATCTCACTCCTGAGTTGGGATATTTTTGCAGGTGGAGAGAATTTAGTAAGAAAATTTTCTACCATGTCTCACCAATTAGTGATGCTTTCCGGTTGTAGAGATTGTAGCCAACTTTTGGCCTTGTCCCTCAATGAGAAAGGAAAAAATCACATTCTGATGGTGTCTTCAGTAACACCATTCATCTTTACAATGTCACAAATCTCCAAAAACATCACCAAATGAATATTGGGATCATCAAGTGTCGATCCGCTAAATTGGGCTTGTTGCACCATACTGATCAACGCAATTTTGAGCTCAAAATTATTTTCATTAATGGTCTGGCATCTTACACCAGAGTAATTGTCATTCACAATTGGCCTTACATAATCCTTCAAGATGTGTGGCGGTACATTCTGTTCTCCTTCAGCCATGGCTAGTACTTTCTTCTTTCTTTGTGATCTAAAAGTTCTTTCACTCTTTGGTTCAAAAGGAATAATGTTTCGAGTTCTAGCACGGCGCATCCAATGTCAAAAACACACCTAGAGAAAAAATAAAAATAAAATAAAATAAAATTCTAAATTAAAACCAAGATTAGTTTGTATAGATATTGACAAAAATGAGAAATCAATCAATCCGCACCAACGGTGCCAAAAAATTTGATCGGTGCAAAACTGCAAGTTTATAGTATTACAGTTTTATAATAAAGAGATAAGAAGAGTATCGTTCTCACGGATTGGTAATTTACTTTTGACAAATACCAAAGTTATACTAATCTTAATTTTATCTAGAAAAATCACGGATGTTGTTTTAATTGGAATTTAAAATAAAATTAATTTAAGAAAATACGAAAAAGAAAATAAAGATGTTGTTCAAAGATTAAATTAATGGGAAGAAAACTTCTAGGAAATGGAATTTACCTATTCCTTCAGTATGCTTTACTCATCTAGCTAATTTAATTTAATTCTCTCTGTTTGTTAGCAATCTCTAAAATAATATCCAAAAGCTTCTTTCAATAGTCAATTGGAAACATTCTTGTTCATCAATTTACACAAGAGTATGCAATCTAATAAAATAAGAAACATTAAGACCAATGATTTTAATACTACATAAGTTCATATAAGTCTTTCTATCTATATATTTACCTATGTCGAAATATTTCATATCTATCCTATAATTCCCTCTTTCAATAATAAATCAAAAGACAAAAATAATCTAATTAATGGTCAGTCAATTAGAAGCATTAAATTTTGAATAAATCAAAAAAATACAAAGAGAAATAATTCAAATTAACATATAAAATTAAGCATAGTTTGGAATTAAATTACATCTTTTTCCTAGAATAAAGAAAAATTAGTTCATGCTAAAAATTAAAATTAACATAAATGAATTCATCATAATTTTATTAGAGGAATTGAAAAAAAAATTGAATCGCAAAAAAAATCTACTTTTCGGTCTTCTCCAGCATTTTGATTTCTTTCTACTTTCTTCCCAGTGTCTTTTTTTTTCTTTTTTGATCTACTCAGGTTTTTCTTCTTTTTTCTTCTCCTACCTCTAGCCTCTGTTTTCCTCCTTTTGATTTCTCCTGGTTGTTCTCTGCATTGCTATCTATTTTTCTTTTTCTTTTCTTCCGTGCCGTCAATGTTCTTTTTTTTTTGTTTCTGTTGCCTCCTTCAGGTTCTTTTTATTTATGTTCTCTGGAGACTCTTTATTCTTTTTTCTCTAATCTCCTCGTCGCCCTCCTCTGTTTCCTATCATATATATTAAAGGCATCTTAATTTAAATTTAATTTAAATAAATCTTCATTTAAATTTGAGAGTCCTTAGATGATATGCTTCTAAAATTTTAGATCTTCATTATCTTCAAATCTGTAATAAAATTTAAATAATAATAGTGAACTTTAAATTCAGTACAAAATAAATAAAATTAGAGTAAAGTTTAAAGTTAAAAAATATTAAATTATGCCAAATTATGCAAGTCATCAAAAGACAATACAATTGATAAAGAAAGGAGAAGAATAAGAGATACACTAAATCTCTTAAATTGTAACACTAATCTTCTCTTGAATCCTTTACAAAGTTGTGCCTCCTTTAATCTCCTCTTGAACTTTTTTCTCTTCTTTTCTCCTCGTGGTAGCTGCTAGGGTTTTGATTCTTAGTTATATATTTTTTATAACCTCTCTATGGTGCTTTAAATTGATCCCCATTAGATTAGGATTCTTTTTACTTTGATCCAAATGCTGAGATTGAAAGTTGAAATCAATTTAAGCCTGACATGTTAAAATCCTTGCCGATCGATTGAGTGATAAACCCTTGATTGATCTATTCCCTAGTTGATCATATATGTGTCCATATTTTTGCCTATTTTTAATCTGTTTGATATCTTTTCACCTACATTGCCATATTAAATACAAATTAAGCTTATTCATGATATTTGAGCAAAAACAAGGAAAAAAAGTGGTTCGAAAGTTGCCAAATAACTCTACTTTCAAAGAATTACCATTAAACACAACCACAAATATTTGACAAATTAACTCAATTAAAAAAGTCTACATGAATAGTTTTAGCAAATAAGATGAGAAGAATAATGCTCAATAATGCTCTTGTTTATTTTCTTGTGTGGTTAATAAAAATGTGAGCCAATGGTATGATTAAATATCATGAACAAAAACACTAGGTTAAATATATATTACAAATTTATCCTTGAAAATATTTAAAATATCTTTAAAACATAAGGACAATATAGTAATAAAACAAATTGGCTCGAATAAAAATTAAGTCAAACTTGAAAATCTAGCCGCTCATTAGTATAGAACTAGCTCATTCGATCGAACATGGCCACTCACTCGATCGATCTAGTCAAGATCTGATCTAGTGAAATAATTAATTAAATTTGAAATAAGTAGGTTAATCTACTTATTAATCTCGATTGATTTAGTCCTTAATCGATCGAGCATTAATTCCTCGATCGATCTAGTCATGTAAAAATTAATTTAGCCAGGTAATTAAGCTCAATTGATCTAGACATAGATCGATCGATTGAGTAGCCTATATGCACAATGTTCCTATGTATCTAATATGAAATCTAACGTGATAGAGATATCCCTAACACTCATGTAAACCTTACAAATCTAAAGATTAAGAAATATATCTAAACTTTTATATATTTAAATCACATAATTGTTCTTCCAATCATTGGTAGCATGGAATATAATGCTATATATAGATTTAGTCAATCATAGCTATTGACAAAAGTAAATTATACTATGAAAGACATTAGATTACAAAGAGAAATAAAAGATATAACAATGAAATTACCTCTTCTTGATAAAAATGATTTCAGATCTTTGACAGGGCTATCACTACCTTTTTCAAATCCTTAGATCATTTTTATAATTAGAGGGTTTTCTCTCTATATCTGTACATGATAATGGAACGGCTAACATTAAAACTAATATAAGCCTAAATTCTACAGATGGCTAGTCTAATGTTATAATATGAAAAGCTAATGAAAACCTAAATATAATGTTATATTTATAAGCAAGGTTGGTGTAGAAGGGCTTTAGGCTAAATAAACGAAGGCAAATTGCATCCCAAAATTTCTTGAATTTTTTTTATACACCTTACAAACTGGTTGGTTCTTCATGTAAGGCTCATATGCCTTATTTTTTAAAGCTCCTAGGATGCAAATTGAGTGCTTTAAGTGTTCTTCTTCATATGTTGATAAATTTATTCATTTTGAAGCTAAAAGCACCTAAAATATAATAAAGTATACTCGTGATTTTTATTATATAGATTTATATAAATTATTACTTAAATATGTTATAATCAAATCTATTTATCAAATTTAAGTACAATAAAATTACAAAATATTAGTTTTTCAAGCACTTATCACTTACCAAGCTTTACTCAATGTGTTGACACACGTTTATGGATTTGGTACATTAGAGTACCCCTTTTAACCAAAAAGGCCATATGGACTCATACATTAGTAGTCCCCCCCCCATTTACTTTAAGACACACAAATAGCTCATTTTTTAAATTGAAAATTTCATCACATGCTTGGCACATGTGATAAAAAGAAGGATAATTGTGTCACCCAGAAGGTTTCATACATTAGTAGCTCATACATTTAAGTTAGGTACATCAATGATCCAAAATTAAAATTTTATTGAGAATTTCAACATTCAACATGTGTCACACATAAATAAAAGGGCAAACTAGTCTTTTAAATAATTTAAAAATTAAAAAGTTCATTAACCATAAAATATTAGTTTAACACCAAAACCAAATGAAGTCACACAAAAATGAGAAAGAGCCTTTAAAAAATCCTAAAGGAATCAAATCATATATAAGATGATGGTTTTACGATAAAGACCATAGGGTGATGGATGGCTATGCAATAAAAACTTAAGGGATTTTATTCGGTACTAAAACATTTAAATAGAAGAGAATACATAGGTTTCAAAACTTGAAAAAAGAGAAATTCTTAAAAAGGGAAACAACCCAAACCAACAAGAATGTCAACTAAGAATACTAATCTAGTCATAATAATGCATATAAGTTCGTAGTCCTAATGACAAGTAAAGAATCTATATGACTTAAACATACACATGGAAAACCAAAACAAGCAACAAGTATAGAGGAAATACACCTAAGTATTCTATGAAAGACATCTGAAGAAAAAGATAAATAAAAGGATGCAAAAGATTAACACTATAGAGCAAGAGAAAAATTGAGAATCAATACACAAAATACTAGATAATAGAGTGAAAATCTAGTAAATAAGAGGAGATGCAATCTATACAATATGTCATATGAATGAAAATAAGAGCTATTTGATTCACATTTTAGGTGTCAATTTGTTTACAATTACACTTATTTTATTGATATGATGTGCTAAAATTATTTATTATTGTAATTTTTGGAAAAAAATATAATTTTTTTGAAAATTTTGAAATATTTTGAGATTTGTCGAGAATTTTATGTAATTTTTTGGAACAGATAAATTAACTCAGAAAGACCTATGTATGATTTTAGCCTTTGCGATTTATATGTTACAGTTATATATAGTGATTACCTCTTATTTATAGCAAAGAAACCACATTATGGTACAACATTCCAAATATGATTTTAACCTTGCCAAGTAATGCGCCTGCTGCTCGTATAGCCCTACTGACATGCCACGCGTCATGCGCTACGCAATGCCTATATTGCACATGCACGCGCACACGAGGCTCATCTTTGCTACAATCTGCCGAGCACTTATTATCACATGCACACATATTTATTATCACATGTCCACATACCTTGTGGTTTCTATTACAAGTATGATTGAAAACTAAGTAAAGGCCATCAACATATTTAATCTTGCTTAGTTTATTTATTATATTTTGTATATTAATGCAATGAATAAATTAGATCTAGTAAGTATACCTCTACCGTTAAAGATTTAGGTTGGTTATAATCAAACTTTTAATTAGTTACCCTATAAGAAAATATATGAAGTCTTAAGTATATCTAGATTTCTAAGTTAAAGTATATAATTCAAGAAGGTTTTTGAATTATGAAAGTGATTTAGAATACAAGAAATTAATTTTAATTCATGACAGAGTTAATTAAATTATAAAGTAGTGGTGAGGGTAGTCTCATGATCATATATCTCTAATTATTTATTCTCAAATTGTATTTTCTTAATTTATGTTATTTTTATTTTTGTCATAATCAACCAGAACTCCCTATTGTTAACTCTAATTAACTTCTCAAACTGGTAATTAGAAGCAGAATTACTACCAATCCTCTACATGGTTTGACCCTTCAATTATATTATGAGTGACACATTTTTAATAAAAGTAAGACTTAACTTTTTGACTTATCATTTTGCTATGTGTCAAATGACATGATTATAAAAAGAAAGACCTTAATAATTTGACATTACATAATGAAATCAGTTGACATATTGGTCATACAAAAAGTTCCATAAGAAATTCCTAGTGGAAGCCAAACAGGTGATTCACTAGTGAGAAATAACTTTAAAAACGAATTTGTCATCAATAGTTTACCCATGTATATAACACATGGTGAAATTATTCATTAAATCTTAAGTTTGGACCATTGGTGTACCGTAAATTAGATATAGAAACTATTATATTACTATAAAAATATGGATTAATATGTATACCTTTTGTTAAATGTGAACACTATTAAAATACTAAACCTTGTAAATAACACAATTATATTTTATTTATATAACATATGTCAAATATTTGATGAAATTATTAATTTAAAACATGAAATTAGATTATTTATATATCTTAAAATAAATAAAGGATAAATGAAAAATTTTTATTGTATTATTTTGAAAATATGGGTTCATATGGGTACCTTTTAGTTAAAAGTAATATTACTAAGGTACCAAAAACCCATATTTAGTAGAGGGAAATAAGCGTACCTAAACTTCTATGCCAAGCACTATGTTGCATGCAATTTTCACCGTGGAACCACTAATTCTAAAAAAACATTAAAATAATGCAAGGATGTTTAAATTAAAATATATTTGACTAATTAAATACAGTAAGATATTAAACATATGTTATATACGTGACTTTTATAGCATATCAATGAACATTAACAACATATTGTAAGTGATACAGATGAATTTGATCTATAATTTATTAATTTTAAATAAAAAATAAACAATTAAAATAAGAGTGCAAACATTATTGACATATGTAACATAAATAATTTTATTTGAGTTATATGCCATTCAATACTAAAAATTTAAATTATTTTAATATTTATTATTTTAAAATTTTTCTTTTAATTTACTAATTTATATTTTTCACTAACAAGACATTTGTATTTTGATTACACAATAAAAAAATTTATTTTCAATTCATTCTTTTTGTGTTACTTTATGATTAGCAAACATGCCTTAATTAATAGTAAATTTTGATATATTTAAACATATTTTTAAATTAAAGATATAAAATGTGCTATATATTTATATTTTATATCTCATATAATGTCTTTATTTGATTTATTATTCAAAGTTATCTTGTCTCATTTAAATATCATTTCATTTCATCTCATCATTTTTTTTAATAAATTTTAGTTAGATTGTTTTTAATTATAATTGATAAATATTATAAAAAAATTTAAATTAAAGAGATAGAGATATTGCAACAATTAATTATTTATTAATAATAAATTTATTTAATAATAATAACATTAAAATGTAAATATTATAAAAATATAATATATAATTCATATATTTTTATTAAAATAAGTACGTGGTATCAATATTTTACATAAAAATATACACAACGTTTTAGCCTAAATATATATTTTATTCCTATCACTCAGATAGCAAATTGGGTTAAAGGCATTTAAGGTCCTATATCTTTCAAAAAATAAGTTCTATTATTAACAATTATTAACAATTGGAACATAAAAATATCTTATTTTAAAAAATATATATCTATGACAAAGATAATGCACTCATATAAATGAAGTCACATGTCAATCACATTACCCATATTGTAAATTTAAAAGGGCATTTTTGAAGTTTCACTTAAAATTAAATTAAAAAATCCCCCCTCCCATTTTTCTTTCTTTCTCCTCCCTCTCCCCCTCCCCATTACCCCTAACACCATCGCCACCCATACCCACCCCACCTCACCGGAGGCATTTTGGCAGTTTCGGTGAACTGATACCCACCCAATCACCACACATACCCACGTTGTTAGGATTTGAATCCTTATGAACAAGCAATATCCATTATTGAGAAAACCATGGCTGCATTCAATGAAGATAACTTGGCTCCTTGTTTTAGATTTGGAGATGGTATTTTATACCTATTCTACACTTTTATACTAATGGATTCTTAATTACTTGTGAAAGTAGTATATGTAAACACCATTCATATCTCTTGGCAGCATCAACCCCTGATTAAGATGTATAAGTTTCTATCCAGATGAAAGATGTTGCAATGAATTTAAGTATTAAGCTGCTACAGAGAAAATGCTCCTTGTCTCCGCCCTCTTTTTGTTATAACCAAAAAAAAAAGTAATTATACCAATATTATTATTCGTTAGATAATATAGTCATTTAACAAGTGGGACACACCCTTGCACGTAATCCCTTGCCTAGTACAAACGAAAAAATTGAAACATGAACGAACTTTCAATTTCCTAATAATATGTATGGTTTTGGATACAAAAGTAATCTGCAGTTTACATTTAATAAAAATTTAGAGCTTCCCATGAGACAGACACTTTTCATTGATCACTCAGTGTCATGTTCTGAAAACAAATATGATTACAAAGGTAGATCTGGAGGCATCGAAACAAGACAGCACTAACTGGACAAACAGAATATATTTTGGCTGAAATCTTGAAGCATTTCATGAATATAAATCTAGAGGATTACTCGAATTAGCATAGAAATCCAAGATTTTAGTATCTTGATTCATCTCTTAGAGAAGAATGTCTCATCTTTAGAATAGAGATTCAACTGGTTTCCTTGATGTCAAAGTTGACACACACATGAACTGTCATTGTAAGAAATAATTTATCAAAATAATGTCTTTTAAGATGTAAGAAAAGGTTATCAATGTCATGAATCGGACACAATTTTCCATACATGGATGCAACAAAAATACAAATCAAAGTAACTTTAAAAAAAAAAATAGGTTTTAATAAATGCATCTGTTTTCAAAAGCTTGAAGTTCAAGCTTGTAGAAAATAAAGCTTGACAATTTATATGTACTCTTTAGTGCTTTTCAAGTGGATTATTTTGTCATTACAAAACCCATAAGTGTAAAGCACATTACTTAAACTTTCCCAAAGAGTACTTTTTGTCTTTTTTCAAGTTCCATAAACTTGAAAATTTTAATTAATTTTAGGGTTGATATAGAGATTCGATCTCAGAACCTTGCTATTGTATACCACAAAGAAGTATCAAGCATCACTGTTCCCAAAAGCTAATGCTTTGTAGGAAATGAACTTAATAATTCATTTATACTCTTTTAACAATAAGTTCGGTACCTTCTCTTGTTTATACTTATCACGTATAGCATTAAGGGAACATCCACTTGTATTCAATTGCAGGTCTTCCAGAGCAACAACTGAAGTCTTTAGCTCTGATGCTTTGTAAGTGGTATAGTGCTCTAAAGTAGCATTCTGCAACAGCACATTAACATGTTTCATATACCTTCTTTTAAGAGAAATATTATAAGGCTAAGTCCCTAAAATGGAACATCGAAATGCAAAATTACATACCCATGGATGGTTTGATTGACTGAGTATCCATCTAGCAAGAAATACAGCCGAAGCAGCTGTAAGCGAGGGTAGGAATTTAAGAAAGCTGTATTGAATAAGAGTCAATTCAGCTAAATAATTTGCCAAGAACTCCAATTCGATGGAAGGAACCTGTGCAATGAAGGTCATATAAATCTGAGTAAACAATCACAGTTTTGTATATTTTAATTAACTCTTTAGTTTAAAGAAAATGAGTAAAATCTGCAATACCGAGTATGAAGCTTGTGCTGCTTGAATGAATCTCCTAACATCAAAAGCTGGTTAAGTGAATCTCTTTGGATTGCTCTTGTCATTGACATTTTCAAAGGATAGAGGATAAGATGCATTACCTGAGAAATGTTTTCGTCGTTGGAACAGACAAATGAAAATGCAAGAAGTTCAAGATTTCACTCTCCATTTTCAATACCTTTCAGATTCAACCAAGAAATTCATAGCTTAGTGTCATGAAATAGTGAAGGAAAAAAGTCAAGCATGAGTTTCAGGAATGATTCATGAACAAGTGTGCCTTATGACTAAAGACAAGCTCTATGGACAATTAAGTAGTTTCATCCACAATGGGGAAGATGGACAAGGAACATAAATCAAATGTAAATGACTCACCAAAAATGATGCCTTCCATAATTAGACAGACACATAAAGTGGCCAAGAACATACCTCTTCTTTTCTGTAAGTATTGTCAGTAATGACGCAAAATTCTTCCACTCGTGGTGCACATATTTCTTCATACTTCCTTCAAGAGACAATGTCATAAGCATGCATTAATTCATTTTTTGCACAACACATTTTAAATTAAATTAAACATCTTTTTTTTATATATTTTTTTTCACACATTATGTGGCTAAAGACAAATATTTTGAAATTTTATTCAGAGTAAAGCTCATCTGAGCAAAAAGAAAAACGTCACCCTAATCATGGTCATTTGGACCTGACCCTAATTTAAGATTATATTAATTCATGAATATCTTCGGGTAATACCTAATTGTACAAAAAATAAAACATTTAATTCCATCAGGACGACAGTGTAAAGATTACTTACGAGGCAACTAGCATGCATGTGACACCAAGAAGTTGGAGTCTTTGTTTTTCAATATAATTGTGTGAGAGAAAACGATCAATCATATTCACTGTGAGGTAAAGTGTATCAGGAACCAACTTGTATTCTTCAGAAACCTGAAAAAGTTAACTCATTTAACATTCATTCAACATACATACTGAGCAAACTTGAAACCTTAAAAAAATATCCTTTCAATGTTACTATTTCAACTTTAAGATAATTTATAACATAGAAGCTAGAACATGTTGGTCTTGTCTTAGTCATCCTTTGACAATATTTCCAATGAAATGCAGGAAAAGGCAACACCTTGACAAAAAGCTTTATGGGCAAGTTCTTACATCATCTACTTATCAATCATGAGTGCTAAAAGATATAGAAAATGTAGTCATGAGATAAGTTCATGGTGAAAACTCCATGCAAATTACAGATTAGGAAAGAACATTGTTTTTCCTTTACTTCGAGATAATTTCCTCTCATGTAAATAAAACCCACATTATCTTACATAGAGATGAGTTAAAACCTAAACATCTTAGGAGGTTTAAAACGCAACATTTTGTCAATTACTACCCAAGCTTAACATGACAATTACATGATGTAGTTCAACCAAGGTCCAAGAGACATAAGGCATTAGATAGTGGCTCCCTGATTAAGAATGAAGTTTTATCTTCTTTTTTCCTCAAATGTGTCAAGGAACAAAACTTAGCCCCAACAACAAAACATAAGCTTCAAAAACTACAAGAATATAAAGTGTACTAACATGTAGATGATATAATTAGCTAGTCTAATATTAGTTAGGTTGTTATCGTACCAAAAGTGTGATTGGTTTATACGGTAAATGTACTTAAATAGCTACAAGACCTGCATATACAATGTATGAATAACGGTATTGAAGAAAATATTACAAGAGATGATGGAAAAAAATATAAAGTATTATTCTATCTCTTTTTTCTCTGTCTATTCTAATGTATATACAACACTATAAATATGAATAAAAAATTAGACAAATGTTCACTAATTTAGGAATATAAAAACTAGTATTTACAACTAAATTTCAGCTTATTTTACACTAATTTACAGCCTGTACAACACTAATACAGCCTAATATTCTCAGAAAGTCTACACTCCCCCTCAAGTTGAGTTATAGATATTAATCATTCCCAAGTTGCAACTTAATTCTTCGAAGATTGTTCGAGGTAACGCTTTGGTAAGGATATTTGTAATTTGATGATGAGTAAATGTATATAATAGGTCTACGATTTTTCCATCTAATTTCTCTTTAATGAAATGACGATCAATTTCTACATGTTTGGTTCGGTCATGATGAACTGGATTTTTCACAATTCTTATTGCAACTTGATTATCACAATGCATACTGATAGGTTCAGGAGTTGTGAAGTTCAGTTCATTGAGTAATCTTCTTAACCACATTCCTTCACAGATCCCATGAGCCATAACTCTAAATTCAACTTTTGCACTGCTTCGAGCGACTACTGATTGTTTCTTACTTTGCCAAGTTACAAGATTTTCTCATACGAATGTACAATACCCAGTGGTAGATTTGCGATCCACTATAGAGCCTGCCCAATCAGCATCTGCAAAGACTTCAATTTTTCTGGTGGGATTCTTACTGAAGTATAATCCTTCTCCTAGTGTCATCTTGAGATACCTGAGTATACGATAGACCACTTCCATGTGTTCTTCGGTAGGACTGTTCATAAATTGACTTACCACACTTACTAAAAAACCAATATCTGGTCTAGTGTGGAATAGGTAAATGAGTTTTCCCACTAATCTTTGATAACGACCTTTGTCCATAGGTGTATTATTTTCTTTGATTCCGAGTTTTATTGTAGGGTCTATTAGAGTTTCTGTCGGTTTACATCTCATCATTCCAATTTCCTTGAAAAGATCAAGTACATATTTCCTTTGAGATATAGATATGTCCTCTTTTGTTCGTGCTACTTTCATTCCTAGGAAATATTTGAGATTACCTAGATCTTTGATCTCAAATTCCTTGGCAAGGAATTCCTTGAGTTTATTCATCTCAATTATAGAATTACCTATTAGAACAATATCATTTACGTACACAATTAGGATAATTATTCTGTCATTGGAGAAGTGTTTGATGAATAATGTGTAATCTGATTGGCATTGATTGTACCCATATCTCTTCAGAACTTTAGAGATCCTATCAAACCAAGCACGTGGAGACTATTTCAATCCATATAAGGATTTCTTAAGTTTGCAGACTCTATTGGTTGGAACAAAAGATTCAATTCCAATAGGAATGTCCACGTAGACTTCTTCGAGGAATGCATTCTTGACATCTAATTGGTAGAGAGGCTAATCCAAGTTAAATGCTAGGGAGAGAAGAACACGAACAGTGTTGAGCTTTGCTACAGGTGTAAAAGTCTCCTGATAGTCAATCTCATATGTCTGAGTGAATCCTCTAACCACAAGGCAA
This sequence comes from Hippophae gyantsensis, assembly GCA_030763125.1. NCBI lineage: Eukaryota > Viridiplantae > Streptophyta > Magnoliopsida > Rosales > Elaeagnaceae > Hippophae > Hippophae gyantsensis. Next base: position 30,328,105 of record CM061032.1, read on the forward strand.
GCTTTGAGTCTTTCTACACTGTCGTCTGCTTTGTGTTTGATTGTAAAGATCCATTTACACCCAACAACTTGTTTTCCCGATGGTAGTTCTGTGATCTCCCAAGTCTTGTTTTTCTCTAAGGCACTGAGTTCTTCAAGAATAGTTGTCTTCCATTTAGGTACTTGAAATGCTTCATGAATGGAATTTGGAACCTATATCTAATCAAGGTTGCTGATAAATGCCTTATAACCTAGTGAGAGATTTTTATAGGAAACAAAGTTGTAGATGGGGTGGTTTGTGCAAGATCTTACATCTTTCCTTATAGCAATTGGTAAATTCAAATCATTAAGAGGTAACTCAATAATAGGAAGTTCAGTGATGTTACCTTGTGAATTATCGGAATGGCCTGTACTCGTGTTAGATTCCTGGACTGGCTCAAGATATGCTCGGTTCTCATCTCTTTCTTGAGTTGTTTTCCTCCTAGAGTAGACAAGAAGATCATTGTTTGGGAAAGGAAAGTTTGGATCTGTTGGTAGAGAAGTTGAGGGTTCATTGGGATTATTAAGAGTATTTATTTGACACTGATTCACTCTCTGGAATTTGCGGGATAAGATTTTTGGGAGACTGAGTGGTTATGCTATTCCAAAGCTGGTATTCATTGCCTATGTTCTCCCCCTGAATGGCAGGTTTGGAATAGTACGAATATTGTTCAAAGAATGTGACATCCATTGTATTATAGAATCGTTTTGTGATAGGAGAGAAGCATTTGTATCCTTTTTGGTACAATAAATACCCTAAGAATATGCATTTGATGGCTTGGGGATCAAGTTTACCTTTATGATGTACATGGACATAAGCAGAACATCCGAAAATTTAAAGGGAATGTGGGACACGATTTTGGTGTATGGGTATGACTCAAGTACAGTATTAATATGTATTTTAAACATGACGACACGAGAGGGCATCCTATTGATAAGATAAGTAGCTGTAAGAACAGCTTCCCCCAGAAATGTTGAGGGACGAGCTATGAACATGAGGGGTCTAGCTACTTCGAGAAGATACCTATTCTTCCTTTCAACCACCCCATTATGTTGAGGTATATCAACACAAGAGCTTAAATGGACAATCCCTTGACTTAACAGATAATCAGTAAAGGTGGAAGCGAAGTATTCTTTAGCATTGTCAGATTTCAATACTTGGATTTTTGTTTGAAATAGGGTTTGAATCATGGTATTGAAATTTTAAAAAATTTGACCTGTTTCAAATTTTTCTTTCATTAGAAATAACCAAGTGATTTGAGTATGATCATCTACAAATGAAATGAACCAATGTGTTCCTGTTATGTTTTTGATTGGAGAAGGTCCCCAAATATTAGTGTGAATTAATGAGAAAGGATGTGATTTTTTATGTGCAAGATGAGGATATGAATTTTTAACATGTTTTGAAAATTGACATACTTCACATTGAAAATCCTTTGAATTTTTATTTCTAAAGGATGAAGGGAAAAGTTTTTGTAAATACAGGAAATTAGGATGACCTAAGCGATAGTGATTCAACGTCATTCCACCATCATTATTGGACTTAAGATTTAACAAAGCTTTATTCTGATAAGAAACTTCAAATAGAGCTTGAAGGGCTTGTCTTGTTGGAAGGTCTTCACTTCGGAGGAAATAGAGTCCCGAGCATTCTTTAGCATTGCCAATCATCTTCCCTGAATCCAAGTCTTGAAATTCATATAGGTTATGAACAAATTTAGCCATACAATTTTTATCACGGGTAAGTTTAGTAATTAATACAAGATTACAATCAAGTGTGAAAACAAGAAGAACAGAATCTAGAATAAAAGAGTTTGAAATTTTGGCTTAACCAATTCCTGTTACTTTGGATACTGAACCATCGGCAATTCTGACAATGTGTCCGTTTTGGTAGGTTTTAAGATTCATGAGAAGAAAAACATCACATGTCATGTAGTCTGAAGCACCTGAATCAACAATCTATGGTCTCATAACCTGTTTCACAATAAGAGCGTTGAAGGTTAACACCTAATTAATGGAACTTACTTGGCAATTTTTGGAAACAAAAAATGTGAATTCTTAGCACCTCACCACCACCCTTGGCGAGGTTGTTGGTGAGATCCATGGCAAAGTAACTGGTCGAGTTCTATAAATACTCCCACTTTCTCTTATTTTGATATCTAGAAAGATATATCTAACACTTAATTAAATTGACATCTCATTTTCTTGTTTTCAGATCACTAACATCTCGAGTGCTGTTTGTTATTAGTGACTCGTGACTATGTGGGAAAATCGTATTTGTGTGTGGTGAGTACTCAAGGCAGTGTTTGCAAATGGGTTTTATGTGTTAAGCCATGTGTCGATTGGTAGATGCCCTTGTATAACTTTTTCTTATGTAAGGAGCATGTGTAGCCATGAACCGTGGATCCGGTGGTAGTTGCCTTCGTGCAACGTGTTCTTATTCACTTTACACATTATTGGCCTTAGGTTTTTGATCACACCACTTTAGGTGGTGTTGGTTTTGGAGGAGAGTCAGGTTCATGTGTCGAACCAAGTTGTTTCGAAGGTAGTAAACGAGAGCAACAATATGCAATTCGGACAGAGATCCAGAATGATAGAAGTAATAGGAATTTTATTTCCATTAGAGTTGTAACTATTTTATTGAATAATGGATTTGTTTGTTGCCGAATAGTTGTCATAAGCAACTCGAGATGTTACCATATAAGTAGGGTTTTACGTGGGTTTATCTCGTTATATATGTTATTATGCATGCTCAAATTTGTAGCTGGTACAATCAGAGTTTAAATGGTGTATGTTTCTACATATTGAAGTTTAAATTCTGATTAAAAAGCTTTTAATATTTATCATTTGCTTTCTATTTATTAAATTTTATATTTGTTGCTTTATTATACTGCCTGTCTGTGTTTATTTATATTACAATTGTGATTATCTATCAAGTGTTTATCTCTATTGTTTGCGAGTTTGGGTGATGTCTTTAAAGAGTTAGTATCTTCTTTACCTAATTGTGTATTAGGTTTTGGACTCTTTTGTACTCATGCATGATCAGATGGTGTATTAGTATAATCTGCCTTTTATCTGCTTACAAGTTTGGTGTGTCTCTAAAGAGTTTGTATCTCCTTACCCTGAAAGTGTGTCAGGTGTTAGGTGTCAAACTCTTTATTATGGCTTGCTATGTATATTTGTTTACATGTGAGAATATAATTATCATTTATCGAATATGTTCACATATAAGGTCTTGAAATGATTAAAAATCCTTTTAGTTTTTCGATATGTACGCCTATATCACATGTTGTGTGTTAATTGTCATGTTGCTAGTCTAGATAAGAGCCGATAAGGCACAGTGTCACTAGTGTGTTTAGAACAGATGATTGTGAGACCGGTTTGGCCGAATTAATATAGACCTTGCGAAAAGATTCCATGAGTTGGCTTTTCCACCCCTCATCTAGGTCCCAGTTACCTATTTTAGTCGGAAGAACAACTGACCATCGTGTGATTGATGTATGGGAATCTTCAATTGGTATCAGAATGGGTCATCCCTATTTAGGCTTAATTGCCTGGGTGCTCAATCCTAAAGCTCTATCTACATATACACACACCCCTTGTATGTTTGTGCCTTCTGTCTCTAGTGGAGTAGGCTGTTGTGGTTTTGTGAGGTTGTTTATCTTCTTGAACTTTTGTTATTTGCATGTTCCCTATTTCCTTGTTCATGTATATCTATTTCTCATTGCTTTTTATCTTGCACAGTATGTTAATTGTCATATTTGTTGCTATACCTAATTGTTTGATCCTTTTCTAGCTTTCTTTCCTACTAGTTACATAAGCATCACATCGCATGTTTTCATCATATAATATTAAATATAGGATCTTACTTCTTATAGTCTTGTCTTTCTTCTACAGTGTCATGTAGATTGAATTTCTTATATACTACTAGGTTGTTATTTCTTGTATCTAGTATGTTGTGTGTTGGTCCACTATTTATCTTATGTTGATTATTGCTCTTCCTTTTCCATCTCTTCTTTTTCTTATGCTTTAGTTGTCATTTTGGAAAAAAGGTGGTGTGTTACAAGCTTGTATACATGAGTGCTTCTCTTTTCTCTGTATTGTCCTTGTTTGGGTTTGCCTTGTACATATATATATCATATAAATTATTTACTTATCTTTAAGATTTTTGACTTACATGCATTGTTGTGTCTAGACTTGTGTATTAGCTGACATTCCTGGTGTTTGGTATGTTCTCCCATTCTAAACACGTTTCTTGTTTCTGTGTTAGAACCCAAGTCTTTCTCACATGCTTAGATATTTTAACAACATCCCTTGTTTTTCTCATTAGTTAGTCAGTTTCTTTCCTTCTCTTAGTGATGGTGTGAGTATTATCGATGATCTCTTTTGAGGCAACTGTGTGTAATTTGTTGCCATTTTTCTCTCTCTTTCTTCCAAGGACAATTTTGCACCTTTTTATGTCCGGCTTACTACATGTGAAATGAATTTAATAGGGACCAATGACGTTATTTGGTTGGCATGCATTTGACTTGGATTGACATGTAGGTGTCATGACGTGTTTTCATTAAGTGTATGTATGGCTCAATTTTTTATTTGCACTACTTTATTATGTTTGCACATGCCATAACTTTGTGAATTTGAATGAATTTTTGAGTAGACTATAGATTTCATGCATTGTTTTTTAAATGACTATAACAAGCTCTAGAGTCCACTTTAATATCTCTAGAAAAAATCATAGATGCTACTCAGATTAAGAGAAGATTTAAGCATTCTTTGGACTGTTTGAACTTTTCAAGCTACCATTGATTACTTGTCCTTATTTACCCCTTTTGAACCATTATGTTATCTCTTCATTTCTTTGCACCTATATATTGGTTTAACCTAAATCATTATCCCACATACCTTATGCACTCTTTGTTGAACCTGTATCTTGTGGGAATGTCTGCTTTATATTCTTGGGTTATAATATTAAAAAAAGGGAGATGGAGAAAATAAAAAGAAAATAAAGTGTTGAGAATTTTTGCTTTTACAAAAAAACAAGAAAGGAGAAAGAAAAGGAAAATGAAAGGATGATAATAATGAAAAAGAAAGGGTGCATTAATTACAAAATTTTAGGTACTGTTCTCACAAACATCATTGTTTGTGAATGAATTTTGAAAAGTGAAGAGAAAATAATCTATATTTGAGGGTATATTTTTTGTGGACTTGAACCCATAGATTTATGTTTGGTTTGTCAAAGATGTGTTTGAGCTTAAAAAATATCATTTCTCTTCTACCCTTATCTAAGCCTATCATTATAAGCTTTGAAAGACCTATTGATTTCATCTAGGTTGGCACCTACATTAGTGGAGAGAGAGACTAAATGTGGACCGATGAAGTTCTGTTTTGAGACTATATGTCTAATTGCATGGTTCAAATAAAGCTTTTCTTGATGCCATAAAGTAAACAAGTTTGTATAACACACTCAGAGCATGTCATCAAAAAATTTAGTCATACCCTTAAATGAATGCATCTTGGATTGATGGTCATATGGATATTTACGTTGAGGGTATTGTTTAATCTAAGGACCTTCAAGTTCTTTGAACATGCTTAGTTTACTTCCCTCATTCGATATTACGTGTTTTCTATTATGCGTAGATGCATCTGTTTTTGGAAAGTTTTGAAAGTAAGATACATAACATGTTTATTACCTCACATACATATATTTAAGGGGAGAGATGTGTATCATTTGCATGGTGTCAATGGGAGTCCTGTCTTTGTTTGGTATCCTTGTTGTTTGTTATGGTTATAAGTTTACATTATGTTTTTGTATTCTTGTGATGCTTTTTTCTTTTTACCATCACTTTGTATGAACTATACATAAATAGAATTGTTAGTATGACTCGTTATTTACAATCTCTTGTGTCACATGTCCTCCTACATGTTTATTTGCTTCCATGTTATAGTAAGTTATTACATGTTTCTTGCATATGGTTGATAGCTTGGTACTTGGTGAAATGCATGACACATTTTCTTTGGTAGATTGGGATGTTCTTTTGTTTGTGTGCATAGTATGGGGTAAGGTTGCAAGTTTGAATACACTTAAGTGTTATTGGGGGAAGACAGATGAATAACTAGGAGTATGTCAACTTGAAAAATAGTTAGACTGCTAGTTAACTTCTTCTTAGGGATTCGCTGACACATTTATGTGACGATGTTGTTTGGGGGAAAATAGTTGTGCCACTAGGAATGTGTCAACTTGAAAGATAGTTGGACTTCTAGTCAACATCTTCTTATAGATTTGCTGACACATTTGTGTGCCATTAGTGTTTGACCACCCATCCTGTCGATGTGTTTTATGCACATTACAAAACCCCTTATGCCCTCCCCCAACACATATAGACGTGGAGCTCCATGCTATATATCACATTTGGGAGATATTTTATGTCAACACTTCTCTTGGTTTGTCTGTGCATTCAGTTTATTGTTTGTTACATGTTTTTACCTTGTTATTGTCTTGGTGTTTGTCTCTTTCACATGACTACATGTCTTGTTTGCATGGCACGGTTTGTCTCTATGTTTGTTATAATCTTTTCTGCTATGGTGCATGAGTGTTAGGATTATTGCATTTCTATTTGACTTCTCTCCTTCATAAAGGGGTGTGGTATGTTACATATTATATGTGTGCTTGCTTTGACTTTGTATGTCAAAAAGGGAGAAGGGTGCACAACTTATGTCTATCTGTGCATTATATTTGTTTGTTAACATGCTAGCTGATACATGTGATATGTATAGTTTGCACTACATCATGGTTTTTTGATATGCATACACTTAGGGAGAGTGTTGTATATATTCATGGGGAGTCTGCATACTTGTGTTGCATGTAAATAATGTTTGTTTGTACTACATGTTGACCCTATGCTTAGCCTATCGGTATGTACCTGTGTGGGGGTAACACGATAGTATCCGATAGACTACACGTTGTTCTTGAATGATATGTTTAAGAGGTGTGTGTTTGTTTCATGTGTGCCGATTACAGGTGTAGATTGCACTCTTTGAGCTTCATGTGTGCTGAGTGCAGTGGTGCTAAGACTCTCGTGTTTCAACGTGAAAGAGTGGATGAGTTGTTACATGAAGATGGATGGGGCGCACAAATTGGATGCACTTGATTTAGGTGTTTTTCGAGTTTAGATGTGCATCAATGTTTTGTTCATGGGAACAAACATCTTTAGGTCATCTTTATGATCCCATAACAAATGTATGTATTTAGTTGTACAGTGTTTTGACACGAAAAGCCAAAAGGAGAGAATTCAAGTCCTATTGCAATTTGTATCTGTGCGTTGGCATTCCGTATATAAAACACGGTGTCAGTTTATTTTTACTCAGTGTTCTATTTTTTTGTGTAAGGTTGGTTACTGCAGATCAATAATACATACACGCACATAGTTAGATATACTTTGTATGCGAATATGTTTACATACACAACGGAGTTGGTTTTCGTTTCGTTTTAGCTAAGTATTTATAAAAATCACTCTGCATTTTTTTGAAACAAAAAATGTGATTTTTTAGCACCTCGCCAACCACCCTTGGCGAGATGGCCGACCAAATACTATAAATGTTCCCTTTTTCTTGTTTTGTTATCCAAAAAATATGTAACAAAACTTTGTCAAATTAACATCTCGTTTTTCTATTTTCAATCACCAATGCCTCCATTGTTATTCGGTATTAATGATTCGTGATTGTGTGAACAAAACCGTACTTGTAAGTGGTGAGTATTCAAGGCAGTATTTATGAATGGGTTTTACTAAGCCGTTTGTCGACTGGTAGATGCCCTCGTGCAACTTTCTCTTGTTGATGTGGCTGAGCCGTGTGTTAGCAACGGTTGCCTTCGTGCAACGTTTTCTTATTTACTTTACACATTACTAGTCTTCGATTACTAATCACACTACTTTGGGTGGTGTTGACTTTGGAGGAAAGCCGAGTTCGTGTGTTAAATCAAGTTGTTGCGGAGGCAGTAAGCAACAGACAGTTCGAACAGAGGTCTTGGCTAAGGGAGATAATGATAGGTTTTTTTTATCAAAATTGTACCTATTTTAATGAAAAGTGAATTTGTTTGCTACCAAGTGGTTCCTATAAACAACCCAAGGATGCTAACATATAGGCAAGAGTTCTATGTGCGTTTACAGCGTTATGTCCAGTGTTGTGCATGCTCATATGTGTGGCTGGTACAATCAGAGTTTAAATGGTATATGACTCTTCATATTAAAGTTTAAGCTCTTATTAGAAATCTTTTAATATTTATCATATGTTTCTATTTATTAAATTCTATATCTACTGCTTTGTTATATTGACTGTCTGTGTTTATTTATACTGCAGTTGTGATTATCTGGCAAGTGTTTATATATCTATTGTTTAGGTGTTTGGGTGGAGTCCTTAAGGAGTCAACATTTCCTTAACCTGATTGTGTATGATCAGATTGTAGTCATGCATGATCAGATTGTATATTAATATAATCTACCTTTTACCTATTTATAAGTTTGGTGTCTCTAAGGAGTTTGTATCTCTTTTCCCTAGAAGTGCTTTTTATTATGGTTTGTTATGTGTGTCTGTTTGCATGCTGTTAGAGTATAATCATTATTTACTGAATATGTTCTCACATATGAGGCCTTGAAGTGATTGAAAGTCCTTTTAGCTTTTCCATATGTATGCTTGTATCATATACTGTGTTGATTTCCATGCATGCATGTTGCTAGTCTGTGCATGAGCTTGTACGGTATACTGTCACTAACGTGTTTACTGTAGATTGTTGTTTTCGTATCTGCTAGGTGTTTTAGTTGTTTGTTTAATTGAACATGTTGTTTCATACTTTCGTTATGTAATTTGTTTAATTCACGTTTGTAAGGCCAACTTAACCGATTGATATAAACTTGTAAAAAGATTCCATAAATTGACGTCTTCACCCCTCATTTAGGTCCTGGTTACCTATTTGAGTCGAAAAAATAATTAATCTTCGTGTAATTGTTCCTACGTATGAAAATCTTCACTTATCAATTGGAGGGTTTATAAATGGAAATTTGTCCAGATCATCTCCTTTTCTTGTTTAAGATTGTTTAATTTCTAATCCATTGTTTAAAACTTGGATGCAATATGATTCGTTAGTGAACAGCTGGATTAATAGTTCAGTTTTGCAGGGGATCAATGGGATTTTTATTGGGTTGTTTACCCGAGAGAAATGGATAGCTTTTGAAAATAGGTTTAGACACACCACTCAATCAAGAAAGATGGAACTACGAGGCAAGTGAAACTTCCGTAAGTCACATGGATCATTTCATTCCAAACTTATGCTATGGAATTCTATTCAGATCAGTGTGGCTCCTTAGGAACTCAGATTTCAAAGAGTAGTGGTTCTTTAACTTCCAAGAATAACAAGAAATGTTTTTTCAAGAAACCCATTTGTCAATTTTGTGCAAAGCAATATCTTCTTCTTGCTTTTTGCTTCGTGATATTTTGCTGTAAAATAATTATGTGGGTTCTTCTAAGTGTATTGCATGGGTCCTATGAGGCTTTAATTCTTAGTTCAATTGTCAAGGAAGCTGGTATAGACTCAACTTTGTCAGCTCCTGCTTCTGCTTGTTCATATAGGTCTTCTATCCTGTATGTGCCTTTGTGGCTTGCTTTGCCTCGGTCTATATTTTTTGTCTGTTTGTGCTGCACCTATCTCCCCCACTTGCTCAGCTAGACATGAAGATAATAGTATCTTTTTCCTACTCTCCCTGCTGTGAGTGCGACTAGTCAGTTGCCTAACCTTCCCATGCCTAATTAGTCATCAACTAAGCCTTCTATGCCTTTGTCTGATTCTAGTTGGTGTGTCACCTAGTAAATCTTTTTTTTTTTTTTTGGCGGGGGGGTGTGTGTTGCGTTCCCTACTTCCGATATTATTTGTCCTATTTCCGACCATGTTTCACCAGCCACTGAGTTTCCTGTTGGACATACTGTAGCATCATTGCCCTCTTGCTTCTGTGTTTTTTTTTTTGGGAGTTTTTTTTACTTGAGTATCTTAAATTCAAACTGGTGGCATGAGCCCAAAATGGTGGAATTTTAGTAATGCTCTTCATGGTCAAGTTACTATTGGAGCACTGTATTTGAGGAGTGGGCTGGTGGTTTTGGGTGGTAATAGTGGCATTTATATTTCATCTGTATTATCATGGTTCTTCGTTCCTAGCTCTCTGAAGCTAATGGAGTTATCATCTCAAACAAATGCCCTTTACCCACTTGCCGTGGTGGTTTTCTTTCTTATCTGCTTCATTCACTTGTTCATTCTCTTAAATTCAAACTCATGATTTTACCAATAATATATAGTGCACTAGCATGTAGAGGATATAATGACCTAATCTAATATCAGTTAGTTTGTTATAATACCAAAAATGTGATTGGTTGATACCGTAAATAATATACTGTAAACGTAATATAAATAGCTGAAAGACCTCCATATACAATGTAAGAACAATAGTATTAAATTCCCTGTGATTCATCATCTTCTCAAATATTGAAAAAGAGATTGTTTTCTTTCTAAGAACATGGAGTTATTGTATCAAACTAGATTGCCACAAAACATGAATATGACTCTTATGAATAAAGAAAACAGCAACTTATCGAAATAAAATGATGCTATAAGGTCTATGAGTATTGATTTTGTGGACTAAACATTTGCTTGGAAAAATGTTTCTAGGCTCATTATCAATTCTATCAAACAAAGCTAAAGAAACACCTGAATTTCGGATAGTCCTACTTCAAATATATTTTTTATAATTATTCCACATAGTTTACACTTATGCATTCACTAGCACATATTCACAACACTTAAAATTATTTTTGGTGCTAAAATTCGCATTGATCGATTAATCGACTAAAGGTATCGTTCAATTGAGTGGTTAGATCGATCGAATTTTGCCCAACATCGATCAAATCCCCTTGGGTAAAAATTATGTACACAAGTTATCATTGATCAATCGATTGAGTCCCAACTCGAACGATCAAAATCAAGATTTTTTTTTTAAAATATTTATTTAAATTCGAACCAACTTGTGAAATTATCACTTAGTTTTTTTTAATATGCTTTAATATTTTGAGGATATGTTCCAAAACTGACTTATTATTTTATTGAGGTTTTTAATGAATTTTGGATAATTAAACCCAAATTATATATATATATATATTGATATCGGCATCAGAGGTGCGTAGCTGAAAAAAGAATTAAGTTGAATAGCACCACTCTGACATCGGAAGTAATTAGGTGATTAGGTGATAACGGCAAGTGGAGATTTATGTGATTGCATGAAAAGCTACAACAAAAGAATAGTTTACCTAAATATCATCAGCGGAAGTGGAAATATATATAGGTGGTTAGTGGGATTCAATTGAGTAATTTGGCAAAGGTAAAGTTAATTAATATCATCTGAGATATCAGCAAACAGGTAATAGATTTATGCGTTTAATGGTTATTGGGATTGGAGATTAATTTGTGATCAGATATGATTCTTTATGCTCTAATATAATTAGCTTATTTTATGTCTGGGTCAAATAATTATGTTTGAGGTCATAATTAATTGATTTAATTATTAAAGTCAAAAGAAATTATTTTTTTATTAAAGTTGCGATTTCTCTTGTTTTAGGACTTATTAGTTGATTTGATTTATTCAATTATGTTTTGAATCTTCTAATTAGAACTATTCATTATTAAATTCGTTTTAGGACGTACCTTGTACTTATGCTAATAATTTTCAGGTACTTATTGAATGTGTTTGATTGCTCGTGGGACTCAAATAGATTGTAATGTTAGTCCGAATCCACACCAAGGGCATTATCACTATAAGTGTAGTTTAAGAACTCTATGTAATTGAACATTTATTTTCATAGTAGATATGTAAGGTGATTCAAACCTAAGAATGAATGGACCACCACTGAGGATAAAACTATTAATGGTTAGAATCAAAAGAGCATTAATGCCATCTTTAATATTTTGTCGTCATATGAGTTTTATCGCATTTTTAATGTTGAAATTACTAAGGTTGTTTGGGATATTCTAGTGGTTGCTCATGAGGAAACCACCTAATTCAAATGAATTTAACTTCGCATGTTTACTACTAAGTTTGAAAACCTTGGATGGAAGAAGATGAGACATTTTCTATACTTTATGCTAGAATTTGTGATATAGCCAACTCTTCTTCAAATCTTAGAGAGAAAATTGATGAACGCAGATTAGTTTGAAAAATTTTATGCGCATTACCAAAACGCTTGCAAGTGAAGGTCATTAACATAGAAGAACGTAAAAATATAAACACCATCAAAATTGATAAACTCATTGGTGTAATTCAGACTTTTGAAATAATCTTTCAAGCGCCTAAAAAGAACAACGGTGTCGCCTTCAAGACCACCATGACCGATAATGGTGATAGTGACAATAATTTGAGTGATTAAGATCTAGTATTCTTAGCTAGAAGATTCAATAAGTTCTTTAACCATAAGAACCCACAAAGTAAAGAGCTTGCAGTACAAGGGATTGTAAGGCAATAGAACTCAAACCTACTTGTTTCGAAGGAAAAAAATTAAATCCATTGGACCTCAAAGCTTTGCATGTGATAGTTTTGATCATTATATAGCTGAGGGTGCAAATAAGAAAAAGAAAAGTGGAAGGACTTTCAATGCTATACTTAGTGACTCAAAAAGTAACCACAACAATGTTAGTGACTTAAAAGATGATGACACCAATTACCTAGCTTTCACTGCAACTGTTGATGGACACTCAAGTGAGTCTAACATTGGCTCAGATAATGAGAGAAGTGATTATGACTCTCCTCTTTCTAAATTTAATGCCAATAACTTTAAGGAACTTTTTTATAGGCTTAATGGGTTTTAAGAAATAAAGAGATAGGTTACTAATTGATGTAACTAAATTAAATGATAAAATCAGAGCCGATGAACTTAATTCTTCCATTTTATAAAAAGAAAAAATTGAGTTGTTTGAATTTATAAATGTTTTGAACGCAAGTCTTGCAAGTATTAAACAGAAAAACAAGAAGACCGTGTAGGAACTTAAACAATCAACGAAAGCTACGAAGAGGGACCATATGTAGATAAGCATTTAATGCCATCATCTTCAGAAAGCAAGTTTGTTAAACCTTCTAACACTTCTACTCCACATGCTACACATACACCTGATATACTTACTATTAAATTTATTCATATATGTCATCATTGTGGTAGGATATATCATATTAGGTCAAAGTGTAGATTTTTATTGACTATTGCCTATTTTAATAATTATTTCCATGCTTTGAGTTATAGGACTCATGGTGATTATCTATGCATATTATGTTCAATAATTATACCAATAAGCATGAAATTATAGGTTCAAAAAGACAAGCTAAAATTAATGCATTTAATTCTAAGATTCATTTTCATCACCCTACCATGCATGTTACATCTTCACTTAGGATGAAAGTAAAAATAAAACTAAGTCCAATAACATACATATGATGCCTAAGATAGTTGAATCCCAACCCAAAGAGAAATAAATTGAATTCCAAGAAAATATAGATTAGGAAATATTGTCTTTTTTTGGTTCTTGACCATCTTTTATTTTTTATCTAAGTATTTATGATTGAGTGCTTAAATGACCATAGTTGAGTAATTTTGTAGAAATGCATTTCTTTTATTTGTTTTTTAATTATTAAAATCAAAAATTAAAAAGAGTATATAATCTTTTTTAGCCAACAAAATAATAGACTTGGAGAATACTTACATATATACAACATTGTCTTTAGTAGCTTGACTTATTTTAATTGTTTTTAATTGTATAAATGATTATACAATTTTGACTTGTACACACACATTTTTACTTATAATGATCGATGTTGATATGAACTTATTTATACACTCAATAAACAAAAATGAATTAATTAGCATATTATTAGAGTTCAAACATGTATATTATTTCGAGTGTATGACAATAAGCCATTATATGAGCTAGTGTGCTTTTGTACCCTATCTAGTTTATTTGCTTATTTATACAATGAATAATCAAAATTTGATTAAAAATAAATTTTCAATTGGTTAAGCACTTATTTGTGATTAAATGAGTTTATATCTTTGTGTGGCTATTTGTAAAAATAAAAATTCTTTTTTTTTGCAACTACTCCTTATTTATTTCTTATTAAATTAGTATTCTACTTATGAGTCATAGGATTTAGGAGAAGTCATTGCATGTAAGGGGAGGAGAGTTTATATTTCATTAGATCATTTTTTTTTCATTGCACATTTACTTTTAAGGAGAGTTTAGCTTCATTGGGCCTTTGCAGACATTTTTTCCATTGTTCTTACGTGTGTAATTTCTAATCAATGCTTTTTCCTTTTCGTACATCAAAAGAGAAGGAGAGTGATTCACATCTCTTCATTCTCATGTTTCATGTTGTTATGCATATAGGGGAGAGAGAGATTGCATATAGAGGGAAAACACATTTAAGAGAAAAACACCTTGCATCTTTAAGTTTTATATTGAGCTGATTTTACTTGAATACATGCACTGCATGAACTTTGCATTACTAGTTTTATGTAAATTGAACTGACGTATAATGAGGCTTATAAGTCAAGTTGTTGTATGCTTTGTCTATTTGATCTCGATGCGTACAAGCTTGTCGAGCTGTAATGAATATGGATTTACCGGATTATAAGATAGTTCCACAATAGAATCTAGGACATTAATGTAATTTTATTTTAATCCTATGAGTATCATGTAGTGAGAGAGTAGTTTTGCTACACAAAAATACTAAAAGAACAGTTTGTAAGGTCTATGAGTATTCGTTATTTTCGTGGACAAAAAATTTGTTATAGGCTGACAATCAACTTATCAAGCAAAGCCGAAAAAACGCCCGAATTTCGAGGAGTTGTATTTCAAGTATATTTTTTATAAATATCCCACATAGTGTTGCACTCATGCATTCACTACCACATATTCACAACACTTAAAATTATTTTTGGTGCTAAAACTTGCATTGGTCGATTGATCGAGCTCGAGATTAATCAAGTTTTGCTCTACTTCGATCGAGTCTTCTTAAGTAAAAATTAAGTGCAAAAGTTAACGTTGATCGATTGTTGAAGTCCTAAGTCGATCGATCGAGCTCAAGATTTTTCCTTTTAAAATATTTATTTAAATTCAAGCAAACTTATGAAATTATTGCTTAATTTTTTTTAATTTCGTTCAATATTTTTTAATATCAATGATATGTCCCAAAACTAATTTATTATTTTATTGAGGTTTTTAATGGGCTTTAAATAATTAAGAAAAAGGTGAATTTGGCAAAGATAAAGTTAATTCATATTATGTGAGATATCAACAAAGAGTGAATTATTGGGTTTGCTACTTTAGTGGTACCACCATTTTACTTTTGGTACCTTTTTTACCTAGAATTTAGAAATGGCACCTTAGTGGTACCCCCATTTAAAAAAAGGTATCAATTTTGTATAATTTGTCATTTGCTTAGAGATTTTTCACATGTATAGTAATATAAGTGCGACATTCAAAGGGTATTTTTAGATAAATAATTAATTAATTGTCTCAAAATATCCTCTAGATATCATTTAATCAATTTATTATCCAAAAACATCATTTTAATATCGCACGTATATTATTACTCATGTAACAAATCCCCAATTAAATGATAAATTACACCAAATTAATACATTTTTTTAAATGGAGACACCACTAAGGTACCTCTAAAATTTGGGTAAAAAAGGGTATCAAAAGTGAAATGGGGATACCACTAAGATAGCAAACCCAGATTAATTCATGCCTTCAATGGTTATTGGGCTTGGAGATTAACTTATGATCAGATATGATTCTTTATGCTCTCATATTTTTTAGCCAAATTGTCTCATATTTTTATATTCATATAACTTCCTCTTGATTAGGTTCTTGCATGCTTGGATAAAGTAATTATGTATGCGATCATGATTAATTGATTCAATTTTTAAAGTTTAAAAAAGTTATTTTTTATTGAATTTCCTGCTTGTTTTAAGATTTACTGATTGATTTGATGTTAAATCCGTTCTATGACACAACTTACTCTTGTCTTGTTTGTGCTAACAATTTTCAGGTATTTATTAAACGGGTTCGATTACTCATGGGACTCGAGTAAATCATAATTTTGATCAGAATCCGTACACCTACCTTGTAGAGATTATGGAATGAGTGATAGTTCGTAACTAGATTACACTAGGGGCATTATCACTATAAGGGTAGCTTAAGACCTCTTTGTAATCGAACACTTCTTTAAATATTGTATAGGTTAAGTGATCCAGTTAATCAGTGATTTTCCTCTTTAAGTCATTGATGTACCCTGGTTTTTTCACTTAAAACATGTCTAATATTTAATTTTATTTCTGCATTTTTATTTGTTGCGACGTTGCACTAATATGTCTAGCCGCTATGATAATTTTTAATTAGTCGTAGTTCGTAATTACCTATTCACTCCTTTCTAGGCTAATTAGATCCGTAACTTAAATTTTCACATACAATGATGCTTACCTCAACAAGCCAATCAATCAAAATGCCTCTCATGTTTGGAGTGATATCTTGCTGCAACATTTCCATGTAATCACTAGATGGTCTTCGCTCTAGCTGAGAAAATTACACGAAAGTTAGCATCAATTTTGTTGCGTATAGGCAGTAAGTTTGTAACTCCACAGTTCACTCTTCAATATATAGTTAGAAACCTAGACAAAGGATTATTTAGGAGAGTAAATATACTTCATTATCAATAAAAAAGTAAGACACAAGAATTATAACTAGTATTATCAGAACTAAGAAGTTAAGCATTAGTAACAGGAGTGATAAGTTAATTAGTAAAAAGTGCAGAAATAACTAAAAAGATATTGCTGCAACACAAACCTCTGTAATGCTTATATTGTCGTAAATATCAGGGGCATATAAGCTGCAAGCTTGAGGGTCTTTGTTTGAGTCAATATCCAGAATTTCCATCCCCTTTGAATCAACAGATTTCTCATGGACTATGTTCTCATCTGCATATAGAACCAAAGAGTACCATGATTTGCTAATCTACACTTTAGAAATTGATAAATAAATGAATAATATACATATATGTGCAATGATTAACAAAGGACTGGCATTCTTGCTGTTTCTTCAGCAACTTTATTATTACCCAGTGGCTATATAGTATGACATAGAGCAAAAGTAACTTAATTACAGTATATAGTCCTTACACGCAATTATCCAGTAATATTCTTGTCAATTGAATAATTAAAAGTTAAATCAATTACAGATAAATTTGCACTGCAGAATGAAGACTTTCCTCAAGGAACAGAAGAAATTAACTTTAATAGTGAAGAAAATTTCTGGAATTATACTTTACCTTTAAACTATCTCAACTCTGTATAATTGCCGTAATACCGTTTGAAATTAACTTCACTTAATTCAAACAAATTTGAACTGCAGAGTGCATACTTTTTTCAAGGCACAGAAGAACATAGCTTCAATAATGAAGACAATTTCTAGAATTATAGTTTACCTTCAAACTGACTTGACTCCGTATACTTGCAGAAATATCATGTGGAATTAAATACACTCAAGTTATCAAAATCAGCAATAAATACCCATCAAACTATAACAACTAAGCTTGGATGTCTCAAATTACAAAACTATACCTCTAGGCAACTCAAGAACAAAGAACATATCAATTTGATTATTCATATCATGAATAAGAAGATACTACAGCCTTTATAATATTGAGACCCAAAAGTTGTTACTCTTAAAATCCTTTATATCTTTAAAATGTGTACCATCCACAAGTAACCAATCAGCCTTTATGGCAATCCCAAATCCTTATTCATGTAAATCATAAATTTCTAGAAGAGGTCAAAATCTACACAATGAAACATTTTTATTTTTAATTAATTTTTGCATCTAGACAGCAAAAAGATAGTTATAGAAAACAAATGACAATTTCAAAATTATCATCCCAGGATTGCTCATCTGAATTGCAGAAGTTGGTCAATATTTTTCAAGTCAGTTTCAGAATACAGCTAATAAAGCAGTGTTACCCTCCTGAAAGTTTTTTGAAAAGGTACCTTTCTTTGATGAGCTTTCAAGTCTAGCTGATTCTGACGAATTCAAAACACGAAGCAAGTCTGGTAAACCATGTTCTCTATGCAGTTCTGATTCATTGTCTTCCAACTTAACTGGCATAGTGCACTCTTCTGACTCTACCACACTTATTTGGGATAGTTTCTCAGCTAACTTTGTTTTTGCGTCATCTTGAGAGACCACAATTTCATTAGAGTCATTTAAGACCACATTTATATTCTTCTTTGCAGGGCCTCTTTTAGTATTCTGACAAATAGCAACACTATAAGAAAATGTGTACAACATTTAAAAGATAGAAAGTGATGAGCCATAGCACACAGGATCATGTGTTTGTGGTTTGCCTATACAACTGTCAAACTAATAATCAACCAGAACCTAGTTTCATGTTTGAACTTTGAATATCACATTTTAATAAGTGCTAAGTTCCTATACAAATATTCACATACGATAATATACCTGAATTTGAGATGAATTGATGCTATCCACATTTGAACTTCCACAGCACACATTTGTTACATCATTAAGCACTGCCCTTCTCTTGTGCTGAAAGCCAGCGGTGGTGAATGTAGAAACTTTATTCCCATCAGATGCTGATCTTTTGCAATTGGCTCGAGCAACAAACTTCTGGTTTTGCTTGCAGGGAGGCTTTATAGGGGGGAATGAGTTGCCTGATGTGCCCAAGGATCTTGCCCGTGCACGTGTAACTCGGACAGAAGGCTCTTTAAATTTGGCACCATTTGTATTTTCTTTGTTCATATTTGATGCTCCAAATAAGAACCAAATTGAATTTGAATTCAAATCATACTCATTGGACCTCTAGTAAAAAGATTTTTGAGGATGCAATGTTAGTTTATACCAATCTCAACTAAATGAACTCTATTAAATATATTAAAAAACTGATGAATTCTATTAATTTTGGGATCCAATGAAAATAACTGTTAATAAGAAATTGGTCTATGGGATTAGCAAGGACACAAATTTCCATAGTTCGGCTGTAAGTGAATCTATAGTAGATTAGAAGTCTTTGACCACGGAAAATTTTCACTTAAACTACTGCGGACAAAGATTAGGCCTAATTAACGGGTATAACTTAAACGACCAGTAGTGCTCCCTTTTCTTTAAAAATAAAATAAAAAATAATAATATTTAGGAATTTGAATTTTTCCTACAGAAAAATTTCTCTGAAAATAAAAAACTAAAAGAAATGTTGACTGACATCAAAAAGAAAGAAAGAAGTGCATAGTCTAAACCCAAACCCTAATTGATTAAACAAAAAACAGCTCATTACTGAACAACACTAAATATACGAACAAGCAAGAATTCCCCTCAAAACGTCAAGGTGAAAAATGAAAAATAAAACATGCATACACAAGCAACGAAGAATTCCCCAGCAAGAACCAGTTTTGCAGATCGATTCAACGAAACATGGAAAACAATTCCAATTTCTAGTAGAATCTACTGCTTCCCGTCGATATACAACAAAGATCGACACCTCAACAACGAATTTTAATTTCAAATGTTCATAATGCGCAAAACAACATGCAGAGGTAGCGTGAGAAGCAGATGATAGAAAAAACTCGGCTCACTTTGTTATCAGGAGCTCTGAGAGACCTCCAATGGCGGTCTAGACTGCTTTTCAGAACAATTTCAGCTTCAGATTAAAAAAAAGGAGAAGAAGAAAAAATAGAGACTAAATAAGTGAGTGATTGAGCGTGTGAAATATGTGGGTTGCCTACTTGACATCGATATTTTAGGAGGAGCGTAGAGCGGGACAAGAGACACTTTAAACATTAAAATATTCGGAGGTTTCTCTTCTTCTTTTTTTTTTTTTAGTAAAGTAAAGATTAATGCTTTGATTCCAAAAAGTTTTTGTTTTTAGATGTTTTTTATTAAAAGATATAATTTAATCACATGTATATATTTAATAATATTTTTATAAAATTATCGAAAAAGACATTTCAATGCCAAAATTTATTTTCTTTACCCAACTAATTTTTACTTTCACGCTCTATTTTCCTATTCCTTTATTACTCTTTTTATTTTCTTGACTTATGTCCATTTCTTCAAATTCCTTTTATTTTCTTTAACTTCCTCAATTTTTTCCATTCTCATCCTTATCATTTCTCTCTTTTTGATGTAAATTAGTGTTTTGTGTTTTTATTTAAAAGTATAAGTGTCAAAGATATAAATCATTCATTTGTTTGGGCCAATAAAGTGTGTTCAAAGCTTAAATATCTTCTCTTTCCTATCCATTTCTTACCCTTTCTTTACAATTTTTATAAGACTTATTGATTTCTTTTTGGTTGGTATTTACATTAGTAAAGAGAGATTTATTTGTAAACATACGAAGCTTGGTTCAACTTGAGTTTATATTTTGATTTGCTTAGTTCGTATAAACATATCATGATGACATATATAGTAAACAAATTTTGCATATCAGAGGCAGTGCATGTCATCAAAAACTTAGTTATACCCTTACATGAACACATTATGTATTAATGAACATGTGAATATTTGTGTTAAATGTATTATTTATTCTTTACGGATCCTTTGATTTGTTGAACATGTTTTGTTTGCTTCCCTCATTCTGTATTTCTTATTATCTACTATGTGGAGATGCTTCTATATTAGGGGTGTTTGCAAGTAGAATGCATAACATGATTATTGTACACCATGCATACTTTTAGAGAGAAAGTTGTGTGTTTATTTTACTTCATGTTGTTTGTCTTAATTATGAGTTTTTGTTATGATCTACGTTCATATGGTACTTCTGTCTCTTTGGTATCACACTGTATGAACCATGTATAAATAGGACTGTTAGTATGACATGTTACATGCATTGTATGCATTCTCTAGTTTCACATGTACACCTATATGTTTCCCTACTTCTGGTTCCTTCTTACATTCTTCTTGATTGTCGCTCATTGCCTAGTAACTGTTGTTGTAATACATGACATATGTTTTCTTGGGTAGAATGAGATGTTTTGCATATGTACTTATTTTTGGTTGCCCGTGCATTTAGTTTATTACATGTTGCATGCTTCTACCTGCTAGTGTTTTGGTCCTTCTCTATGTCATTTTTTTCTTGAAGCTTGTGGTACTTCTTACTATGTTTACTTTAATCTTAATTGATGTGTTGCATTCGTATTAGGATTATAGCATATTTCTATCCCTTCTCTCCCCCATATATTGGTGTTTCTTTTGACTTTTAGTGTCAAAAATGGGGAGAAGTTTATGTGCACAACTATATGATTGTTACTATGCTATGTGTCACATGGATTGTGAGTGTAGAATTGCACTATGTATTGTTGTCTGACTTGCTTGTGTTCAGGGGGAGTGTTGCATGAAATTAGGGGATTTGTGTACTTTACTTGTGTTTGTGACTATCGGTATGTACCTGTGTAGAGGTAACACGATAGTATGTTGTTTGACTACATGTTATTTCTACATGATACGTTCACATGGTATATGTTTGTTTCATGTGTGTAGGTTGCAAGTGTAGAGTTAAGCCTTCATGCTTCTAGTATGCAGTAATGTTGTGGTGTTGAGACCTTCATGTTATTTCTACATGATATGTTCACGCGGTATGTGTTTGTTTCATGTGTGTAGGTTACATGTGTAGAATGAAGCTTTTGTGCTTCTAATATATAGTGATGATATGATGTTGAGACCCTCGTGTTTCAGTCTGATAGAGGAAGCTTTGTTACATGAAGATGGATAGAGCACACTCAAGGTGGATGCACTTGGCATAGGTGTATCTTTTGGGTTTTTATGTGTATCGTTGTGTTGTTCATGGGAATAAAAAACTTTAGGACATCTTCGTGATCTTCTCATACTTGATAAGTTTTTGTATCTAAGTGTCTAGTGTTTTGACACGAAAAGCTAAAGGGAGAGAATGTAAGTCCTGTTGTACTTGTGTTTGTGTGTTGGCTTCTCGTGTACAAAACACGATGTCTATTATTTTACTTAGTGTTTTTATCTTCTTTTATGTAAGTTTGGTTACTACGGATTAGTGCTTCACACATGCACATAGTTAGGTACACTTTGTATGCAAGCATGTTTACACACACCATAGGGTTAGTTTTCATAGTATGCATGCTAAGTAGAGTGTTAGTTTTCGATGAGCGTGTGTGCGAGCCAGGCAACTTTTTTACTTGTGGCTTTTGGCATGTTTCAAGTGCAAGTATTTATAGATAATACTCGGCATTTTTAGAAACAAAAAATTTAGCACATTACCACCAAGCTCGCCATCACCCTTGGCTAGGTAATTGGCGAAGTGATTGGTAAAGTGGCTAGCGGGGTGTGCATTCCAAGCCCTATAAATACTCCACTCATTTCTCTTCTCTTTACTCACGTTTTTAGTGTAAATACTCTCCCAAAATTCATACCAAGATTTACATATGATTTAGAAATCATTTTAGTGAGATTATATTTAAGTGTAGGTCGTTCATCATAATTTGTGATCAAATCATTTTCTATATGAGTACATGATTTAATTGTCTCCTATATGCCATTTGACATTAGTAATAGACCGTATGTCTCGTCATGTTGTAAATATATACACTTTTACTTACCGATACTTGGTTACCAATCATATCACTTTGGGTGGTGTTGGTTGTGGAGGATAGCTAGGTTCGAGTGTTGTACGAGAAAGTTACAAAAGTAACAAGTGAAGAGTAATAGTAGGTAGTTAGAACGTCAGTCCCAACTTATAGAGGTAATAATGGTGTATTGTGTATTAAATTTGTAACTTGTTTATTAGTTAATGAACTATTTGATGTTGAGTAGTTGCCTTAAGCAACTCGAGGATGTTACCATATAGATACGGCCTCTATATGGGTTTATCTTGTCATATCGAGTGTTAGACATGATTTTATATTGCACTAATATAATCCAAGTTTAAGGTGTCTATGTTTCTACATACTAAAAGCATAAACTTAGATTAGAAAGCTTTTACATTCTTGCTTTCTTTTTGTTTGATATATATAATATTTGTTATTTAAGTTATCTACTATTAATATTATATGTTTTGTGCTTCATTTGTGTGCACTACATAAGTGTTTGTTTTTCCTTTCTGTGTGAGTTAAAGCTGAGTCTGTTAGGAGTCTACATCTCCTTACCCTGTGTATAGATTGAGTTTGATTCCAACCAAAGTATTATTCATCCAAAGTTATCAGCATATCACTACGTCAATAGCCACTATGAATTCTACCTCAAAAGCATATAAAACCCCAAGCAGGATATAGAAACATCCCTTAACAAATGATCTTGAGATAAGAAAAAATACCCACACAACTTTATAGGCAAGGCAATTCAAAAGCAACATCATCTTTATAGACCTTTATCCATTCTAAAAGAGGCACCCCTCTAAATAACCTCTGTAATTTATAGAGCCTATTGTGGGATACCTTGTATCTGTTGACGTCTGAGCGCCTAAATATCATCCATTGTATTTTGCATGGATTCACACTATGATAGACCTTCCTCATAAATAGATTGCCAAATTATGGCAAATATAAAAGTTAAAGATGTATGTCTGTTCTCAAATTGATAATAACCATTTATGATTGTCCATATCATCTAGATGACTTAAAAAATATCTACTCTCCATAAATTAACAAGTTGTGACCCAAAGTTAGCTTCCATTATGATCATTCATACACTAAGGATGGATAATCTATTTGTAATCACCTTCCAAAAAAGGAACGTAAAAGGTCCTAAATAGTACCTTCAAAATGACAACTCAAAAAAAGGTGAGATTTATTTTCCTCTACTAAACCACATACAGGACATCTAAAAGGGAAGGACTTTCTCCTCTTCTTTAACTAGCACATTATATGGAGTTTGTTCTGAGTAGCACATTAGACTAAAATAGACCTTTAAGTATGGAATGAAAAAGGCCCAAATGGCCTTGCCCTAACTATTTAGTTCCCCAACCATGCATAGTGAATCATAAGTCTAGCTAGTTATGATTCCTCCCTTAATAGAACGAGTCCAAACTCTAGTATCTGTACCACTCCCAAAACTATTAATAAAATCTTCAAGGAAATATCTAGATAAGATTCCTAAAAAGGTTGTGGTAGATGCCATCCATCTACTTATAAATAGTCCCCCACTAGCGAATGGAACAATAGATCCACTAGGTTGTTCAACCTTTTAATTAGAGAAATATCCAGCCAATTGTCAATCTAAAACCATACTGTAACTTTCTTGCTAACTAACCATCTAGATTCCTTCAAAAGTGTAAAGTAATGTGATTGTAAACTAGGCTAAATGGAAGAGCGAACATAATAGTTCCATAGAGCTTTCTTCTTATCCAAGCACCATCTATGTAAATAAGCAGTACACTAGAGTTCTCTATGATAACTCACTAGGAAAATTTTCTTAAGATAACCTCATTTAAAATATTGAAGTCTTACTATCTAAGACTTCCTAATCAAAAGGGCGATAAAAATCTTTCTAAGCGACCTGGACTAGTTTAAGTTTATTTGTCTTCCCAAACTAGAAGAAATTAATATATATATATATATATTAATCCCCCCAATTTCTTAAGCATGTGAATCACTAAAATCCCCACAATAAAATTATTAATGAATTATATGATCAATTGAATCTAACCTAACATGTAGTCATCTCTCAAGTAAACAACACACCATATAATAATTAACATAATTGCATTTTCATGTCAATTAAATTACATATTACTCATTAAGTTAATCGATTATAGAACATACATATAAGAATCATATATCTATACCTAAAAATTATGCATGTTATTTAATCAAGACATATAATTAAACAATTCTATTAAATCTATCTAACTGTCTCTATAGATCAATTGTTGGCCAAACAATTAATAATATAAAAATCATATTAAATAATATAATTTAATTGAAATCATAATTTGGGTAAAAATATTGGATCATCATATATAGAAAATTGGGTTCATAAGACCCCTAAATTAATAAATTAGTCAGACATAATTAAATTCATAAATCTTATATTGTTCATAAAGAAAGACATGAAAAATGATAAAGAAAAGATAAGAAGAATAAATACAATAAATCTCTTGAATTGTAGCACCAATCTCTTCTTGAATTTCCACCAAATTGTATATCCTTTTGAACCTTTCTCTCTTCTTAGCAGTTGTTGTATTTTTTTCCTCTTAATTCTTTGTTTTTTGATGTTGTCCTTCTATTATGGGTTTTTTTTGTATTTATATTGAAAAAATTGATCTGTTTTAGAGTTATATTGAGTTTGGGATGCGAAAAAAGATACACAAAAAAGGGAACTTGGATCACATTTATATGCGCTTTTTACACGTTGGGATAAACATATATATAACTCTAGTGCTGTGTGTCAGCTTCTTATATTAAGGGTGAATAGTTCCATGATGTTGATTTGTAGCGAGAATTAGTGAGTTGTGTGCATCCACAAATCTGCTAAGTGAATTCACTTTTGCTTAATAAATCCATAGTTATTTCTAAGTACATCCACCTATCAAATAAAAATCATAAAAATCCATGGACGTTAGAGGGGCATTTATCCGGTCTAGATTTTTTCATAAGAAGTGATCCATTAAGACAATGATTTCATGCTAAATAAACCACTACCTTGATTCTGGATTAGTGTCTCTATGGGCATTGGAGAGGTGTTTATCCCACTTCTATTTTTATATAGGAAGTAATCTATTAAGGAAGTGATAGGCTATCATGATCTTGGATTACAATCCCTACAAGTGTGAAAAGGGTGTAATCTTACATCACTTTCCTCACAGGAAGTGACTCATTGAGGCAATGGTTTTACATTCATTGATCACTACCTTGATCCTCGATTATTATTGATGTGGATGTGGAATGGGTGTTAAGCTTGCTTCCTTTTCTACAAAGGAAGTAAACCATTGAGGTAGTGGTTACCAATTGTGATCTTGGATCATAGTCACTATGGGTGTAGAAGGAGTGAACCCCACTTTACTTTCCTTACAAGAAGTAACCAATTAATACAATGGTCTTACGTTCATCAATGACTAACTTGATCCAAAATTACTATTGTTATGGGTATAGAATGGGTGTTGAGCATGCTTCCTTTTTATGGAGGAAGTAAACCATTGAGGTAGTGGTTTCCACTATCATGATCCTAGGTCACAATCACTATGGGCATGAAATTTTTTTAACCTTGCTTCACTTTCCTACAGAATGTGATCCATTAGGATGGTCTTGTGGATCCGATTTGTATTCGAAACTACAGTCAATGTAGGTGTGAAGGGCCTTGGCTTGCTTTCTTTCCCATATATGACTTTTCTCATTAAGACATTGGTTGGATGATGTTGTATAACAAGCCACCATGGCATGATGGTCACTACATGGTTTTTGTTGAAGGAGTAGCCTTCCTAATCTAATGTAGGACAAGTTTAGTTCCTAACTTTGACCGAGTGTGGCTACTAGGTTTGAGGGTGAAGTGTGCTCTCTCCCAAACTATAATAGTACATGGTGGTAGTCTAGTCTTGGTGCAAAGCTAGGGTTACTATGAATGAATGGATGATTCTCATTTTGATGTTATAGCATTTTTAGATACAAGTTTATGCTAGACGCTTGGAGATCTAAGTTACAGAAGATTACATGAATGGAAAGTTGGCTAAACTATTTATTTATTTCTAATATTTTTTATTTTTTAAAATTTTTGGTGATGCTATTGTTGACTTGGTCATGGTGGACCTCACCTAACACTTTTGATTGAAAAATAAATTACAAGTATGAAGTATGAATAAATAATTTGGGACCCAACCTCTTTTGACTTGTCCCAATTATGATTCCTATTTCTATTAGAAAGTTGACTACTTGGTGATAAATAAAGGATAATACCTTAGTAGCATGCAAAAATGGTTATCCCAAGATGTCATTGTAAACTATGGGGTAGTCGACTAGCATGAAGTTAATAATGATGGTCATAGTAGCTTGACCATCTCCTATATTGAGTGGAAGCTCCACACTTCCATCTGGGGTGAATTTTGTGGAGAATCCATACAAAGGAGTGTTGAGTGGCTTAAGGGAATATTGTCGCTTAATCTACTTCCAAGCATATTTTAGCAAGATATCCACTAAGCTTCCAGTATCTACTAACACTCAGTAAATCTTATTGTTGGTGATCTTTAAAGTTACAACTAGAACATCATATTATGGATGCATTAATTATATTGCTTCCTTCTCAGTGCAGATTAAGTATTTCCCAACCATTCTAGGCTCCTTATCCTTGCCATGGTTTCGGATATCATGGAAACCTCTTGGCTGGCTACCAATCCTCAAATATATGCCTTCTTGGCATGTTTAGTTTCTCCACCTCTGGGCTTCCTAAGAGAGTGTGGACTTCATTTAAGGATGAAGGTCCATACTCATCTACTTGGTTACCAAGGATTGTCAAGGATGTGTTGTGCCTAGCTGACACTAAGTCTTTCAAGTACTCCTTATGTATCCAATGCTTAATTTCCCTTTGGAGCTCCCAATAGTCATCCATAATGTGGTCGAAGTCCCGATGGAACTTATAGTATAAATTTTGGTTCATGTTGGATGGGTTACCTTTTTTATTTTTTATGGTGTTTAAAGAATCCTATAACTTATACATACATCATCACTTGGTATTTAGTAGTATTCAGAGGAACAAACTTCTTAAAGCTATTCATAGGTTGGAGTTTCTAGTTCTTTTTGGGGCATCACTTTTCTATCCTTACTTTTGAATTTTTTTTCCCTACAAGTTTATGGGTTCTTCTTTAGTGTTCTTCTTTTGAGCATGATTTTTGGTTCCATTTTTATAGTGACTAGCCATATCATTGACATTTATTATTGTAACCACTATCTTGGTCATCTCTTTGTTCAATAACCAAGGAATCTTTTCTGCTATTCTAACATATAATGGTCCCATATAGAAATCATAGAAGAGCTACCAGAGAGTTTATAAAGTTTTTAACCTAAATCTTTTTATTGCTGAAGCGATTGAAGTAGTCTTTTAATGAATTATTTTTTTCTAAGTCAGCCCTATTATATATGCTGAGTTTTTTGGTAGTCTTCTCTTTACTAAGAAGTGAATGAGGTATTGTCTTGCAAACTATGAGAAGTTCTCAATCATTCATGGGTTAAGAGTCCTATACCAGACTCTGGTATTGCCAGCCAACATTATAGGAAATGCTCTATAGCTAAGAACATCATTGTGTGTAGAGATTCACCCAATCTATGAATAGGTCAAGATGGTCAAATAGGTTATAGGACTCATTCTAAGTTCTAGTGGAATGTTGCTAGAACTTATCCCCCATTGGAGTATATAGTACCTTTGAGATGAAGGTAGCTTGAGTGGAATCGATGTAATCCAAAACTTATTTCTCCCCATTAAGTCTTAACTCCATCTTATGAAGTTGATTTTCTAAGTCTTCAATTGATGATGTAGGAAAAAGATGATCACCCACTCATGATGTCACTTATTTATTGTAGAGAGAATAAATAGCATCATCAGGGAAGCTTTCTTAGCCAGTATGAGCATAATGCTTGGCCTCGAGATGGTTCCTTAAGTGCATCTGGTGCATAGGTGCTTCAGATTCAATTAGCTTCCACCAACTTGGCCATCAGAGGCTAAGTGTGTTGTGGGTAAGATGTCATCACCATTCCTAATATTTGTACCCAAGTCTTGTCAATCGTGAATGTAGGGGCCTAATTTTCTATGGATTGGTCCTTTTGAGTTATTTGTAGCATTAGGCATATGATATTGTTCCCATAGGATGCCAAGACCTCCTAGTCGTAAAGTCTTTGAGTGACTCATTGAGGCAATATAGTTCCCCTATGAGCTCATTTAGAGCTGCATTAGTTGCTCCATTATAAGTTCCATCTTTCCCAACCTCTGATCCATGGTTGGTTTCTTGGGCTTATGATCCTTCTCATTTCTCTTAGTCTTTCTTGGTGGCGATTGGTCTCCCACCTAGACCTTCACCTACTTTTCATTTAGTGGGAGTGGTGGAGAGTTTTAAGAACTTTCTTGGGAACTTATTCTAGTAATTCAATAGATCAAATACATTGTTAAGAGAAAATGAATAAAGAACACAAAAAACACAATGAATGTTCTTGAGTTTTTACTAGTTCAATAGGTTCAACACAAAATTTCTTCCCACAAATGGCACAAGATATTGAAGCCAATTTTTGTTAGGTCATGTTCTTTTGACATATAGACATTCACATCAATAGAAAACCCAAGTCAAAAGGGAAGACACCAATGGGTGTCATTTTTGCTTCGATGCGCAAGTCAGTTTTCGATGAAAAGATAAGATCAGATGAAATTTGAGGAAAAGTGAGTGGTAAGCTCTGGTAAGTTATGTGTGAACTTATGCATACTTTTTATGTTCCTAAGGACCTATTCAAAGGTGTAAGTATTGTAAGTCCTTGTTGTCTATGTTGGTATTTCCATGTGTAAAACACGAAGTCTATTTATTTAACATAGTTTATTGTCTTCCTCAATGTAAGGTTGGTTACTTATAGTTCAGTAATACACATAAGCATTTAATTAGGTACTCTCTGTATGAGAGCATGTTTACACATATCATGGGGTTTAGTTTTCATAGTATGCATGCAAGGTTATGTTGTTTGTGATTTTGTTTCATTTAACTTGCGTGTATTTGTGGAAAATTACTTGGTAATTTTTGAAATGAAAAAATCACCTTTTAAGGGGTTTGCCAACCTAGGTCTCGAATCCGTCGCCAACATTGGTCAAGAAGGAGGTCAGCCAGGCCCCATGTAGTTGAGAAATTTTCTATAAATACCCTTATTTTATTATTGTGGTAATTAAAAATATATATAGTGAAGCTCTGTCAAATTGAAATCTCATTTTTGATTTAGGTTCATTATTACCTTAAGTGTTTATTCGATATTTATGAGTCATGACTATGTAAGCAAAATCATGTTCTTGGGTTAGGATAAGTTATATCAATGTATTCTCAAGGCTGTGTTTTCTAGTTGGGTTTGTTATTGAGGCGGATTCCTCGTTCTATCACTATTGACCATTGGTGACTAATTACACTACTGTGTAGTAGGCTTTGGAGGAAAGCTAGATTCTTGTGTCGAATCAACGTTGTTATAGAGGTAGAAAGTGGGGATATCATAGGTACTTAAGGCAATTGGTCCTGACTAATACAGGTATTGGCATTAAATTTTCTATCGAGTTGTATAATGTTATTATGTTTAGTCGATTGTTTGCTATGGAGTGGTTGTCATAAGAAACCCTAGGATTTTACTACATAGGTAGGGATTCTATATGGGTTTATCTCATTATAATGTCGTGTTTGTATGCTATGCTCTTGAGTTAGTACAATCACTACTTCACTCAAGCATGTAACAATATACGAGGCTTAAATTATGATTAAAAGCATTTTTGTCTCTCTATCTTTCTTTATGTCTTCCAGATATATCATGTTTACTATTTTCTTATCTTTCTCTACTTCTCTTACATGTAGCTTTATTTTCTCTATATGTTGATTTTATTTGTTGTTAAATTAATCTGCATGTTATTCGATTAGTTTATTCTATCTATTGCTTTTCTTTCATATGTTTCTCTCTACTTTCTACTTAATCTGCTGCTTATGAGTTGGCACTACGCTAAAAATGACTTTTAAAGTCGGTTATTAATCGAATTTAAGTAAATTTAAATCTGGTTTGATGAACCAATTTTAAATGGGATGATTTAAAAATGTAAAATCGGTTCACGCGTTGAACCAACTTAAAATTTTTTATTTTGTTTTACAAAATTTACCCATTTTCTGTTATACTCAAATTAAAATTTGTATTCGATCACTACATAATAGTAGAAAAAAACCAAAATATGTTTAACAAATAGTTTAAATAATACAAATCATTGAAAAATTAAAAATTAATTAATTACTTGAGAATTAAATTTATTACAAAAAATTTATATACAATACATATATATTTAACTTAAATTACAAATAAAATGATGTCTCTTTTGTTATGGATTTTGTGATATTTCTACTTTATTTCAAGTAGAGGAAGTTTGGTTGGCTTAGCGGCAAAAAAAATAGCTCGTCCATATAACAATTCATTTCCCTAAATACATGAGCATATAAACATCCATCAAACAAGTAGTCCAAACTTAGAGACATTAAAGCATTATAAAAATTATTACGGTGTTGTCCTATGTTATTCAAGATCATCAGATTCTTCTCCTAATGTTATAATTTGAACAAAGTGTTTTGTACATTCTTCTCATAAATCTTTAAAAATTTACATATCATAACCCCAATTGTTCCAACCCAAGATCTATATGTAATTAAATTCAAAATAAGAATGTAATATCATGAATTCACAAAAAATAACTTATATATGTTAAAAGATTAGTAAAAGAGATTACCACATCGACATCGGAGTGATATAATAATAACCTTATCCCTTCGAAATCCTATTAGCAATGTATTAATCTTTTGTCTATAAATATGAATCTATTTGGAATCAAGCTAGTATTTTTAATGCTATAATGAGCTCTAAATATGAAGTCAAGTGTAACTCCAATTTGGTACTTGGAACAGCTGTTTGGTGCCCAAACAACCCATGTAACAAATTGGAGTTATACTTGCCTTCATATTTAAAGCTCAGTATAGCATTAAAAATGCTAGATTGATTCCATATACCTTCATATTTATAGACAAAAGATTAATACAGTGCTAATATGATTTCGAAGGGATAAGAGAAATTAAAGCATGATGTTGTCATACAAGGGAACTAGGCAAGAGAGATGAGATGAAGTTTGGGCAAAAAACAGGTCTATGTAACAATTCATTCCCTTAAATACATGAGTACATAAAGATTTATCAAACAAAACATCCATCAAACAAGTTGCACAGACTTCAGACACAAGAATAGAGAAATTAAAGCATTATAAAAATTACCATGATGTTGTCATATGTTATTCAAGATCATCAGAATCTTATCCCGATTCTTCTTGTGATGATATAATTTGAACCATGTGTTCTGCCCATTCCTCTCATAAATCATCAAATATTTGCGAGTCATAACCCGACTTGTTCCAATGAAAGAACTACATGTATTTAAATTTAAAATAAGAATATAATTTCATGAATTCACAAAAAATAACTCATATATGTTAAAAAGTTATATTGGTAAAATAGATTACCACATCTTTAATTAGAATTTTGATATTTGTGATGATTTTGCTCATAAACTTCATGACATAGTAACCACACATGACTCCATCATTTTGTTGTGGAACCTACAAAAAACAAGTGTACATTATTTTACATATTCGAACATATTTATTATTCAATAGTAAAATTAATTAATATTCACTTGTACATACTATAACTTTGTCCCATATAAGCTTATGAGATTTTTTAAGGGCAATGCTCCTACTCTTGCTCCACAGCTTCCATGCCCTATCAAATTTTATAATGGTTAGTTTTTTTATTAAATATTACAAAGAACAATAGAAGATAAATAGCTAGCTATAACTCTTACATTTCAACAATTGTTTTTGTAACTTTACTCAATTCTATGGAAGTTGAGTCACAGTACCAAACAATATTTCCATATAGATCAAGGATTACCAATATTCAATGATCTTGGCCTTGTTTAAACCTTAGTGGCCAAGGGATTATCAACTTCTGATTTGTGTTAAGTGTTAATGCTCTATCATATAATTGTTTAGCTTTGATGCTAACATCCTTTTCTTGATATTGATTGACAAATGAAGAATCATAGAATATTGCTAAATGTGATGAGTGATTAGCTTGAAGTTGATAATAACATGCCCTATATAAAAGATATATATATATATATATATATATATATATATATATAAATAATTAGCTATATAATTATATATGTTCTACATAAATGAAATTTATTTAATGATTGAGGACTCACCTTGTCCACATTTGAATTATACTTAAAATTGATCATTTGATATTCAAATAGTTGTAATATGCACTCGATTGATATATAGGTTTGGCCAATGTCTACACCAAAAA
Organism: Hippophae gyantsensis; assembly: GCA_030763125.1. NCBI lineage: Eukaryota > Viridiplantae > Streptophyta > Magnoliopsida > Rosales > Elaeagnaceae > Hippophae > Hippophae gyantsensis. Next base: position 30,361,283 of record CM061032.1, read on the forward strand.
TTTCTATAGGAAGTGGCACAGTCCATCCATCATTTATATTAGATGCCCTCGTAATAATAGTCATTAAAGCGCTAAGATTTTTGCTAAAATTTATAGCATAATCATAACTATATTTTTTCCATGGCTTCTTTTTGAATGACTTAGTACGCGATGATTGACCACTAGACATAGATTTACCATGAGATACTTACTTTGTATCTCTTAAATGTGCCGCACTTAGTAATTCTGGTATAATAGACTAAAGAAGAAGTATTATTTATGTTAGTAAAAATAAAAGAATAATAATATAATAGTAGTAAAAAAAGTGTTGTTTTAAGTAAAAAAAATAGTACCATGTCAAAATTAATCACAACTTGACTCAATGGCCAAGCAACATATTGTCCAACCGCCTTTTGGACTGTGGTTGCATCAGAAGGCACATGTAGTGGACAATTATGGAGAAATGATTGATCAATTAATATTCCCCAATAATTTGGCAAATATTGATTATGAATAATTTGATCATCGCTCAATCGTTGTACCATTCTAATAGCAACAAAGTCCGTTGATGAAGGATGTTTCAATAAACATTTCATATTCTGTAATAAAAATAAGCATTACATATAATAAATAAAATATACAATAAAAAATAAAAATAATAGACTATCTACATAAACTTTAAATTTTACCACATATGATTTATCAAGTAGAGAAGGACTCCCATGTGGGGTAGCTATTGGAAGTACATTCTCATCAAAACATTCATCGTGATGTGATGGATGGTAAGAATGCACAGATTGCATTGGAGAAAATGAACCATTCTCGGATTGCATCTACATTCCTGGCATAAAGGGAGGACCAATAGGATGATTATATCCTATATAGGATATAGGTTGGGTGTCATGAGATTGCATGGGTGGCATGCCTGGCATGGATGGTGGCATGCCTGACATGAATGGTTGCATGCCTAGCATGGATTGTTTCATGTCTGGCCAATATGGCCTGCCTTGATTGTAGTATGCTGTTATGGTTGACATGTATTATGATTGATATTCTTTAAAGTGACAATCTTACTTAACATTGAGGCCTTAAAGAAGCTGAGTTCTTCTTCAATTTTACAGTACTTCTCCTTACTGACCATTTGAGGCTTTTGTTTTGGAATGTTAAAATACTCCATATAACCATCATATTGGCTTCCTTCCCTAACACGACCAGGATGCTCACGTCTAAATGCATGGTATATAGCATCTCTCCCTGGCAGTTCGATTATTTCATCCTTGGCTGTTTGTTCTTGAATAGCTCTCTACAAATAATAAAACAAACAAATATATCATACATTATTACATCAATTAGCAAAAATCATATGTACTTTGTATCAAGTTAAATTACTAACCAACTTATTTAGTTGTTCTTCTCCTCGCTTAGTCATTGGTCTTGACTTTTTCATTTTGGGGGTCTTTGTTTCTATGTACAATTCAGATCGGATAACCAGTCTACCCAATTCAGCTTCCTACATAAATTAAATAAATTTATTAACCAAGAAATTAACTTAAATTTGAGGAAAATAAATACAAAAATATTTATAAATTAACACAAATTAATAACACCGTTCTATATCTAACTTCAGGATTTGAAGACCTTCTAGTACGGCTAGGAAGAACATTATGCATTTGTATATTCTGATGTTTTTCCCTAATAATTTGAAATTCATCCGTATGTCTATAATCCACAAAGTCTTTCCAAACTTGAGGTGTAATCCATGGGTGTTCTTCAAGGATTTTGTATAGTTATGTTTCATCAAGTGGTTCCAAATATGGAAACACATAATTTCTAACCAATCTGAAAGTTTTGTATTCCTTCAATGCCTTATTTGCAATCTTATAACACTTGCTCATCCAAGTGTCAAGGACTTTATAACGATTATGTAAAAACACACTACAAAAGATGAGATATAATACAAAAAATATATTATATGTAATTAGTTATAAAATAAAAGAGACTTACACAAATGGTTTTCCATATTTTTAACTTTTCAGCTTCATCAACCTTAGTCCAATCATTTATATTGATTGGTATACTTGACTTCACTAGTCTACCAATAGAGGATTTCAATTGTTGGCCATTCTCCCCTAATGGATTACTAGTAGGATCTAATAGAATGGGTACTCTATCATCTGGGTTAAGTGGAGCATTAGGTATATTCGCCCAACCACTTCTTTTAAAATGCCCCAATGGATCATTTGGATCTATAATCTTTAGTACCCTAGGATCCATGAAATATCTACAAACAATGATGAAATAGAAATTAATTGACAATTTTAATTCCAAACATATAAACATGCAAGAGGTTAGCGAAGACCATGATGAGGTGTACTAATCCCTATATGTTGACCTCTCAAGTACTTATTATATCACACCTCATATTTATATCTTTCTATTCTTGCTATAAAAGTACCCTTTATGCTCACCTTTTTTTTTACTAAAAATGGCCTAAATTTTACTAGAAGTCAAAGTAGTTTGAGCCTTGTGGCCCTCTAATAGTGTCTCTATTCTCTATGAGCAATATATTGATATATGTGACTTCCCAGTTATCAAGGAAAGCTTTTCTTATTTTTTTTGGATTTTTCTTTACTCTCTTACTTATTCATATAATGATGATTATGTTAGGGAATTCTATATGACCTACCTTTTACTTTCTCTACTAACTTCTCTACCTCTTTTGTCCTCATAGGGTATAGAGTTAACTTTTCTAGAGATGATATTATAGTTTATTATCTCTTATAGTTGTTAAATTCCCTCATTTTCCCATCATCCCTTTTGAATTTGAAAGTATAACTTATGCTTATCTTCCTAATGAATTTAATCTTGTGAATGAATGTAACTTCGTTGAGATGGTGAACCAGTTGATCGGCCTTGACCATACTCATAATGGCAGCGCTCTTATTGTAAACAAAGATGTCATAGTCACCATCTTAATGATGTTGTTATTGTTGTCATTCATCCCAGTTCTTATCATTATACTATCCCTCAGTGAAGAGGACACTTCCTTTGTGCTATTCTAAATGGTGAAACTATAGATCTCACTCGCATGATTTATAGGATCATCTTTTTCATCTGATTGCTCCTCCAAGCTCTACACTCCGTTATCCTTATTTGATTTTCAGTGAGGTTTTATTACTTTTTGTAATATCCCTTTTTCTTGTCCTAGCATAGTTGCTCTTTCATTCTAGCTATATCCTTCTAGTCGTGGCTCGTAACATTCATTTGCTATCCCTTTATCTTCTTCTTCTCGAAACACTATTCAGTCTATCCATTGTGACTTCATTCTTGTTTCTTCTACCCCCTATACTTTTGTTCCTCCTAGTGATGGGTCTTTTGGTGCAATGAATAATCTTTTTCAAGATATGCATATTTTTAACTGAAATGTCATGGGTATGCAAAGATTTCAAGCTTTTGCTCAAGCTATGGCAACTTCTTATCACCCTATTATTGTACCTCTTGTTCATGACTCTCCCTTATCTTCTACCTTAGTCAAATCTCTACTTGTAGGTTCTAGAGTCCTTTCTTCTCACTCGAGTGCTGCTTCCCTTGGCTCTTTTGCCTTCTTTTTCAAATTTTTGGTAGAGTTAAACCTGACCATTCTTTCGGCCAGTTGCTGCATCTGTTCTCCATCTAAAACCTACTACACCACCTTCTGACCCTACTAATTTTTCCCAATATTCATGCAATAGTGTCTTTGAGGATGATGGTATAGAAGATGCTATAGAGAGTGCTAAGCTCCTTTTCTTATTATTTTAGTTTATTTCCTTTTTATTTATTACAATAAAATTTGTAAAATAATGTTTGTTTAATGAGAACAAGTATAATGTTTTTCCTTGATCTATATTTCTGTATGTGTGCAGCTTGTTTATTTTCATTAATCTTCTTTGCCATGTTGCATGAGTGTTAGTATTATTGCATGTTTGTATGACTTTTCTATCAAAAAAGGGGAGAATTTTTCATGCATAACTATGTGATTATTGCCATGCTATATATTACATGGGTGGTGAGTGTAGGATTGCATTGTATCTTGTTGCCTAACTTGCATACACTTATAGGGAGTGTTGAATGAAGTTTATGGAGAATTGTGTACATTACGTGTGTGTTTATTACTTCTATTTATGTGATTTACCTATCACTGTGTACATGTGTTGGGGTAAAACGATAGTAGTTGGATATAGTACACGTTGTTTCTGCATGATATGTTCATAGCATATGTGCTTGCCTCGTATGTGCAGGTTACATATGTAGATTGAAGTCATCAAGCTCTAGATCTATTGTTGTAGTTATGTTGAAACTTTCATGTTTGAACTTGGTAGAGTGTGGATGAGTTGATGCAAGAAGATGGATGGAGCACACAAAATGGATGCATTTGGAATAGGTGTGTTTTTTTTTCATGGGAACAAACATCTTTAGGTCATCTTCATGATCATCTCATGTATAATGTGTGTCTCTAATTAGTTATGTAGTGTTTTGACACAAAAATTCAAAGAAGGACATATAAGTCATGTTTTACTTTGTGCTTGTGTCTTGGCTTCCTTGTGCAAAACACAAAATTTGTTTGTTTTACTTAATGTTTCTATCATCCTCTAAGTAAGGTTGGTTAATACAAATTAGTAATGCACAAATGTATATAATTAGGTACACTGTGATTGAAAACATGTTTTGCCACACCACTAAGATTGGTTTCTTAGTATGCATGCTAGGTTATGAGTTGCGAATGTTTTACAGATACCACAAGATTGGTTTCTTAGTATGCATGCTAGGTTATGAGTTGTGATTTTTGCTTTGGACTAGGTACGAGTATTTATGGAAATTACTAGACAATTTTTAAATAAAAAAAATGATATTTTCATCACCTCGATGAGGTCCTCGATAAGGGCCTTGCCAGACCCCTCGATGAACCCCTGGTGAGGTGGTTAGTGAGGCCTTTGCGAGGACCCTCAGTGAGGCCTCAATGAGAGTGGCTAGTTGTAGCTAGTTCCTTCTATAAGTACCCCCTAGTTTTTCTATTCTCACCCATGTTTTATGCACCAAAACTCTACCAAAATTTCTCTAAAAATTACTTTTGAATCACAAATTACTTCGAGAGTGTTATAGTATTTATGCTATAGTATTATGAGTAAAATAGAGTACTTAAGTGCTGAGATATCTTGATTATTTTACTTTCTATGTGGGAACAACACTATGTTATTGGGTTGGATAGTTTTGGTTGTATTGTTGCATGTGTGCAGTATGTGATTAAACGTGTTTCCCATGTAGATGATTTGTGATTCGTCATTGAATGTGTTTCTAATGGTGGTTATTGGTAATTCATGATTAAAGGTGGTCCTTACATTTGATTGTTCACTTTTGCTACACATTATTGATCTATGGTCACCGATCACACTTCATCAAGTTATGTTGGCTTTGGAGAAAAGTCGAATTCGTATATCAGACTAAGTCATAACAGAGGCATTAAGCGAAGGCAATAATGTGTAGTTTGGACAGAGGTCCTAACTGATAGAGGTTTTGGGGTTTTATTTCTTTCAAAGTTGTAATTGTTTTGGTTCTTAGTAGACTTACATGCTCCCGAATGGTATAAGTAGCTCGAGGATATTGCGATATAGATAGGAGTTCTATGTGGATTTAACTTATTACATCATGTGTTGTGCCTGCACTTTTGTTTTTCTAGTACATTATGAGTTTAGATTGTGTATATTACAATATATTAGGGTTTAAACTCTAATTAAAAAAGCTTTAATATTCTTTACTTGACTTCTTTTTCCTAAATAATATACTTGCTGCTCAAAGTTTTTTGAATGCCTATAAGTTTTATTTATTATTGTTGCTGTTGTTAAGTGTTTATATTTCTATTGCTTGTGATTTAGGGATAAGTCATTAAGGAGTTTGTAACTTCTTACCCTGGTAGTATACAAGGTCTCAGACTCTTTCAAGTTTGAAGGTGAAAGTGACCTTGGAATCTTTCTAGGATACTGATCAGGCAGAACCGACATCGCCGATCCTGCCGATACTTTGGTTTTATCTATTTATAAAACTCTCGCAAGTGCACGAATCATTTCGTAGAAAATGATAAGTATACTCCCAAGGTCGATCTAAGGAAGGAATGTATGTGGTTTTTAATTTATTATTCAAACTTTTAAAAACGAAATTAAATCCTAAACATCCTGTCACGATATTTTGGGTTTTGTGTTTTTAATCTGATTACATAAAAATAAACATAGATACAGATTCAATAAATATTTATGCAAATTTTATCAATTATAATGGTGGAGTATTTATGGATATAATAATTAAGTTAATTATGCTTGCTCATATTATTTAGGTTATTAAAGATATGAATTGATATTTATTGATTCTCTCTTTTTTATATGAATACCACCTTTGGTGGGGTTAGAAATTCTTTGTTAACTAAACAAATCAATTAACACCTATGGGTGGGGTTGATAACTAATTTGGTTAATTAAATTAATTCTTTTTTTCTAAGAGATTGAAAATGAACCATTTAAATGCCACCTTTGGTGGGGTTAGACAGTTTAAACTTTATTCAAGGTGTCCAAATTAAACCTAAGAATTTAGTTATCCGAGTACTAACTTTCAAGTTTTAAAACCACTATTGAAAACATGTTGTCAATACATTTTCAGATAATAATTCTTATAAAAACTTTTGAAATAGAGCTTCACTCTAACTACCGGGCGATTGTACCAACAAATAAAAGAGTACTACTCTAAATCAGACCGGATAACTAAACCTTAAAATCTAATTTTCAGATTTAAGTTTGTAATGAAAAATAATATATTTTTCTCTAACATTCTTAATATAGAATCTTGAATAAAAATAAAATCAATTCATTTTAGAGATTTTTACCTATTTAATATTTCGCAAGCATAACATCGTTATTATTACATCATGTTTATAAACAGCCAGCAGAGTTAAATTTAATCACAGACAAATTAAATATAACATGTAAGAATAAAGCATAAAAAATAACTGTAAAGAAAATAAAATACTTACAGAACTTCGATGCTATTCCCGTTGCTGGAAAACCTCCAAGCGGAATTTGCACTCCTATTTATTGAATCAAAAAGCTAATAAATAACAAAAACATAACTAGTTCTTCCCAAAAAGGGAAGAACTCTAAAACTAAGAGAAATTAACTAAGAAAAGCTAAACACTAAGAAAAACTAAAAAATCTAAGAAAAGAGAGAAAGAAAGAGAGAAGAGAATGTGTTTTGAGGTGTGTTTAGAAGTGAAGAGAAGGAGGGTATTTATAGGTGAAGATGGAGAGAAAAAGTGGGGGAAAAAATGTTAAAAAATTGTGAAAACGCGGAGTGCAATTGCTGAGGTTATTGATGACGTCAGCATGACGTCATGGGGGTGGCTGCGCGCGAAAATGGGGCGAAATGGCAGCGGCGCGCGGAGGGCAGCTGGGACGTGCGGTCCGGCGGTAGGCGGGTGCGCGATGCGCGGACGTGGGCGTCCGCGCACGGTGAGCGGGCGCGTGCGAGGCTTCAGCATGGTGGGCGGCGTGGCGGCACGATTTTCTCCTTTTTGACATTTTTGACCCGTTTGACCCATTTTGTCCAATTTTTCCATATTTGTTGACCTTTCCCCATTTATTTATTAATATATTTGTGATGTATTGCTTCCAGTATTCCTCTTTGAGTCTTTAAGTTACGTTTTTAAGTGAAAATACCTGAAAAACAATAAAAACACTCGTGATTCCGAAAAAGACAAATTTATATAAATATATGATAAAACATATAAATATATATATTTTTAATCAATTAATGTGCATAAAATCATGGTAATTTTAGTGCTTTTTGAGCACTCATCAGATACTCAAGTAATAGTCAAGCCTATTGAGTCTACAACTTAAGAGCCTCTACTATAATGGAATCCATTAATATTGTTATTATTGAGATTGGAGCTACTAGAATGGTTAAATATAAAGATAGTGATGTATTTGATGACTAGGGTACTTTTGAAAATGGTTTTGCTAATGTTGATACTACTACTATTACCTCTACTAAGCAGTTGAAGCTTACTGAAGAAGTACAAGAACTTTCTCTCTATAAATAGGCTAAGAATGATCATTTGATTGAGAATATCATCGATAATATTGAAGGAAGAGTTAGGACTAGACATTAGATTCAAGAGACGTTGAACTACATGTGGTATATGTTAACCATCCTTTCAAAAATGTTAAGGAAGCGTAATTGGACTATATTGGGTCAACTCTGTGTATGGGAACTTAGTCATTTTCAACAAAAGTATGGTATCTTATCCCCAGATCGAATGGTAAGCATATCATAGGTACATATTGGTTGAATAAGAATAAAGAAGATGAGAATGGTGTGATTGCTAGAAATATATCTAGACTTGTTGCTCAAGGATATACTCAGATAGAAGGTATCAACTTTGAAGAAACCTTTTCCCCTATTGCCCATCTTGAGTTTGTAAGATTGCTAATGAGGTTGGCATGTTACTTTGTGTTTAAACTATATTAGATGGATGTTAAGAGTGTCTTTATTAATGGCATAATCAAGGAGGAAGTTTATGTTGAGCAACCTAAAGGATTTGAACATCCTTACTTCCTTGATGATATTACAACATTAAAGAAAGCCCTCTATGGCTTAAAGCAAGCTCTATGGGCCCAATATGAGTGTCTTTCCACTTTCCTCCTCAATAATGACTTTCAAAGAAGAAGTGGTGAAAGAAATCTTCTTGTTTAAAGAAATAAAGGTGAAGCATTTATTGCTTAGGTTTATATTGATGACATCATCTTTGGATCCACGAAGGATAATCTTGCCCAAGATTTTACTGTAACTATGCCAAATGAATTCAAAATAAATGTAGTTGAAGAGTTGAAATTCTTCCTTGGGTTTCAAGTTAAATAGTTGAAAGATGCAATCTTTCTCTCCCAAGATAAGTATACCAAAGAGCTCATTAAGAAGTTTGGATTGGACAATGCCAAATTGACTATTCTCCAATAAGTAATTTTGTTAAACTTTCTCAAGATCCTTTATGAAAATCTATGGAGAAGACACTGTATAGAAGTATCATTGGAAGTCTTCTCTACTTGACTACAAGTCATCCAAATATCTCCTTTAATGTTGGAGTCTATACTTGATTTGAAGCTTTCCCTAAAGAGTCTCATATTACCGTAGTCAAAAGAATTATCAAGTATGTCAGTGCAACATATGAATTTGAAATATGGTATCCTTGTCACATGACAACTAAACTTGTGATGCTAACTGGTTAAGGTGTAATGATGATTGAAAGAGTAATTAAAATGGTTGTTTTTACATAGGAAATTTGTTGATCACTGATAACTGTATTTTATATAGTTATTTTCACCTATTTTATTAATTATAATTGCTAGATTCTCTCTATTTTTAGTTAATTTTAGTTTAATAAATTAGGATTTACTGTTTTTTCTAAATTTTAAGAAAATTAAATAAATTGTATCGAAAATGTTCTTAATGGCAAATTTGTGTCCAAAAATATAATTTCAAATAAAAGAGTGATTAATTGCAATTTATAAAAGTTGAAAATATAATTTAAATTAAAATCGGGCTTAATTTCAATTATTAAAAGTTTAAAATTTAATTTAAATTACAAAAAGGGCTGTATTGCAATTAAATAAAGTTCAAAATGTAATTTGAAATATATTTGTGGGTTAAAATATAATTAATAAAAGTTAGTTTTCTTCGCAGGAAAGAAATTCCACGCGGCGCTATCCACGCTTCATCGTGGACCGTCAGATCAACGCATCAACGGTTCAGATGCGCGCGTGCACTTCAACCCGACCAAGGAGAGTGGATGCAAGGAAATTCTCTATCGCGCGGCTCGGTGCCCGAGTGGGGCCCACCTTCCGCACAGGTCGGCATGCAGCGTGGGACCTACCCGCCTGACGCCGCGCAGACCTGTCCCCCACCTTCGCGCGCCCCTTTTCCCGTGCGGCCGATCCACGTGCGCCCGGTTATTCCATGAATCATATTGTGCCACGTGTCCCACTTAATATTGAAGCAAATCATGTTCCGACACGTGGCATGTTCCAATGAACGCGAAAGCACAGGATCAAGTCCCCGTTCCAGCCGTTGTCGCACTTTCTCGGCGCCCCAATCCCCTGCTTATGTTTCTGCGTGTGCTCGTTTCCCTCAGCGAATGAAGTGCTGCCACATGTCCCACTATTGGTTTCAGCGAATCAGATCGCGACACGTGGCAGCGTGTATTGATAAGAAAAACAGAAACGGACTGCTCGCCCACTCAAATTAGCCGCGTTTTCGATCCCATTTTCGATATAATTTTTGTCCCCCACGCGTGTAATTTATTATTTTTGCCACACTTCCCTGTCCCCCCGCGTGGATTAAATTTTAATATTTTTTTGATGTATTTTTTAGCTATAAATAGGAGATAGTTTTTAGTTTTAAAAAAGTTTTTTGGAGGAGAGTTTTAGTTTTAGTGTTAGTTTTCGAAAGTTTTTAGAGTGTTGTAGTTTCTTTTTAGTTTGTAATTTTATTGTGTTTGTGTGTTGGTTGCGGAACACGCAGAAGCCATTTTTGGCTTTTGTTGTGTTCTGTGTGTGCCAAATATTTGTTCTAAGTGATGTTTTAATTTTCCTTCTTCTTCATCTTATTTTTCTCTATGTGTTGTAATTTTTATTTTAATTTTATGAAGTAATTTAATTTTTCTAGGGTTGTATTTGATCTAAATTTATGAAGCTTTGATTTTAATTATTTTTGATAGATTTATAAAATGTTCGATTTGTTCGTTCTATTTTGTTCTTAATGCTTTTTGATTATTTACGAATCTTATCAAAACGATCCGTGACACATAAATAAACTTGAGAAAGGCATTTGTGTGTGTATTGCTCGTAAATAGAATGACATGTATGATGAAGGATAGAAATATACCCTAATTGTATGTGTGACCATTTGAAAACTTAGAACTTAATGAATCTTATTAAATTTAATTCTCATAGAGATATAGTGAATTAATTTAACGAGGTGTGTTTATACGGAGCTCGGAAGAGATGTATGAATAAAAAAGAAGTTTTCGGTTGACAAATTAAATGTACTAAAAAATATAAATCAAAAGAAAATAACTTGATTTGAGTGGATTAGTTTGGTGAAAAATTGCAATCCTAGATTTCTTTTATTTTCTTATTTTACTTTTTTCTTAAACAACGATTGTTTTGGATAAAATCAGAAAGATACAATTTTAGTACTCGACAAATTATAGTAACAAATCTCCGTGGGATCGATCTTTACTTACAAATCTTATTACTTGTGACCGTGTATACTTGCACGAGTTTGTGTGTTGAAAACCACACAACAAGTTTTTGGCGCCGTTGCCGGGGATTTGTTTACTATTTTCATTATTGATTTCACACAACAAGTTTTTGGCGCCGTTGCCGGGGATTGGTTTTACTATTTTCATTGTTGATATTAATACCAATCAATCTGATTTTAATTCAAAAAAAAAAAATTTAAAAAATAAAAAAAAATTTATGCTTATTGTTCTTGTTTATTTTATTTTAAAAATTTTCTCGTAAGTTGAGATTTTGGTTGACACACAAATCTTAACTTACAAAAAGAAAAAAATTTTTATTTGCTTATTGTTGTTTTATTTTATTTTTCAATTTTCTTATGGGTTGAGATTTTGTTTGACACACAAATCTTACCTCACAAAAAGAAAAATAAAATTTGTTGCGTATTGTTTGTTGTTTATTTTATAATTTTCTCGTGCGTTGAGATTTTGTTTGACACACAAATCTTAACACACAAAAAGAGAAACAAAAAAAATAATTTTATTTGCTTGTTGTTTGTTATTTTATTTTATTTTATTTTTATTTTTTATTTTCTCATGAGTTGAGATTTTGTTTGACACGCAAATCTTAACTCACAAAAAGAAAAGAAATTTTTTTTTAATGTTATTGATGCTTGCTTAATTTATTTTTCAATTTTCTCGTAAGTTTAGATTTTGTTACGCACAAATCTTAACTTACAACAAGAAAAACAAATTGAGAAGTCAAGCTGAAGACTATAAATCAAGCGCTTCTTGGGAGGCAACCTATGTGTTTTATTTTATTTTTATATTATTTTCGCATTAATTAGTTTTTATATTTTGTTATGTTGTTGTTTTATTTCATTTTTATTTCGTAGGTGCAAATTGGAGGTAATGAAGCAATTTTGGCTTAACCAATCAAACAAACCAGGAAGTTTCTTTAAACCCATCTCATATGTTCTTTAACTTTCACACATTGAGGAAAATGTGTATATTAAGTTTGGGGGTGGTGGATATATTGAACCTAATTGAAATTCTTTCTGGATGTTATTGCTTGTGAAATTTTTTTTTGTTTGGTTGATTGAAGATATTTTGCTATGAATAGTGATTTATTTTTATTTCTTCGATTTAAATGATGCATAATTCTTTGAAAAATTTGAATATTGTCTAAGTGATGAATAAATTTTATGTATGTTTCATTTTTACAAGAATAAATATTCATGAGCACTAGTCTTGATTTTTGAGTTGCTATGATAATTTAGAGAAGGTTTATGTGAGTATGAAATTCGATTGGTTTTTGTGGTGTCACAGTTTTTAGAATTTGTTTGATTTTCTCTCGAGGCAAAATTATAGATAACATTTAACTAAGAAAATGATTTAGGCCATCTTTGGATCGTTTGAGCCTTTCTATCTACCTTGACATGCTTTATCCATAGTATACCCCTTTTGAGCCTCAAAGTTTACATATATATTTTTCTCATTTCAAAAGCCTATCTAAAAATATATATATATATATATGTGTGTGTAGATATACCTATTGTTCTTATCTCACTAACATGTTGCAATTGTTAGTAAATGTTGAAGGTTATATCGAAAAAAAGGGTTACTGAAAAACAAAAAAAAAAAAGAAAAAAGAAAAAAAAAGAGTATGCTGAAAAAAAAAGAGATTCTGAAAAGAAAAGAAAAAAAAATAGAATCTAAAAAAAAATGGTTATTGTATGTGACGATAAATCCCAAATTGGGAAGTAATTATTGTGATGATAGAATTATCTTTTTCAATCCTGAAATGTTATGCTCGGGAAAAGTTTTAAGCTAAATATTATCCATTATCCTACCTTTACCTAAGCCATACATTACAAGCTTAATTAAGTCCTATTGATTTTGTGTTTTGTGTTTGTCTACATTAGTGGAGAGAGAAATGAAAAATAAACCTATGAGTTTTGTGATTTCATTAAAAATTGTTTGATTTTATATTTGTATAAACTTATCCGGATTGCATGTGATGAAATATAAAAAGACTTCACACACGCACTAAAAATTCTTTGTGAAAATGTAATATACTTTCAAATTGATTTTGATACTTAGATAAAATTCTTTTATTTCTTTGAGTTATGTAATTTCAAAAGACAAAAGAAATATTTTGAAAATCACTATTTTAAATGCTCTTTGTTTTATTTCCTTCCTTTTGCTCGAGGACTAGCAAAAACTTAAGTTTGGGGGTGTTGATAACTGTATTTTATATAGTTATTTTCACCTATTTTATTAATCATAATTGCTATGTTCTCTCTATTTTTTTAGTTAATTTTAATTTAATAAATTAGTATTTACTGTTTTTTATATATTATAAGAAAAATAAATAAATTGTATCGAAAACGTTCTTAATTTCAAATTTTTGTCCACAAATGTAATTTCAAATATTAGAGTTCTTAATTACAATTTATAAAAGTTGAAAATATAAATTAAATTTAAATTTGAGCTTAATTGTAATTATTAAAAGTTGAAAAATTTAATTTAATATTAGCAAAGAGTTCAACTGTAATTAAAGAAAGTTTAAAATGTAATTTGAATTAAATTTGTGGGTCAAAATATAATTAAATAAAGTTTAATATTCGTGCAGGAGAGAAGAATGCACGCGTCATCATCCACGCGTACAACGTGGACCGTCCGATCAAATCATAAATGGTTAGGATTGGCGCGTGTTGATCACATCCGACCAAAGCGAATGGATGCAGGGAATTCTCCATCGCGCGGCTCGGCGTGCCAGTGGGGCCCACCTGCCGCGCAGGCCGGCGTGCAGCGTGGGACCCACCCGTCTGACGCCGTGCAGACCTGTCCCCCACCTTCGCGCGTGCCTTTTCCAGTGCGGTTGATCCACGTGAGCCCGGTTATTACGCGAACCAGAATCTGCCACGTGTTCCACTTAATATTTCAGCAAATCATATTCCGACACGTGGCATGTTACAATGAGCGCGACCGCGCTGGATCAAGCCCGTGTTGTAGCCGTTGGCTCCCGTGCGACAATTCATCGTGCGCCCGTTTCCCTTCAACGAATGAGATGCGGCCACGTGTCCCACTATTTATTTCGGCGAATAAGAACGCGACACGTGGCAGCGTGAAGAGAATAAAAACAGAAACGCGCAGCGTCCCACTCACTTTTTCGATTCCATTTTCGATACAATTTTTGTCCCCCACACGTGTAATTTAGTATTTTCCCCACACATTCCTGTCCCCCGCGTGTATTAAATTTTAATTTTTTTTGATGTATTTTTTAGCTATAAATAGGAGATAGTTTTTAGTTTTAAAAAAGTTTTTTTTGGAGTAGAGTTTTAGTTTTAGTTTTCGAAAGTTTTTAGAGTGTTTTAGATTTTTCAGTTTGTAATTTTTATTGTGTTTGTGTGTTGGCTGCGGAACACGCAGAAGCCATTTTTGGCTTTTGTTGTGTTCTGCGTGTGCCAAATATTTTCATATTGAGATGTTTTAATTTTATTTCTGCTTCTTCTTATTTTTCTGTAGTTGTTGTAATTTTTATTTCTAATTTATGAAGTAATTTAATTTTTCTAGGGTTGCATTTGATCTAAATTTATGAAGCTTTGATTTTAATTATTTTTGATAGATTTATAAGACGTTCGATTTGTTCGTTCTATTTTGTGCTTAATGCTTTTTGATTATTTACGAATCTTATCAAAACGATCTGTGGCACATGAATAAACTTGAGAAAGGCATTTGTGTGTATATTGCTCGTAAATAGAATGACATGTATGATGAAGGATAGAAATATACCCTAATTGTATGTGTGGCCATTTGAAAACTTAGAACTTAATGAATCTTATTAAATTTAATTCTCATAGAGATATAGTGAATTAATTTAACGAGGTGTGTTTGTACGGAGCTCGAAAGAGATGTATGAATAAAAAAGAAGTTTTCGGTTGACAAATTAAATGTACTAAAAAATATAAATCAAAAGAAAATAACATGATTTGAGTGGATTAGTTTGGTGAAAAATATCAATCCTAGATTTCTTTTATTTTCTTTTATTACCTTTTTGTTAAATCAACGATTGTTTTGGATAAAATCAGAAAGATACAATTTTAGTACTCAACAAACTATAGTTTGTAATTAAAACTTTAAAATTTTGGAGATAGTTTCAGACTTTTTTTTTTTATTTTTTTTTGGTTTTTTGTTTTTAAGTATAATATCTAAGTTAAAATAACATAATCAGTATTAACCAAGAGTGCTCCCAGGAAAGAATGGTGGGGCAAAGGCTCCTTAAAAACCATCCTCCTAGACAGAGCAACGTTCCCAAGAAAGACTAGTGGCACAAAGACTTCTAGGAACTAGTCTCCTAGACAGAACTCCCTTAGATCTTTACTTTTCATGCTATTAAAATTAAGTTAATTAAGTTAAGTTAAAGTTAAATTTTAAGTTAATTAAGTTAATAAAAGGTAGGTTAATTAAGTTAATGAAAATCTAAGTTAATTAACTTAAACGAAAATTTAGTAAAAACCTAACTTAATTAAATTAAACGAAAATTAAGATAAAAAAATAGTTTTAAAAAAAATGAACCATTTAAATACTATTCATGAATAGTAAGTTTATTTGGTTAATTAAATTAATTCCTTTTTCTAAGAGATTGAAAATGAACCATTTAAATGCCACCTTTGGTGGGGTTAGATAGTTTAAACTTTATTCAAGGTGTCCAAATTAAACCTAAGAATTTAGTTATCCGAGTACTAACTTTCAAGTTTTAAAACTACTACTAAAAACATGTTGTCAATACATTTTCAGATAATAATTCTTTTAAAAACTTTTGAAATAGAGCTTCACTCTAACTACCATGCGATTGTACCAACAAATAAAAGAGCACTGCTCTAAATTAGACCGGATAACTAAACCTTAAAATCTAATTTTCAGATTTAAGTTTGTAATGAAAAATAATATATTTTTCTCTAACAATCTTAATATAAAATCTTGAATAAAAATAAAATCAATTCAATTTAGAGATTTTTACCTATTTAATATTTCGCAAGGATAATAACGTTATTATTATATGATGTTTACAAACAGCCAGCAAAGTTAAATTTAATCACAGACAAATTAAATATAACATGTAAGAATAAAGCATAAAAAATAACTGTAAAGAAAATAAAATCCTTACAGTACTTTGTTGCTATTCTGGTTGCCGGAAAACCTGCAAATGAAATTTGCACTCCCATTTATTGAATCGAAAAGTAAATAAATTACAAAAACATAATTAGTTCTTCTCAAAAAGAGAAGAAATCTAAAACTAAGAAAAACTAAAGAGAAGAAATCTAAAACTAAGAAAAACTAACTAA
The DNA here is from genome assembly GCA_030763125.1 of Hippophae gyantsensis. Lineage (NCBI taxonomy): Eukaryota > Viridiplantae > Streptophyta > Magnoliopsida > Rosales > Elaeagnaceae > Hippophae > Hippophae gyantsensis. The sequence continues at coordinate 30,377,927 of CM061032.1, forward strand.
GAAAAGATAAAAACTAAGAAAAACTAGAAAAACTAAAAAAAACTAAGAAAAACTAGAAAAACAAAAAAAAAACTAAGAAATGAGAGAAAGAAAGAGAAGAGAAGATGTGTTTTGAGGTCTGTTTAGAAGTGAAGAGAATGGGGGTATTTATAGGTGAGGATGGAGAGAAAAAGTGGGTGAAAAAATGGTGGAAACGTGGAGTGGTGATTGCTGACATTATTGATGATGTTAGCATGACATGGGGGGAGGCTACGCGCGCGGAATGGACGTAGATGGGTAGCGGCGCGCGTGGACTGGATACTAATTGGCACAGGCATGCGTAGATGGGAGCAGGCTGGCGTAGGCATGCCCGGACTAGAGCTGGGGTGCTTACAGGCGCGGGAGGAAGCAGTAGCTGGGCGCAGGATAGGAGCAAGGAGCGCACGGGATTGGGCGTGCTGCGGCGGCTACTCGGCGCGGTTGGGCAACTGCGTGCACAATTTCCTCCTTTTTGACATTTTTGACCCATTTTGTCTAATTTTCCCATATTTGTTGACTTTTCCTCATTTATTTTTGAATATATTTGTGACGTATTGCCTCCAGTATTCCTTTTTGAGACTTTAAGTTACGTTTTAAGCGAAAATACCTGATAAACAATAAAAGTACCCATGATTTCGAAAACACAAATTTATATAAATACATGATAAAATCATATAAATATATATATTTTTAATTAATTAATGTGCATAAAATCATGGTAATTTTTGTGCTTTTTGAGCACTCATCAATTATGGACAATTCACAACAAAATAGCCCCACAAAAGTTGCATTACGTCTAGGGTTTTGTTGCTTATGGTAGAAAACAGCAGCCTTCTAATGGCGGAAGAACTCATATTATTAATGAAAATATTTTTTAGAAAGATTGTTTCTTTTCTTTCTGGTGTTCTTAATTGAATGTCTGAATTCGAATAATCAAAGGAAGTGATCATCATTGGTGGCATCTTAATGTTGAGGTTTTATGGACTTGTTGATGTTATTTTCATCTTTGGAGTTCGTTTCGTAGTTCTCTTTGAAATAATTGTTTCTTCTTCTTCATTTGTAATTTCATGCTCAATAAATCTTTGGTCTTCATAAAAAAAAGGAGTTGGAAAGAGAAGAAGGGTTCTGCTGTTCACACTATAAAAAGAAAAATGATAAATCAGAGTTGTAACTTTAAACAACCATAACTTTTTACTGGGGTATCGAAAGGAGTATTATAATATATGAAATCAAAGCTCGTAACAATTCCAAGAATCGTAGCATGCCTTGAAATAGAATCCCCTTTTATGACCTCAAATTCCACCATTTAAATCACCTACCGAGGGTTTAAAATTTTGGTCGCACCTATTCTGTTTTATTTCCTTCCGGTATTGTGTAATACAACTATAACGGAGATAATGGTGCCGATCAAGAGTGTGCTTAAAAATATTCTAAAGATTATCAATATCCACCAAATATTCTCAAGATCATACAAATATTCCCAGGATCCTTCACAAGGGATTGTGAAATTATTTTTGAAAGCAATTAGTTTTGTTTTTTTTAGTTATTGGCTTTTTACGTTTAGCTATTTTATTTTTAGTGCATTGTGAAATTTCATTTGTCTTATTTGTCATAACTATTTATATGCTTTTAATCTTTAAGGATGCATTATGCAGAATTCACAACAAAATAGCCCAAGAAAAATTGCATTACATCTAGGGTTTTGTTGCTTATGATAGAAAACAACAACCTTTTGATGGCGGAAGAACTCATATCATTAATGATATTATTTTTTAGGAAGATTGTTTCTTTTCTTTCTGGTGTTCTTAATGGAATGTCTGAATTTGAATAAACAAAGCAAGTGATCATCCTTGGTGGCATCTTAATGTTGAGGTTTTATGGACTTGTTGATGTTATTTTTGTCTTTGGTGTTAGTTTCGTAGTTCTCTTTGAAATAATTGTATCTTCTTCTTCATTTGTAATTTCATGTTCAATAAATATTTGTTCTTCATAAAAAAAAGGAGTTGGAAAGAGAAGAAGGGTTCTGCTGTTCACACTTTAAAAAGAAAAATGATAAATCGGAGTTGTAACTTTAAACAACCATAACTTTTGACTCGGATATCGAAAGGAGTATTATAATATATGAAATCGAAGCTCGTAACGATTCCTAGAATCCTAGCATGCCTTGCGATAGAACCCCTTTTTTTTATCTCAAATGCCACCGTTTAAATCACCTACCGAGGGTTTAAAATTTTGGTTGCGCCTATTCTGTTTTATTTCCTTCCGGTTTTGTGTAATACAACAATAACGGAGATTATGGTGCCGACCAAGAGTGTGATTAAAAAGATTCAAAAGATTCTCAATATCCACCAAATATTCTCAAGATCATACAAATATTCCCAGGATCCTTCACAAGGGATTGTGAAATTATTTTTGAAAGCAATTAGTTTTCTTTTTTTTAGTTATGGGCTTTTTACGTTTAGCGATTTTATTTTTTGTTAGTTGTGAAATTTCTTTTGTCTTATTTATCATAAGTATTTATATGCTTTTAATCTTTAAGTATGCATTATGCACAATTCACAACAAAATAGCCTCAGAAAAGTTGCATTACGTCTAGGATTTTGTTGCTTAAGATAGAAAACAACAACCTTCTCATTGCGGAAGAACTCATATCATTAATGATAATCTTTTTTAGGAAGATTGTTTCTTTTCTTTCTAGTGTTCTTAATTGAATGTCTGAATTCTAATAATCAAAGGAAGTGATCATCCTTGGTGGCATATTAATGTTAAGGTTTTATGGACTTACTGATGTTGTTTTCATCTTTGTAGTTCGTTTGGTAGTTCTCTTTGAAATAATTGTATCGTCTTCTTCATTTGTAATTTCATGTTCAATAAATCTTTTTTCTTTATAAAAAAAGGAGTTGGAAAGAGAAGAAGGTATCCACTGTTCACACTTTAAATAGAAAAATGATAAATTGGAGTTGTAACTTTAAACAACCATAATTTTTGACTCAAGTATCGAAAGGAGTATTATAATATATGAAATCAGAGATAGTAACGATTCCTAGAATCCTATCATGCCTTGCAATAGAACCCCTTTTTGCGAACTCAAATTCCACAATTTAAATCACCTATCGAGGGTTTAAAATTTTGGTCGCACCTATTCTGTTTTATTTCCTTTCGGTTTTGGTTATTGCAACTATAACGGAGATTATGGTGCCAACCAAGAGTGTGTTTAAAAATATTCTAAAGATTATCAATATCTACCAAATATTCTCAAGATCATACAAATATTCTCAGGATCCTTCACAAGGGATTGTGAAATTATTTTTGAAAGCAATTAGTTTTGTTTTTTTTAGTTATTGGCTTTTTACGTTTAGCTGTTTTATTTTTAGTGAATTGTGAAATTTCATTTGTCTTATTTATCATAAGTATTTATAAGTTTTTAATCTTTAAGGATGCATTATGCACAATTCACAACAAAATAGCCTCATAAAAGTTGCATTACGTCTAGGGTTTTGTTGCTTATGATAGAAAACAGTAGCCTTTTGATGGCGGAAGAACTCATATCATTAATGATATTATTTTTTAGGAAGATTGTTTGTTTTCTTTCTGATGTTCTTAATTGAATGTCGGAATTTGAATAAACAAAGCAAGTGATCATCCTTGGTGGCATCTTAATGTTGAGGTTTTATGGACTTGTTGATGTTATTTTTATCTTTGGTGTTCTTTTGGTAGTTCTCTTTGAAATAATTGTATCTTCTTCTTCATTTGTTATTTCATGTTCAATAAATCTTTGTTCTTCATAAAAAAAGGAGTTGGCAAGAGAAGAAGGGTTCTGTTATTCACACTATAAAAAGAAAAATGATAAATCGGAGTTGTAACTTTAAACAACCATAACTTTTGACTCGGGTATCGAAAGGAGTATTATAATATATGAAATCGAAGCTCGTAGCGATTCCTAGAATCATAGCATGCCTTGCTAATAGAACCCCCTTTTTTGATCTCAAATTCCACCATTTAAATCACCTACCGAGGGTTTAAAATTTTGGTCGCACCTATTCTGTTTTATTTCCTTCCGGTTTTATGTAATACAAGTATAACAGAGATTATGGTGTCGACCAAGAGTGTGCTTAAAAATATTCTAAAGATTCTCAATATCCACCAAATATTATCAAGATCATACAAATATTCCCAGGATCCTTCACAAGGGATTGTGAAATTATTTTTGAAAGCAATTAGTTTTGTTTTTTTTAGTTATGGGCTTTTTACGTTTAGCGATTTTATTTTTGGTTAATTGTGAAATTTCTTTTGTCTTATTTATCATAAGTATTTATATGCTTTTATTCTTTAAGGATGCATTATGCACAATTCACAACAAAATAGCCCCACAAAATTGCATTTTGTGTTGGGTTTTGTTGCTTATGATAGAAAACAACAGCCTTCTCATGGCGAAAGAACTCATATCATTAATGATAATCTTTTTTAGGAAGATTGTTTCTTTTCTTTCTGGTGTTCTTAATTGAATGTCTGAATTCTAATAATCAAAGGAAGTGATCATCCTTGGTGGCATATTAATGTTAAGGTTTTATGGACTTACTGATGTTGTTTTCATCTTTGCAGTTCATTTCGTAGTTCTCTTTGAAATAATTGTATCTTCTTCTTCATTTGTAATTTCATGTTCAATAAATCTTTGTTCTTCATAAAAAAAAGGAGTTGGAAAGAGAAGAAGGTTTCCACTGTTCACACTTTAAAAAGAAAAATGATAAATCAGAGTTGTAACTTTAAACAACCCTAATTTTTGACTCAGGTATCGAAAGGAGTATTATAATATATGAAATCAAAGATCGTAACGATTCCTAGAATCCTATCATGCCTTGCAATAGAACATTTTTTTCGAACTCAAATTCCACAATTTAAATCACCTGTCGAGGGTTTAAAATTTTGGTCGCACCTATTCCGTTTTATTTCCTTCCGGTTTTGTTTATTGCAAATATAACGGATATTATGGTGCCAACCAAGAGTGTGTTTAAAAATATTCTAAAGATTATCAATATCCACCAAATATTCTCAAGATCATACAAATATTCTCAGGATCCTTCACAAGGGATTGTGAAATTATTTTTGAAAGCAATTAGTTTTGTTTTTTTTAGTTATTGGCTTTTTACGTTTAGTTGTTTTATTTTTAGTGAATTGTGAAATTTCATTTGTCTTATTTATCATTGATGCTTATTTTCGCAAGTGTACGAATCATTCAAGTAATAAAGTGTACAAAAGTACGGATATCGAACCCACAAGGAATGGCGTTACTAAGTACCGAAATTTACTAACCCTAATTTTATTTGAAAACCGAATTGTTGAAATTGTTTTAAAAGAAAATTAACATAAAACTAAACGCAAATAACAAAATTTAATGTTGTTCACAAATGATTAAAAACGATAAGGCATTTGATTTTGCCAAATCAATTCAATCCGATTTCAAGTCATGTTATATGAGAATCAAAGCTAAAAGTGATGGTTGAAAAACCCAAATTTACCTAGTACTCTTTCTCGAGTTATATTAGAATTACTTATCTATGAAAATCAACTATATTTCTATGAAGATTTAATCACAAACAAGCACATTAAGATTTATGGAATTTCTAGATTAACCACATACATCATGCATTAGTTCTCACACTCGCATTCAACATACGGTATTTATCACAAGAAGCATTCATTACATATCTCCTCTCGGTCTCAATATAATGCAACTAATCATCTAAATCTTGACCAGAAATTTAATAGCATTAAGCATGGAAATAAACACTCAACTTGAAAACAATGAACTCATATAACAATAACAAAAGAAATCAGATTTCCTTGATTCAACTACATCATAGCCTTAGCAAAAACAAATTAGTTCATAACGGAAATAAGAACAACCATTATTTCAATTGAATTCATGAATAAAAAATCTAAATAAAATGCAGAATATGAAGGCTAAGGAGAAGAGATGAAAAACTCTTGAAGATGAAGACTTGGTAGCAACAATGGTGATGATCCTTCAAGCTTCTCCAAACTTTCTCTCCAAAATTGCCTTTTCTCTTCCAAAAATAACTCAGATCTGTTCTCTCTGCCATCCCCCTCTTTCTCCATCATATTGTATATGTAGATCTAGGGTTTGGGGGGCAATTTTGGAACAAAACAACCAAAAAAATCTGTTTTCGGACGAAACTCGCCGGCGGCGACATTATTCTCGCCGCGGCGAGATTTCTGGAAAATAATTTTTTTTATTTTTGGGTTTTCGTTTTTGGCCGGCGGCCAAAATAATGTGGCCGGTGGCTAGATGCATTTGGCCAGCGGCGAGATAAATTTGGCCGGCGGCGAGATGAATTTGCCAAATTTTGTGCTCTCGGGAAGATTTTTGCCGTGCTTTCTGTAGGATTTTCGCCAGCGGCGAGAATAATCTAGCCGGCGGCGGGATTTCAAAATTTTGAAACTTTGTTTTCTTTTTATTTTCACTCAATCCCGATCATTGAACTTTGTCCCAAACTTCTCCAAAATCATGATTTTACCTGAAATTGCACTTTAAACACGAAATACCTGTGAAATGACATTTGTGGATTAAATAATCAAATAAATGTAATTTTCACACAAATATCAACATTTAAATCATAACAAAAATGCAATAATTTGACTCTTGTCAACAACCCCCAACCAGCTTCTTGCTAGTCTCTAGCAAGAAAAGCGATCTATGAATAATTTAAAAGGAGACATTAAAAGAAAAATTCAAAAGAAATTTATTCTATTTACAACATTACATTAAGCGTATGTAATAAACCTTTAAACCCCTAGGCGGCCCTAGTAGGACGAGTTGTAGTCTCGTGAGGGCTTCCAGTGATGGTACCCACAAACATCTTACCTATAACTATCCTAACTTAAAACAATAAAATCACATAACAAATAACTTGCACAAATGTCTCAAAATTTGTAAATAACACCCAACATATAGAATAATTAAATGTCACCTAAGCTTTAAGAAATCTCAAATGCCAATTTCACTTTTGTTATTGAATCTTAAACATCCATCAAACCACAAACCAATAGCCATAATGCCCAGATAATATTATGCACAACATCCAAAAACAAAAAGGTGAAATCTCAAACTCCATAGGCTCACTTTTCAAACCTCTCTCCACTAATGAAGAAAAATACACCACTTTGGATCAATAGGACTTTATGAGGCTTGTAATGTTAGGCTTAGGTATTTGGTTAAGAAAAACGAGAAGTGTCAAAATACAAATAAGAACACTTATTACATTAAACACAACCAATTAAGTAAAAGAGTAACACTATTTAACTCAAATTGTTTCTTCCGATCATAACCCATTTTTCCACAGATAAACAAAGTTCTTCCTTAATCTTTCACCTCAGTACATCCATCACTAACACTCTTTTATTTACTAGAATGTGAAAGCTTTCTTCTTCTTCTTCTTTTTTTTCACCCAATTGCTCTTGAAAAGCCAACCATTTTCTTCCAATATATGTGGATTTTTTTTTTGCATCCTGACTCCAATTGCTCTTGAAAAGACATAACCCCCAACCAATTTCTTCCAATATATGTGGAAGATTTCTCCAATTCCTCTTGAAAAGTTTGTGTTCAAAATTACGTGCTCTTAACAAATAAGGTAGGAATTATATATATATTTTTGGCTCAATAGAAAGTAGGTTATATAAGGCAAAAAGAAAGAAAAGTAAGGCTAACAATATATTTAAATAGGCTCAAAGAGGTTACTAGTGATATAAGGATAACAAGGTAGGCTTAAGATGGCACAATCGATCCAAAAATGGCCTACATCATATCCTAAATAGTGCAATTCCAAATTATTTCGCCTCAAGAGGTTTTCAAATGAGTTCTAGAGTTTGTTGAGATCACAAAAATGTCGGCGAGAATAATCTAGCTGGCGGCGGGATTTCCAAATTTTGAAACTTTGTTTTCTTTTTATTTTCACTCAATCCCGATCATTGAACTTTGTCCCAAACTTCCCCAAAATCATGATTTTACCTGAAATTACACTTTAAACATGAAATACCCGTGACATGACATTTGTGGATTAAATAATCAAATAAATGCAATTTTCACACAAATATCAACATTTAAATCATAACAAAAATGCAATAATTTGACTCTTATCAATCATAAGTATTTATAAGCTTTTAATCTTTAAGGATGCATTATGCACAATTCATAACAAAATAGCCTCATAAAAGTTGCATTACGTCTAGGGTTCTATTACTTATGATAGAAAACAACAGCATTCTGATGGCGGAAGAACTCATATCATTAATGATATTATTTTTTAGGAAGATTGTTTCTTTTCTTTCTAGTGTTCTTAATTGAATGTCTGAAATCAAATAAACAAAGGAAGTGATCATCCTTGGTGGCATCTTAATGTTGAGGTTTTATGGACTTGTTGATGTTATTTTCATCTTTGGAGTTCGTTTCGTAGTTCTCTTTGAAATAATTGTATCTTCTTCTTCATTTGTAATTTCATGTTCAATAAATCTTTGTTCTTCATAAAAAAAAGGAGTTGGAAAGAGAAGAAGGTTTCCATTGTTCACACTTTAAAAAGAAAAATGATAAATCAGAGTTGTAACTTTAAACAACCATAACTTTTGACTCGGGTATCGAAAGGAGTATTATAATATATGAATTCGAAGCTCGTAACGATTCCTAGAATCCTAGAATACCTTGCGGTAGAACCTTCTTTTTCGATATCAAATTCCACCATTAAAATCACCTACCGAGGGTTTAAAATTTTGGTCGCACTTATTCCGTTTTATTTCCTTTCGGTTTTCTTTATTGCAACTATAACGGAGATTATGTTGCCGACCTGGAGTGTGTTTAAAAATATTCTAAATATTCTCAATATCCACCAAATATTTTAAAGATCATACAAATATTCTCACGATCCTTCAAAAGGGATTGTGAAATTATTTTTGAAAGCAATTAGTTTTGTTTTTTTAGTTATTAGCTTTTTAAGTTTAGCGATTTTATTTTTAGTTAATTGCGAAATTTCATTTGTCTTATTTATCAAAAGTATTTATAAGATTTTATTCTTTAAGGACGCATTATGCACAATTCAAATAAAAATAGCATAACAAAAGTTGCATTACGTCTAGGGTTTTGTTGCTTATGGTAGAAAATAGCAGCTTTCTGATGGCGGAAGAACTCATATCATTAATGATAATATTTTTTAGGAAGATTGTTTCTTTTCTTTCCGGTGTTCTTAATTGAATGTATGAATTGGAATAACAAAGGAAGTGATCATCCTTGGTGGCATGTTAATGTTGAGGTTTTATATACTTGTTGATGTTATTTTAATCTTTGGAGTTCGTTTCGTAGTTCTCTTTGAAATAATTGTATTTTCTTCTTCATTTGTAATTTCATGTTCAAGAAATCTTTGTTCTTCATAAAAAAAAGCAGTTGGAAAGAGAAGAAGGTTTCTGCTGTTCACACTTTAAAAAGAAAAATGATAAATCGGAGTTGTAACTTTAAACAACCATAATTTTTGACTCGGGTATCGAAAGGAGTATTAAAATATATGAAATTGAAGCTCATAACGATTCCCAGAATCCTAACATGCCTTGCGATGGAACCCCCTTTTTCAACCTCAAATTCCACCGTTTAAATCAACTACCGGGGGTTAAAATTTTGGTCGCACCTATTCCGTTTTATTTCCTTCCGGTTTTGTTCTTTGCAACTATAACGAAGATTATGGTGCCGACCAAGAGTGTGTTTAAAAATATTCTAAAGAATGTCAATATCGACCAAATATTCTCAAGTTCATACAAATATTCTCACGATCCTTCACAAGGGAATGTGAAATTATTTTTGAAAGCTATAAGTTTTGTTTTTTTTAGTTATTGGATTTTTAAGTTTAGCGATTTTATTTTTAGTGAATTGTGAAATTTCATTTGCCTTATTTATCATAAGTATTTATATGCTTTTATTCTTTAAGGATGCATTATGCACAATTCAAAACAAAATAACCCCACAAAAGTTGCATTACATCAAGGGTTTTGTTGCTTATGATAGAAAACAACAGCCTTCTGATGGCGGAAGAACTCATATCATTAATGATAATATTTTTTAGGAAGATTGTTTCTTTTCTTTCTAGTGTTCTTAACAAAATATCTGAATTCGAATAATCAAAGGAAGTGATCATCTTTGGTGGTATCTTAATGTTGAGGTTTTATGGAATTGTTGATGTTATTTTCATCCTTGTAGTTCGTTCCGTAGCTCTCTTTGAAATAATTGTATCTTCTTCTTCATTTGTAATTTCATGTTCAATAAATCTTTGTTCTTCATAAAAAAAAGGAGTTGGAAAGAGAAGAAGGGTTCTGCTGTTCACACTTTAAAAAGAAAAATGATAAATGAGAGTTGTAACTTTAAACAATAATAACTTTTGACTGGGGTATCGAAAGGAGTATTATAATATATGAAATCGAAGCTCGTAACATTTCCTAGAATCCTAGAATACCTTGCAATAGAACCCCCTTTTTTGATCCCAAATTCCACCGTTTAAATCACCTACCAGGGGTTTAAAATATTGGTCGCACCGATTCCGTTTTATTTTCTTCCGGTTTTGTTCATTGCAACTATAACAGAGATTATGGTGCTGACCAGGAGTGTGTTTAAAAATATTCTGATGATTATAAATATCCACCAAATATTGTCAAGATCATACAAATATTCTCAGGATCGTTCATAATGGTTTGTGAAATTATTTTTGAAAGCAATTAGTTTTGTTTTTTTAGTTATTGGCTTTTTACGTTTAGCGATTTTATTTTTAGTGAATTGTGAAATTTCATTTGCCTTATTTATCATAAGTATTTATATGCTTTTATTCTTTAAGGATGCATTATGAACAATTCAAAACAAAATATCCCCACAAAAGTTGCATTACATCAAGGGTTTTGTTGCTTATGATAGAAAACAACAGCCTTCTGATGGCGGAAGAACTCATATCATTAATGATAATATTTTTTAGGAAGATTTTTTCTTTTCTTTCTAGTGTTCTTAACAAAATATCTGAATTCGAATAATCAAAGGAAGTGATCATCTTTGGTGGCATCTTAATGTTGAGGTTTTATGGAATTGTTGATGTTATTTTCATCCTTGTAGTTCGTTCCGTCGTTCTCTTTGAAATAATTGTATCTTCTTCTTCATTTGTAATTTCATGTTCAATAAATCTTTGTTCTTCATAAAAAAAAGGAGTTGGAAAGAGAAGAAGGTTTCCATTGTTCACACTTTAAAAAGAAAAATGATAAATCTGAGTTGTAACTTTAAACAGCCATAACTTTTGACTCGGGTATCGAAAGGTGTATTATAATATATGAATTCGAAGCTCGTAACGATTCCTAGAATCCTAGCATACCTTGCCGTAGAACCACCTTTTTAGATATCAAATTCCACCGTTTAAATCATCTACCGAGGGTTTAAAATTTTGGTCACACCTATTCCGTTTTATTTCCTTCCGGTTTTGTTCATTGCAACTATAACGAAGATTATGGTGCCGACCTGGAGTGTGTTTAAAAATATTCTAAAGATTCTCAATATCCACCAAATATTTTAAAGATCATACAAATATTCTCAGGATCCTTCAAAAGGGATTGTGAAATTATTTTTGAAAGCAATTAGTTTTGTTTTTTTTAGTTATTAGCTTTTTAAGTTTAGCGATTTTATTTTTAGTTAATTGTTAAATTTTGTTTGTATTATTTATCATAAGTATTAATAAGCTTTTATTCTTTAAGGATGCATTATGCACAATTCAAATAAAAATAGCCCCACAAAAGTTGCATTACGTCTAGGGTTTTGTTGCTTATGGTAGAAAATAGCAGCTTTCTGATGGCGGAAGAACTCATATCATTAATGATAATATTTTTTAGGAATATTGTTTCTTTTCTTTTTGGTGTTCTTAATTGAATGTATGAATTGGAATAACAAAGGAAGTGATCATCCTTGGTGGCATGTTAATGTTAAGGTTTTATATACTTGTTGAATTTTAATCTTAGGAGTTTGTTTCGTAGTTCTCTTTGAAATAATTGTATTTTCTTCTTTATTTGTAATTTCATGTTCAAGAAATCTTTGTTCTTCATAAAAAAATGGAGTTGGAAAGAGAAGAAGGGTTCTACTGTTCACACTTTAAAACGAAAAATGATAAATTGAAGTTGTAACTTTAAACAACCATAGTTTTAACTGGGGTATCGAAAGGAGTATTATAATATATGAAATCAAAGCTTGTAACGATTCCTAGAATCCTAGCATGCCTTGCAATAGAACCCCCTTTTGCGAACTCAAATTCCACCGTTTAAATCACATATGGAGGGTTTAAAATTTTGGTCGCATCTATTCCGTTTTATTTACTTCCGGTTTTCTTCATTGCAACCATAACAGAGATTATGGTGCCGACCAAGAGTGTGTTAAAAAATATTGTAAAGATTCTCAATATCCACCTAATATTCTCAAGATCTTAAAAATATTCTCAAGATCCTTCACAAGGGATTGTGAAATTATTTTTGAAAGCAATTTAGTTTTGTTTTTTTTAATTATGGGCGTTTTACGTTTAGCGATTTTATATTTAGTGAATTGTGAAATTTTATTTTTCTTATTTATCATAAGTATTTATATGGTTTTATTCTTTAAGGATGCATTATGCACAATTCACAACAAAATAGCCCCACAAAATGGCATTTTGTCTTGGGTTTTGTTGCTTATGATAGAAAACAGTAGCCTTCTCATGGCGGAAGAACTCATATCATTAATGATAATCTTTTTTAGGAAGATTGTTTCTTTTCTTTCAGGCGTTCTTAATTGAATGTCTGAAATCGAATAATCAAAGGAAGTGATCATCCTTGATGGCATTTTAATGTTGAGGTTTTATGGACATTTTGATGTTATTTTCATCTTTGGAGTTCGTTAGGTAGTTCTCTTTGAAATAATTGTATCTTCTTCTTCATTTGTAATTTCATGTTCAACAAATCTTTGTTCTTAATAAAAAAAGGAGTTGGAAAGAGAATAAGGGTTCTGCAGTTCACACTTTAAAAAGAAAAATGATAAATCGGAGTTATAATTTAAACAACCATAACTTTTGACTCGAGTATCGAAAGGAGTATTATAATATATGAAATTAAAGCTCGTAACAATTCCTAGAATATTAGCATGCCTTGCGATAGAACCCCATTTTGTGAATTCAAGTTCCACCGTTTAAATCACCTACCGAGGTTTTAAAATTTTGGTCGTACCTATTTCGTTTTATTTACTTCCAGTTTTTTTCATTGCAACTATAACGGAGATTATGGTGCCGACCAAGAGTGTGTTTAAAAATATTATAAAGATTCTCAATATCCACCAAATATTCTCAAGATCATACAAATATTCTCAAGATCCTTCACAAGGGATTGTGAAATTATTTTTGAAAGCAATTAGTTTTGTTTTTTTAGTTATGGGCGTTTTTTGTTTAGCGATTTTATTTTTAGTGAATTGTGAAATTTTATTTGTCTTATTTATCATAAGTATTTATATGTTTTTATTCTTTAAGGATGCATTATGCACAATTCACAACAAAATAGCCCCACAAAATTGCATTTTGTGTTGGGTTTTGTTGCTTATGATAGAAAACACCAGCCTTCTCATGGCGGAAGAACTCATATCACTAATGATAATATTTTTTAGGAAGATTGTTTCTTTTCTTTCAGGCGTTCTCAATTGAATGTCTGAAATCTAATAATCAAAGGAAGTGATCATCCTTGGTGGCATCTTAATGTTGAGGTTTTATCGACTTGTTGATGTTATTTTCATCTTTGGAGTTCATTAGGTAGTTCTCTTTGAAATAATTGTATCTTCTTCTTCATTTGTATTTTCATGCTCAACAAATCTTTGTTCTTAATAAAAAAAAAGGAGTTGGAAAGAGAATAAGTGTTCTGCTGTTCACACATTAAAAAGAAAAATGATAAATCGTAGTTGTAACTTTAAACAACCATAACTTTTGACTCGGGTATCGAAAGGAGTATTATAATATATGAAATGGAAGCTCATAACTATTCCTAGAATCCTAGCATGCCTTGCAATAGAACCCCTTTTTGCGAACTCAAATTCCACCGTTTAAATCACCTACGGAGGGTTTAAAATTTTGGTCGCACCTATTACGTTTTATTTAGTTCCGATTTTGTTCATTGCAACCATAACGGAGATTATGGTGCCGACCAAGAGTGTGTTTAAAAATATTCTAAATATTCTCAATCTCCACCAAATATTTTAAAGATCATACAAATATTCTCAGGATCCTTCAAAAAGGATTGTGAAATTATTTTTGAAAGCAATTAGTTTTGTTTTTTTTAGATATTAGCTTTTTAAGTTTAGCGATTTTATATGCTTTTATTCTTTAAGGATGCATTATGCACAATTCACAACAAAATAGCCCCACAAAATTGTATTTTGTCTTGGGTTTTGTTGCTTATGATAGAAAACAGCAGCCTTCTCATGCCGGAAGAACTCATATCATTAATGATAATCTTTTTTAGGGAGATTGGTTCTTTTTTTTGGGCTTTCTTAATTGAATGTCTGAATTAGAATTATCAAAGGAAGTGATCATCCTTGGTGGCATCTTAATGTTGAGGTTTTATGGACTTATTGATGTTATTTTCATCTTTGGAGTTCATTTTGTTAGTTCTGTTTGAAATAATTGCATCTTCTTCTTCATTTGTAATTTCATGTTCAACAAGTATTTGTTCTTAATAAAAAAAAAAGAGTTGGAAAGAGAAGAAGGGTTCTGCTGTTCACACTTTAAAAAGAAAAATGATAAATCGGAGTTGTAACTTTAAACAACCATAACTTTTGACTCGGGTATCGAAAGGAGTATTATAATATATGAAATCGAAGATCGTAACGATTCCTAGAATCCTAGCATGCCTTGAAATAGAACCCCCTTTTGAAAACTCAAATTCCACCATTTAAATCACCTATGGAGGGTTTAAAATTTTGGTAGCACCTATTCCGTTTTATTTACTTCCGGTTTTGTTCATTGCAACCATAACAGAGATTATGGTGCCGACCAAGAGTGTGTTTAAAAATATTCTAAAGATTCTCAATATCCACCTAATATTCTCAAGATCTTAAAAATATTCTCAGGATCCTTCACAAGGGATTGTGAAATTATTTTTGAAAGCAATTTAGTTTTGTTTTTTTTAATTATGGGCGTTTTACGTTTAGCGATTTTATTTTTAGTGAATTGTGAAATTTTATTTGTCTTATTTATCATAAGTATTTATATACTTTTCTTCTTTAAGGATGCATTATGCACAATTCACAACAAAATAGCCCCACAAAATTGCATTTTGTCTTGGGTTTTGTTGCTTATGATAGAAAACAGTAGCTTTCTCATGGCGGAAGAACTCATATCATTAATGATAATCTTTTTTAGGAAGATTGTTTCTTTTCTTTCTGGCGTTCTTAATTGAATGTTTGAATTTGAATAAGCAAAGGAAGTGGTCATCCATGGTGGCATCTTAATGTTGAGGTTTTATGGACTTGTTGATGTTATCTTCATCTTTGGAGTTCGTTTTGGTAGTTCTCTTTGAAATAATTGCACCTTCTTCTTCATTTGTAATTTCATGTTCAACAAGTCTTTGTTCTTAATAAAAAAAAGGAGTTGGAAAGAGAAGAAGGGTTCTGCTGTCCACACTTTAAAAAGAAAAATGATAAATCGGAGTTGTAACTTTAAACAACCATAACTTTTGACTCGAGTATCCAAAGGAGTATTATAATATATGAAATCGAAGATCGTAACGATTCCTAGAATCCTAGCATGCCTTGCAATAGAACCCTATTTTGAAACCTCAAGTTCCACCTATTAAATCACCTATGGAGGGTTTAAAATTTTGATCGCACCTATTCCGTTTTATTTGCTTACGGTTTTGTTCATTGCAACCATAACGGAGATTATGGTGCCGACCAAGAGTGTGTTTAAAAATATTCTAAAGATTCTCAATATCCACCTAATATTCTCAAGATCATAAAAATATTCTTAGGATCCTTCACAAGGGATTGTGAAATTATATTTGAAAGCAATTAGTTTTGTTTTTTTTAGTTATGGGCATTTTACGTTTACCGATTTTATTTTTAGTGAATTGTGCAATTTTATTTGTATTATTTATCATTAGTATTTATATGCTTTTATTCTTTAAGGATGCATTATGCACAATTCACAACAAAATAGCCCCACAAAATTGCATTTTGTCTTGGGTTTTGTTGCTTATGATAAAAAACAGTAGCTTTCTCATGCGGGAAGAACTCATATCATTAATGGCAATCTTTTTTAGGAAGATTGTTTCTTTTCTCTCTGGCGTTCTTAATTGAATGTCTAAATGCGAATAATCAAAGGAAGTGATCATCCTTGGTTGCATCTTAATGTTGAGGTTTTATAGACTTGTTGATGTTATTTTCATCTTTGGAGTTCGTTTTGGTACTTCTCTTTGAAATAATTACATCTTCTTCTTCATTTGTAATTTCATGTTCAACAAGTCTTTGTTCTTAATAAAAAAAAAGGAGTTGGAAAGAGAAGAAGGGTTCTGCTGTTCACACTTTAAAAAGAAAAATGATAAATCGGAGTTGTAACTTTAAACAACCATAACTTTTGACTCGAGTATCGAAAGGAGTATTATAATATATGAAATCTAAGATCATAACGATTCCAAGAATCCTAGCATGCCTTGCGCTAGAAACCCTTTTTGCGAACTTAAATTCCATCGTTTAAATCACCTACGGAGGGTTTAAAATTTTAGTCGCACCTAGTCCGTTTTATTTACTTCCGGTTTTGTTCATTGCAACCATAACGGAGATTATGGTGCCGACCAAGAGTGTGTTTAAAAATATTCTAAAGATTCTCAATATCCACCTAATATTCTCAAGATCATAAAAATATTCTTAGGATCCTTCACAAGGGATTGTGAAATTATATTTGAAAGCAATTAGTTTTGTTTTTTTTAGTTATGGGCTTTTTACGTTTAGCGATTTTATTTTTACTAAATTGTGAAATTTTATTTGTCTTATTTATCATGAGTATCTATATGCTTTTATTCTTTAACGATGCATTATGCACAATTCACAATAAAATAGCCCCACAAAAGTTGCATTACGTCTAGGGTTTTGTTTCTTATAATAGAAAATAGTAGCCTTCTGATAGCGGAAGAACTCATATCATTAATGATAAACTTTTTTAGGAAGATTGTTTCTTTTCTTTTCGGCGTTCTTAAATGAATGTCTGAAATCGAATAATCAAAGGAAGTGATCATCCTTGGTGGCATCTTAATGTTGAGGTTTTATGGACTTGTGGATGTTATCTTCATCTTTGGAGTTCGTTTGGTAGTTCGCTTTGAAATAATTGCATCTTCTTATTCATTTGTAATTTCATGTTCAAAAAGTCCTTGTTCTTAATAAAAAAAAAGGAGTTGGAAAGAGAAGAAGGGTTCTGCTGTTCACACTTTAAAAAGAAAAATGATAAATTGGAGTTGTAATTTTAAACAACCATAACTTTTGACTCGGGTATCGAGAGGAGTATTATAATATATGAAATCGAAGATCATAACGATTCCTAGAATCCTAGCATGCCTTGCGCTATAACCCCCTTTTGCGAACTCAAATTCCACCGTTTAAATCACCTACGGAGGGTTTAAAATTTTGGTCGCACCAAGTCCGTTTTATTTACTTCCGGTTTTGTTAATTGCAACCATAATGGAGATTATGGTGCCGACCAAGAGTGTGTTTAAAAATATTCTAAAGATTCTCAATATCCACTTAATATTCTAAAGATCATAAAAATATTCTCAGGATCCTTCACAAGAGATTGTGAAATTATTTTTGAAAGCAATTAGTTTTGTTATTTTTAGTTATAGGCGTTTTACGTTTTACGTTTAGCGATTTTATTTTTAGTGAATTGTGAAATTTCATTTTTCTTATTTAGCATAAGTATTTATAAGCTTTTATTCTTTAAGGATGCATTATGCCCAATTCACAACAAAATAGCCCCACAAAAATGCATTTTGTCTTGGGTTTTGTTGCTTATGATAGAAAACAGCAGCCTTCTCATGGCGGAAGAACTCATATCATTAATGATAATCTTTTTTAGGAAGATTGTTTCTTTTCTTTTTGGTGTTCTTAATTGAATGTTTGAATTCAAAAAATCAAAGGAAGTGATCATCCTTGGTGGCATCTTAATGTGTAGGTTTTATAGACTTGTTGATGTTATTTTCATCTTTGGAGTTCATTTTGGTAGTTGTCTTTGAAATAATTGCATCTTCTTCTTCATTTGTAATTTCATGTTCAACAAGTCTTTGTTCTTAATAAAAAAAAGGAGTTGGAAAGAGAAGAAGGGTCCTACTGTTCCCACTTTAAAAAGAAAAATGATAAATCGGAGTTGTAACTTTAAATAACCATAACTTTTGACCCGGGTTTCGAAAGGAGTATTATAATTTATGAAATAGAAGCTTGTAACGATTCATATAATCCTAGCATGCCTTGCGCTAGAACCCCCTTTTTAGAACTCAAATTCCACCGTTTAAATCATCTACCGAGGTTTTAAAATTTTGGTCGCATCTATTCCGTTTTATTTACTTCCGGTTTTGTTCATTGCAACAATAACGGAGATTATGGTGCCGACCAAGAGTATGTTTAAAAATATTATAAAGATTCTCAATATCTTCCAAATATTCTCAAGATAATGCAAATATTCTCAGGATTCTTCACAAGGGATTGTGAAATTATTTTCGAACGCAATTAGTTTTGTTTTTTTTAGTTATGGGCGTTTTATGTTTAGTGATTATATTTTTAGTAAATTGTGAAATTTTATTTGTCTTA
Source organism: Hippophae gyantsensis (assembly GCA_030763125.1). Classification (NCBI taxonomy): domain Eukaryota; kingdom Viridiplantae; phylum Streptophyta; class Magnoliopsida; order Rosales; family Elaeagnaceae; genus Hippophae; species Hippophae gyantsensis. Next base: position 30,396,822 of record CM061032.1, read on the forward strand.
TTTATCATGAGTATCTATATGCTTTTATTCTTTAACGATCCATTATGCACAATTCACAATAAAATAGCCCTATAAAAGTTGCATTACGTCTAGGGTTTTGATGCTTATGATAGAAAACAGCAGCCTTCTGATGGCGGAAGAACTCATATCATTAATGATAATCTTTTTTAGGAAGATTGTTTCTTTTCTTTTTGGCTTTCTTAATTGAATGTTTGAATTCAAAAAATCAAAGGAAGTGATCATCCTTGGTGGCATCTTAATGTGTAGGTTTTATGGACTTGTTGATGTTATTTTCATCTTTGGAGTTCGTTTTGGTAGTTCTCTTTGAAATAATTGCATCTTCTTCTTCATTTGTAATTTCATGTACAACAAGTCTTTGTTCTTAATAAAAAAAAGGAGTTGGAAAGAGAAGAAGGGTTCTGCTGTTCACCCTTTAAAAAGAAAAATGATAAATCGGAGTTGTAACTTTAAACAACCATAACTTTTGACTCGGGTATCGAAAGGAGTTTTATAATATATGAAATCGAAGATCGTAACGATTCCTAGAATCCTAGCATGCCTTCCGCTAGAACCCTCTTTTGCGAACTCAAATTCCACCGTTTAAATCACCTACGGAGGGTTGAAAATTTTGGTTGCACATATTCCATTTCATTTACTTCCGGTTTTGTCCATTGCAACTATAACGGAGATTATGGTTCCAACCAAGAGTATGTTTAAAAATATTATAAATATTCTCAATATCTACCAAATATTCTCAAGATAATGCAAATATTCTCAGGATCCTTCACAAGGGAATGTGAAATTATTTTCGAACGCAATTAGTTTTGTTTTTTTTTAGTTATGGGCTTTTTATGTTTAGCGATTTTATTTTTAGTAAACTGTGAAATTTTATTTGTCTTATTTATCACGAGTATCTATATGCTTTTATTCTTTAACGATGCATTATGCACAATTCACAATAAAATAGCCCCACAAAAGTTGCATTACGTCTAGGGTTTTGTTGCTTATAATAGAAAACAACAGCCTTCTGATAGCGAAAGAACTCATATCATTAATGATAATCTTTTTTAGGAAGATTATTTCTTTTCTATTTGGCGTTCTTAATTGAATGTTTGAATTCAAATAATCAAAGGAAGTAATCATCCTTGATGGCATCTTAATGTTGAGGTTTTATGGACTTGTTGATGTTATTTTCATCTTTGGAGTTCGTTTGGTAGTTCTCTTTGAAATAATTGCATCTTCTTCTTCATTTGTAATTTCATGTTCAACAAGTCTTTTTTCTTAATAAAAAAAAGGAGTTGGAAAGAGAAGAAGGGTTTTGTAGTTCACACTTTAAAAAGAAAAATGATAAATCGTAGTTGTAACTTTAAACAACCATAACTTTTGACTCGGGTATCGAAAGAAGTATTATAATATATGAAATCGAAGCTCGTAACGATTGCTAGAATCCTAGCATGCCTTGCACTAGAAACCCCTTTAGCGAACTCAAATTCGACCGTTTAAATCACCTACGGAGGGTTTAAAATTATGCTCGCACCTATTCGGTTTTATTTACTTCCGATTTTGTTCATTGCAACCATAACGGAAATTATGGTGCCGACCAAGAGTGTGTTTAAAAATATTCTAAAGATTCTCAATATCCACCTAATATTCTCAACATCATAAAAATATTCTCAGGATCCTTCACAAGGGATTGTGAAATTATTTTTGAAAGCAATTAGTTTTGTTTTTTTTAGTTATGGGCGTTTTACGTTTAGCGATTTTATTTTTAGTGAATTGTGAAATTTTATTTGTCTTATTTATCATAAGTATTTATATGCTTCTATTATTTAAGGATGAATTATGCACAATTCACATAAAATAGCCCCACAAAAGTTGCATTACGTCTAGGGTTTGGTTGCTTATGATTGAAAACAACAGCCTTCTGATGGCGGAAGAACTTATATCATTAATTATAATCTTTTTTAGGAAGATTGTTTCTTTTCTTTCAGATGTTCTTAATTGAATGTCTGAAATCAAATAATCAAAGGAAGTGATCATCCTTGATGGCATCTTAATATTGAGGTTTTATGGACTTTTTGATGTTATTTTCATCTTTGGAGTTCGTTAGGTAGCTCAATTTGCAATAATTGTATATTCTTCTTCATTTGTAATTTCATGTTCAACAAATATTTGTTCATAATAAAAAAAAAGGAGTTGGAAAGAGAATAAGGGTTATGCAGTTCACACTTTAAAAAGAAAAATGATAAATCGGAGTTGTGACTTTAAACAACCATAACTTTTAACTCGGGTATCGAAAGGAGTATTATAATATTTGAAATCGAAGCTCGTAACGATTCCTAGAATCCTAGCATGCCGTGCAATAGAACCCTATATTGCGAACTCAAATTCCACCGTTTAAATCACCTACGGAGGGTTTAAAATTTTGGTCACATCTATTCCGTTTTATTTACTTCCGGTTTTGTTTATTGCAACTATAACGGAGATTATTGTGCCGACCAAGAGTGTGTTTAAAAATATTCTAAAGATTCTCAATATCAACCAAATATTCTCAAGATAATGCGAATATTCTCAGGATCCTGCACAAGTGATTGTGAAATTATTTTCGAACGCAATTAGTTTTGTTTTTTTTAGTTATGGGCTTTTTACGTTTAGCAATTTTATTTTTACTAAATTGTGAAATTTTATTTGTCTTATTTATCATGAGTATCTATATGCTTTTATTCTTTAACGATGCATTATGCACAATTCACAATAAAATAGCCCCACAAAAGTTGCATTACGTCTAGGGTTTTGTTGCTTATAATAAAAAATAGCAGCCTTCTGATAGCGGAAGAGCTCATATCATTAATGATAAACTTTTTTAGGAAGATTGTTTGTTTTCTTTCCGGCGTTCTTAATTGAATGTCTGAAATCGAATAATCAAAGGAAGTGATCATCCTTGGTGGCATCTTAATGTTGAGGTTTTATGGACTTGTGGATGTTATCTTCATCTTTGGAGTTCGGTTGGTAGTTCTCTTTGAAATAATTGCATCTTCTTATTCATTTGTAATTTCATGTTCAACAAGTCCTTGTTCTTAATAAAAAAAAAGGAGTTTGAAAGAGAAGATGGGTTCTGCTGTTCACACTTTAAAAAGAAAAATGATAAATTGGAGTTGTAATTTTAAACAACCATAACTTTTGACTCGGGTATCGAGAAGAGTATTATAATATATGAAATCGAAGATCATAACGATTCCTAGAATCCTAGCATGCCTTGCGCTATAACCCCCTTTTGCGAACTAAAATTCCACCGTTTAAATCACCTACAGAGGGTTTAAAATTTTGGTCGCACCTAGTCCGTTTTATTTACTTCCGGTTTTGTTAATTGCAACCATAATGGAGATTCTGGTGCCTACCATGTGTGTGTTTAAAAATATTCTAAAGATTCTCAATATCCACTTAATATTCTAAAGATCATAAAAATATTCTCAGGATCCTTCACAAGAGATTGTGATATTATTTTTGAAAGCAATTAGTTTTGTTATTTTTAGTTATAGGCGTTTTACGTTTAATGATTTTATTTTTAGTGAATTGTGAAATTTTATTTGTCTTATTTATCATAAGTATTTATATGCTTCTATTATTTAAGGATGAATTATGCATAATTCACATAAAATAGCCCCACAAAAGTTGCATTACGTCTAGGGTTTTGTTGCTTATGATTGAAAACAGCAGCCTTTTGATGGCGGAAGAACTCATATCATTAATTATAATCTTTTTTAGGAAGATTGTTCCTTTTCTTTCAGATGTTCTTAATTGAATGTGTGAAATCAAATAATCAAAGGAAGTGATCATCGTTGGTGGCATCTTAATGTTGAGGTTTTATGGACTTTTTGATGTTATTTTCATCTTTGGAGTTCGTTAGGTAGCTCTATTTGAAATAATTGTATATTCTTCTTCATTTGTAATTTCATGTTCAAAAAATATTTGTTCATAATAAAAAAAAAGGAGTTGGAAAGAGAATAAGGGTTATGCAGTTCACACTTTAAAAAGAAAAATGATAAATCGGAGTTGTAACTTTAAACAACCATAACTTTTAACTCGGGTATCGAAAGGAGTGTTATAATATATGAAATCGAAGCTCGTAACGATTCCTAGAATCCTAGCATGCCGTGCAATAGAACCCTATATTGCGAACTCAAATTCCACCGTTTAAATCACCTACGGAGGGTTTAAAATTATGGTCACATATATTCCGTTTTATTTACTTCCGGTTTTGTTCATTGCAACTATAACGGAGATTATTGTGCCGACCAAGAGTGTGTTTAAAAATATTATAAAGATTCTCAATATGCACCAAATATTCTCAAGATCATACCAATATTCTCAGACTCCTTCACAAGGGATTGTCAAATTATTTTCGAACGTAATTAGTTTTGTTTTTTTTAGTTATGGGGTTTTTACGTTTAGCGATTTTATTTTTAGTAAATTGTGAAATTTCATTTGTCTTATTTATCACAAGTATCTATATGCTTTTATTCTTTAACGATGCATTATGCACAATTCACAATAAAATAGCCCCAAAAAAGTTGCATTACGTCTAGGGTTTTGTTGCTTTTAATAGAAAATAGCAGCCTTCTGATAGCGGAAGAACTCATATCATTAATGATAAACTTTTTTAGGAAGATTATTTCTTTTCTTTCCGGCGTTCTTAATTGAATGTCTGAAATCGAATAATCAAAGGAAGTGATCATCCTTGGTGGCATCTTAATGTTGAGGTTTTATGGACTTGTGGATGTTATCTTCATCTTTGGAGTTCGGTTGGTAGTTCTCTTTGAAATAATTGCATCTTCTTATTCATTTGTAATTTCATGTTCAACAAGTCCTTGTTCTTAATAAAAAAAAAGGAGTTTGAAAGAGAAGAAGGGTTCTGCTGTTCACACTTTAAAAAGAAAAATGATAAATTGGAGTTGTAATTTTAAACAACCATAACTTTTGACTCGGGTATCGAGAGGAGTATTATAATATATGAAATCGAAGATCGTAACGATTCCTAGAATCCTAGCATGCCTTGCGCTAGAACCCCCTTTTGCGAACGCAAATTCCACGGTTTAAATCACCTACGGAGGGTTTAAAATTTTGGTCGCACCTATTCCATTTTATTTACTTCCGGTTTGGTTCATTGCAACTATAACGGAGATTATGGTGCCAACCAAGAGTGTGTATAAAAATATTCTAAAGATTCTCAATATCCCCCAAATATTCTAAAGATCATAAAAATATTCTCAGGATCCTTCACAAGAGATTGTGATATTATTTTTGAAAGCAATTAGTTTTGTTATTTTTAGTTATAGGCGTTTTACGTTTAACGATTTTATTTTTAGTGAATTGTGAAATTTTATTTGTCTTATTTATCATAAGAATTTATATGCTTTTATTCTCTAAGGAAGCATTATGCCCAATTCACAACAAAATAGCCCCACAAAAATGCATTTTGTCTTGGGTTTTGTTGCTTATGATAGAAAACAGCAGCCTTCTCATGGCGGAAGAACTCATATCATTAATGATAATCTTTTTTAGGAAGATTGTTTCTTTTCTTTTTGGCTTTCTTAATTGAATGTTTGAATTCAAAAAATCAAAGGAAGTGATCATCCTTGGTGGCATCTTAATGTGTAGGTTTTATGGACTTGTTGATGTTATTTTCATCTTTGGAGTTCGTTTTGGTAGTTCTCTTTGAAATAATTGCATCTTCTTCTTCATTTGTAATTTCATGTACAACAAGTCTTTGTTCTTAATAAAAAAAAGGAGTTGGAAAGAGAAGAAGGGTTCTACTGTTCACACTTTAAAAAGAAAAATGATAAAACCATAACTTTTGACCCGGGTTTCGAAAGGAGTATTATAATTTATGAAATCGAAGCTTGTAACGATTCATATAATCCTAGCATGCCTTGTGCTAGAACCCCCTTTTTAGAACTCAAATTCCATCGTTTAAATCATCTACCGAGGTTTTAAAATTTTGGTCGCATCTATTCCGTTTTATTTACTTACGGTTTTGTTCATTGCAACAATAACGGAGATTATGGTGCCGACCAAGAGTATGTTTAGAAATATTATAAAGATTCTCAATATCTTCCAAATATTCTCAAGTTAATGCAAATATTCTCAGGATTCTTCACAAGGGATTGTGAAATTATTTTCGAACGCAATTAGTTTTGTTTTTTTTAGTTATGGGCTTTTTACGTTTAGCGATTCTATTTTTAGTAAATTGTGAAATTTTAATTGTCTTATTTATCATGAGTATCTATATGCTTTTATTCTTTAACGATGCATTATGCACAATTCGCAATAAAATAGCCCCACAAAAGTTGCATTACGTCTAGGGTTTTGATGCTTATGATAGAAAACAGCAGCCTTCTGATGGCGGAAGAACTCATATCATTAATGATAATCTTTTTTAGGAATATTGTTTCTTTTATTTCCGGCGTTCTTAATTGAATGTCTGAAATAGAATAATCAAAGGAAGTGATCATCCTTGGTGGCATCTTAATGTTGAGGTTTTATGGACTTGTTGATGTTATTTTCATCTTTGGAGTTCGTTTGGTAGTTCTCTTTGAAATAATTGCATCTTCTTCTTCATTTGTAATTTCATGTTCAACAAGTCTTTGTTCTTAATAAAAAAAAGGAGTTGGAAAGAGAAGAAGGGTTCTGCTGTTCACACTTTAAAAAGAAAAATGATAAATCGGAGTTGTAACTTTAAACAACCATAACTTTTGACTCGGGTATCGAAAGGAGTATTATAATATAAGAAATCTAAGCTCGTAACGATTTCTAGAATTCTAGCATGCCTTGCGATAGAACCCCCTTTTGTGAACTCAAATTCCACCGTGTAAATCACCTACTGAAGGTTTAAAATTTTGGTCGCACCTTTTCCATTTTATTTACTTTCGGTTTGGTTCATTCCAACTATAACGGAGATTATGGTTCCAACCAATAGTGTGTTTAAAAATATTCTAAAGATTCTCAATATCTACCAAATATTCTCAAGATCATAAAAATATTCTCAGGATCCTTCACAAGGGATTGTGAAATTCTTTTTGAACGCAATTAGTTTTGTTTTTTTTAGTTATGGGCTTTTTACGTTTAGCGATTTTATTTTTAGTGAATTGTGAAATTTCATTTGTCTTATTTATCATAAGTATTTATATGCTTTTATTCTTTAAGGATGCATTATGCACAATTCACAACAAAAAAGCCCCACAAAAGTTGCATTACGTCTAGGGTTTTGTTGCTTATGATAGAAAACAACAGTCTTCTGATGGCGGAAGAACTCATATCATTAATGATAATCTTTTTTAGGAAGATTGTTTCTTTTCTTTCTAGTGTTCTTAATTGAATTTCTGAATTCGATTAATCAAAGGAAGTGATCATCCTTGGTGGCATCTTAATGTTGAGGTTTTATGGACTTGTTGATGTTATTTTCATCTTTGGAGTTCGTTAGGTAGTTCTCTTTGAAATAATTGTATCTTCTTCTTCATTTGTAATTTCATGTTCAACAAATCTTTGTTCTTAATAAAAAAAGGCGTTGGAAAGAGAATAAGGGTTCTGCAGTTCACACTTTAAAAAGAAAAATGATAAATCGGAGTTGTAACTTTAAACAACCATAACTTTTGACTCGGGTATCGAAAGGAGTATTATAATATATGAAATCAAAGCTCGTAACGATTCCTAGAATCCTAGCATGCCTTGCAATAGAACCCCCTTTTGACAACTCAAATTCCAACGTTTAAATCACCTACCGAGGGTTTAAAATTTTGGTCGCACCTATTCCGCTTTATTTACTTCCGGTTTTGTTCATTGCAACTATAACGGAGATTATGGTGCCGACCAAGAGTGTGTTTAAAAATATTCTAAAGATTCTCAATATCCACCAAATATTCTCAAGATCATAAAAATATTCTCAGGATCCTTCACAAGGGATTGTGAAATTATTTTTGAAAGCAATTAGTTTTGTTTTTTTTAGTTATGGGCGTTTTACGTTTTACGTTTAGCGATTTTATTTTTAGTGAATTGTGAAATTTTATTTGTCTTATTTATCATAAGTATTTATATGCTTTTATTCTTTAAGGATGCATTATGCAAAATTCACAACAAAATAGCCCCACAAAAGTTGCATTACGTCTAGGGTTTTGTTGCTTATGATAGAAAACAGCAGCCTTCTGATGGCGGAAGAACTCATATCATTAATGATAATATTTTCAGGAAGATTGTTTCTTTTCTTTCAGGCGTTCTTAATTGAATGTCTGAATTCGAATAATCAAAGGAAGTGATCATCCTTGGTGGCATCTTAATGTTGAGGTTTCATGGGCTTATTGATGTTATTTTCATCTTTAGAGTTCGTTTGGTAGTTCTCTTTGAAATAATTGCATCTTCTTCTTCATTTGTAATTTCATGTTCAACAAATCTTTGTTCTTAAAAAAAAGGAGTTGGCAAGAAAATAAGGGTTCTGTTGTTAACACTTTAAAAAGAAAAATGATAAATCGGAGTTGTAACTTTAAACAACCATAACTTTTGACTCGGGTATCGAAAGGAGTACTATAATATATGAAATCAAAGCTCGTAACGATTCCTAGAATCATAGCAAGCCTTGCAACAGAACCCCATTTTGTGAACTCAATTTCCACCGTTTAAATCACCTACCGTGGTTTTAAAATTTTGGTCGCACCTATTCCGTTTTATTTACTTCAGGTTTTTTTTATTGCAACTATAACGGAGATTATGGTGCCGACCAAGAGTGTGTTTAAAAAATATTCTAAAGATTCTCAATATCCACCAAATATTCTCAAGATCATAAAAATATTCTGAGGATCCTTCACAAGGGATTGTGAAATTATTTTTGAAAGCAATTAGGTTTGTTTTTTTAGTTATGGGCTTTTTACGTTTAGCGATTTTATTTTTAGTGAATTGTGAAATTTCATTTGTCTTATTTATCATTAGTATTTATATTCTTTTATTCTTTAAGGATGCATTATGCATAATTCATAACAAAATAGCCCCACAAAATTTGTATTATGTCTAGGGTTTTGTTGCTTTTGATAGAAAACGACAGTGTTTTCGCGGCAGAAGAACTCATATCATTAATGATAATATTTTCAGGAAGATTGTTTCTTTTCTTTCAGGCGTTCTTAATTGAATGTCTGAATTCGAATAATCAAAGGAAGTGATCATCCTTTGTGGCATCTTAATGTTTAGGTTTTATGGACTCTTTGATGTTATTTTCATCTTTGGAGTTCGTTTGGTAGTTATCTTTGAAATAATTGTATCTTCTTCTTCATTTGTAATATCATGTTCAAAAAGTCTTTGTTCTTAATAAAAACAGGAGTTGGGAAGTGAAGAAGGGTTATACTGTTCACACTTTAAAAAGAAAAATGATATATCGTCTTGTAACTTTAAACAACCATAACTTTTGACTCGGGTATCGAAAGGAGTACTATAATATATGAAATCAAAGCTCGTAACGATTCCTAGAATCCTAGCATGCGTAGCAATAGAAACCCCTTTTGACAACCTAAATTCCAATGTTTAAATCCCCCCTACTAGAGGAATTAAAATTTTGGTCGCACCTATTCCGATTTATTTACTTCAGGTTTTGTTCATTGCAACTATAACGGAGATTATGGTGCCGACCAAGAGTGTGTTTGAACATATTATAAATATTTTCAATATCCACCAAATATTCTCAAGATCATAAAAATATTCTTAGGATCCTTCACAAGGGATTGTGAAATTATTTTTGAAAGCAATTAGTTTTGTTTTTTTAGTTATGGACTTTTTACGTTTAGCGATTTTATTTTTAGTGAATTGTGAAATTTCATTTGTCTTATTTATCATAAGTATTTATATGCTTTTATTCTTTAAGGATGCATTATGCACAATTCACAACAAAATAGCCCCACAAAAGTTGTATTTAGTCTAGGGATTTGTTGCTTATGAAAGAAAACAACAGCCTTCTGATGGTGAAAGAACTCATATCATTAATGATAATATTTTTTAGGAAGATTGTTTCTTTTCTTTCAGGCGTTCTTAATTGAATGTCTAAAATCGAATAATCAAAGGAAGTGATCATCCTTGGCGGCATCTTAATGTTGAGGTTTAATGGACTTTTTGATGTTATTTTCATCTTTGGAGTTCGTTAGGTAGTTCTCTTGGAAATAATTGTATCTTCTTCTTCATTTGTAATATCATGTTCAACAAATCTTTGTTCTTAATAAAAAAAAGGAGTTGGAAAGAGAATAAGGGTTCTGCAGTTCACACTTTAAAAAGAAAAATGATAAATCGGAGTTGTAACTTTATACAACAATAACTTTTGACTCGGGTATCGAAAGGAGTATTATAATATATGAAATTGAAGATCGTAACGATTCCTAGAATCCTAGCATTCCTCTCACTAGAAGCCCCTTTTGCGAACTCAAATTCCACCGTTTAAATCACCTACGGAGGGTTTAAAATTTTGGTCACACCTATTCCGTTTTATTTACTTCCAGTTTTGTTCATTGCAACCATAACAAAGATTATGGTGCCGACCAAGAGTGTGTTTAAAATTATTCTAAAGATTCTCAATATCCACCTAATATTCTCAAGATCATAAAAATATTCTTAGGTTCCTTCACAAAGGATTGTGAAATTATTTTTGAAGGCAATTAGTTTTGTTTTTTTAGTTATGGGCATTTTACGTTTAGCGATTTTATTTTTAGTGAATTGTGAAATTTTATTTGTATTATTTATCATAAGTATTTATATGCTTTTATTCTTTAAGGATGCATTATGCACAATTCACAACAAAATAGCCCCACAAAATTGCATTTTGTCTAGGGTTTTGTTGCTTATGATAGAAAACAGCAGCCTTCTCATGCCGGAAGAACTCATATCATTAATGATAATCATTTTTAGGAAGATTGTTTCTTTTCTTTCAGGCATTCTTAATTGAATGTCTAAAATCGAATAATCAAAGGAATTGATCATCTTTGATGGCATCTTAATGTTGAGGTTTTATGGACTTTTTGATGTTATTTTCATCTTTGTAGTTCGTTTTGGTAGTTCTCTTTGAAATAATTGTATCTTCTTCTTCATTTGTAATATCATGTTCAACAAATCTTTGTTCTTAATAAAAAAAAGGAGTTGGAAAGAGAATAAGGGTTCTGCTGTTTACAATTTAAAAAGAAAAATGATATATCGGAGTTGTAACTTTATACAACCATAAGTTTTGACTCAGGTATTGAAAGGAGTTTTATAATATATGAAATCGAAGCTCATAACGACTCCTAGAATCCTAGCATGCCTTGCACTAGAACCCCTTTTTACGAGCTCAAATTCCACCTTTAAATCACCTAGCGAGGTTTTTAAATTTTGGTTGCACCTATTCAGTTATATTTACTTCCAGTTTTGTTCATTGCAACTATAACGGAGATTATGGTGCCGACCAAGAGTGTGTTTAAAAATATTATAAAGATTCTCAATATCCACCAAATATTCTCAAGATCATACAAATATTCTTAGGATCCTTCACTAGGGATTGTGAAATTCTTTGTGAATGCAATTAGTTTTGTTTTTTTCAGTTATGGGCTTTTTACGTTTAGCGATTTTATTTTAAGTGAATTGTGAAATTTCATTTGTCTTATATATCATAAGTATTTATATACTTTTATTCTTTAAGGATGCATTATGCACAATTCACAACAAATTAGCAACACAAAATTTGCATTATGTCTAGGGTTTTGTTGCTTATGATAGAAAACAACAGCCTTCTCATGACGGAAGAACTCTTATCATTAATGATAATCTTTTTTAGGAAGATTTTTTCTTTTCTCTCAGGCGTTCTTAATTGAATGTCTGAATTCGAATAATCAAAGGAAGTGATCATCCTTGGTGGCATCTTAATATTAAGGTTTTATGGACTTGTTGATGTTATTTTCATCTTTGGAGTTCGTTAGGAAGTTCTCTTTGAAATAATTGTATCTTCTTCTTCATTTGTAATTTCATGTTCATCAAATCTTTGTTCTTAATAAAAACAGGAGTTGGGAAGTGAAGAAGGGTTATACTGTTCACACTTTAAAAAGAAAAATGATAAATCAGAGTTGTAACTTTAAACCACCATAACTTTTGACTCGGGTATCGAAATGAGTATTATTATATATGAAATTGAAGCTTGTAACGATTCATAGAATCCTAGCATGCCTTGCACTAGAACCCCTTTTTTGAACTCAAATTCCATTGTTTAAATCACCTACCGAGGTTTTAAAATTTTGGTCACACCTATTCCGTTTTATTTACTTCCAATTTTGTTCATTGCAACTATAACGGAGATTATGGTGCCGACCAAGAGTCTATTTAAAAATATTATAAAGATTCTCAATATCTACCAAATATTCTCAAGATCATACAAATATTCTCAGCATCCTTCACAAGGGATTGTGAAATTATTTTTGAAAGCAATTAGTTTTGTTTTTTTAGTTATGGGCTTTTTACGTTCAACGATTTTATTTTTAGTGAATTGTGAAATTTCATTTGTCTCATTCATCATAAGTATTTATATGCTTTTATTCTTTAAGGATGCATTATGCACAATTCACAACAAAATAGCCCCACAAAAGTTACATTACACCTAGGGTTTTGTTGCTTATGATAGAAAACAGCAACCTTCTGATGGCAGAAGAACTCATATCATTAATGATAATCTTTTTAGGAAGATTGTTTATTTTCTTTCAGGAGTTCTTAATTGAATTTCTGAATTCGAATAATCAAAGGGAGTGATCATCCTTGGTGGCATCTTAATGTTGTGGTTTTATGGACTTGTTGATGTTATTTTCATCTTTGGAGTTCGTTAGGTAGTTCTCTTTGAAATAATTGTATCTTCTTCTCCATTTGTAATTTCATGTTCAACAAATCTTTGTTCTTAATAAAAAAAAGGATTTGGAAAGAGAATAAGGGTTCTACAGTTCACACTTTAAAAAAAAAAATAAATCGGAGTTTTAACTTTAAACAACCATAACTTTTGACTCGGGTATCGAAAGGAGTACTATAATATATGAAATCAAAGCTCGTAACGATTCCTAGAATCCTAGCATGCCTTGCAACAGAACCCCATTTTTTGAACTCAATTTCCACCGTTTAAATCACCTACCGAGGTTTTAAAATTTTGGTCGCACCTATTCCGTTTTATTTACTTCTAGTTTTGTTCATAGCAATTAACGGAGATTATGGTGCCGACCAACAGTGTGTTTAAAAATATTCTAAAGATTCTCAATATCCCCCAAATATTCTCAAGATCATAAAAATATTCTCAGGATCGTTCACAAGGGATTGTGAAATTATTTTTGAAAGCAATTAGTTTTGTTTTTTTACTTATGGGCCTTTTACGTTTAGTGATTTTATTTTTAGTGAATTGTGAAATTTCATTTGTCTTATTTATCATAAGTATTTATATGCTTTTATTCTTTAAGGATGCATTATGCACCATTCACAACAAAACAGCCCCACAAAAGTTGCATTACGTCTAGGGTGTTGTTGCTTATCATAGAAAAGAAATTTTCGATGGCGAAGAACTCATATCATTAATGATAATTGTTTTTAGGAAGATTGTTTCTTTTCTTTCAGGCGTTCTTAATTGAATGTCTAATATCAAATAATCAAAGGAAGTGATAATCCTTGGTGGCATCTTAATGATGAGGTTTTATGGACTTGTTGATGTTATTTTCATCTTTGGAGTTCGTTAGGTAGTTCTCTTTGAAATAATTGTATCTTCTTCTTCATTTGTAATTTCATGTTCAACAAATCTTTGTTCTTAATAAAAAAAAGGAGTTGGAAAGAGAATAAGGGTTCTGCAGTTCACACTTTAAAAAGAAAAATGATAAATCGGAGTTGTAACTTTAAACAACCATAACTTTTGACTCGGGTATCGAAAGGAGTATTATAATATATGAAATCAAAGCTCGTAACGATTCCTAGAATCCTAGCATGCCTTGCGATAGAACCCCATTTTGTGAACTCAATTTCCACCGTTTAAATCACCTACCGAGGTTTTAAAATTTTGGTCGCACCTATTCCGTTTTATTTAATTTCGGTTTTGTTCATTGCAACTATAAAGGAGATTATGGTGCCGACCAAGACTGTGTTTAAAAATATTATAAAGATTCTAAATATCCACCAAATATTCTCAAGATCATAAAATATTCTCAGGATCCTTAACAAGGGATTGTGAAATAATTTTTGAACGCAATTAATTTTGTTTTGTTTAGTTATGTGCTTTTTATGTTTGCCGATTTTATTTTTAGTGAATTGGGAAATTTCATTTGTCTTATTTATCATAAGTATTTATATGCTTTTATTCTTTAAGGATGCGTTATGCACAATTCACAACAAAAAGGCTCCACAAAAGTTGCATTAAGTCTAGGGTTTTGTTGCTTATGTTAGAAAACAGCAGTCTTCTGATGGCGAAAGAACTCATATCATTAATGATAAACTTTTTTAAGAAGATTGTTTCTTTTCTTTCAGGCGTTCTTAATTGAATGTCTGAAATTGAATAATCAAAGGAAGTGATCATCCTTGGTGGCATCTTATTGTTGAGGTTTTATTGACTTGTAGATGTTATTTTCATCTTTGGAGTTCCTTAGGTAGTTCTCTTTGAAATTATTGTATCTTCTTCTTCATTTGTAATTTCTTGTTCAACAAATCTTTGTTCTTAATAAAAAAAGGAGTTGGAAAGAGAATAAGGGTTCTGCAGTTCACACTTTTAAAAGAAAAATGATAAATTGGAGTTGTTACTTTAAACAACCATAACTTTTGACTCGGGTATCGAAGGGAGTATTATAATATATGAAATCAAAGCTCGTAACGATTCCTAGAATCCTAGCATGCCTTGCGATAGAAGCCCATTTTGTGAACTCAATTTCCACCATTTAAATCACCTACCGAGGTTTTAAAATTTTGGTCGCACCTATTCCGTTTTATTTACTTCCGGTTTTGTTCATTGCACCTACAACGGAGATAATGGTGCCAACCAAGAGTGTGTTTAAAAATCTTCTAAAGATTCTCAATATCCACCAAATATTCTCAAGATCATAAAAATATTCTCCGGATCGTTCACAAGGGATTGTGAAATTATTTTCGAACGCAATTAGTTTTGTTTGTGAAATTTCATTTGTCTTACTTATCATAAGTATTTATATGCTTCTATTCTTTAAGGATGCATTATGCACAAAATACAACAAAATAGCCCCATAAAAGTTGCATTATGTCTAGGGTTTTGTTGCTTATGATAGAAAACAGCAGCCTTCTGATGGCGGAAGAACTCATATCATTAATGATAATCTTTTTTAGGAAGATTGTTTATTTTCTTTCAGGCATTCTTAATTGAATGACTGAATTCGAATAATCAAAGGAAGTGATCATCCTTGGTGGCATCTTAATGTTGAGGTTTTATGGACTTGTTGATGTTATTTTCATCTTTGGAGTTCGTTAGGTAGTTTTCTTTGAAATAATTGTGTCTTCTTCTTCATTTGTAATTTCATGTTCAACAAATCTTTGTTCTTAATGAAAAAAAGGAGTTGGAAAGAGAATAAGGGTTCTGCAGTTCACACTTTAAAAAGAAAAATGATAAATCGGAGTTGTAACTTTAAACAACCATAACTTTTGACTCGGGTATCGAAAGGAGTATTATAATATATGAAATCAAAGCTCGTAACGATTCCTAGAATCCTAGCATGCCTTGCGATAGAACCCCATTTTGTGAACTCAAGTTCCACCGTTTAAATCACCTACCGAGGTTTTAAAATTTTGGTCGCACCTATTCCGTTTTATTTACTTCCAGTTTTGTTCATTGCAACTATAACGGAGATTATGGTGCCGACCAAGAGTGTGTTTAAAAATATTATAAAGATTCTCAATATCCACCAAATATTCTCAAGATCATAAAAATATTCTCAGGATCGTTCACAAGGGATTGTGAAATTATTTTTGAAAGCAATTAGTTTTGTTTTTTTTAGTTATGGGCTTTTTACGTTTAGCGATTTTATTTTTAGGGAATTGTGAAATTTCATTTGCCTTATTTATCATAAGTATTTATATGCTTTTATTCATTAAGGATGCATTATGCACAATTCACAACAAAATAGCCCCACAAAAGTTGCATTACGCCTAGGGTTTTGTTGCTTATGATAGAAAACAGTAGCCTTCTAATGGCGGAAGAACACATATCATTAATGGTAATCTTTTTTAGGAAGATTTTTTATTTTCTTTCATGCGTTCTTAATTGAATGTATGAATTCGAATAATCAAAGGAAGTGATCATCCTTGGTGGCATATTATTGTTGTGGTTTTATGGACTTGTTGATGTTATTTTCATCTTTGGAGTTCGTTAGGTAGTTCTCTTTGAAATAATTGTATCTTCTTCTTCATTTGTATTTTCATGTTCAACAAATCTTTGTTCTTAATAAAAAAAGGAGTTGGAAAGAGAATAAGGGTTCTGCAGTTCACACTTTAAAAAGAAAAATGATAAATCAGAGTTGTAACTTTAAACAACCATAACTTTTGACTCGGGTATCGAAAGGAGTATAATAATATATGAATTCAAAGCTCGTAACGATTCCCAGAGTCCTAGCATTCCTTGTGATAGAACCCCATTTTGTGAACTCAATTTCCACCGTTTAAATCACCTACCGAGGTTTTAAAATTTTGGTCACACCTATTCTGTTTTATTTACTTCTAGTTTTGTTCATTGCAACTATAACGAAGATTATGGTGCCGACCAAGAGTGTGTTTAAAAATATTATAAAGATTCTCAATATCCACCAAATATTCTCAAGATCATAAAAGTATTCTCAGGATCGTTCACAATGGATTGTGAAATTATTTTTGAAAGCAATTAGTTTGTTATTTTTAGTTATGCGGTTTTTACGTTTAGCGATTTTATTTTTAGTGAATTTTGAAATTTCATTTGTCTTATTTATCATAAGTATTAATAAGCTTTTATTCTTTAACGATGCGTTATGCACAATTCACAACAAAATATCCCTACAAAAGTTACATTACGTCTAGTGCTTTGTTGCTTATGATAGAAAACAGTAGAATTCTGATGGCGGAAGAACTCAAATAATTAATGATAATATTTTTTAGGAAGATTGTTTCTTTTCTTTAGTGTTCTTAATTGAAAGTCTGAATTCGAATAATTGAAGGAACTGATCATCCTTGGTGGCATCTTAATGTTGAGGTTTTATGGACTTGTTGATGTTATTTTCTTATTTGGAGTTCGTTTGGTAGTTCTCTTTGAAATAATTGCATCTTCTTCTTCATTTGTAATTTCATGTTTAACAAATCTTTGTTCTTAATAAAAAAAAGGAGTTGGCAAGAAAATAAGGGTTCTGCAGTTTACACTTTAAAAAGAAAAATGATAAATCGGAGTTGTAACTATAAACAACCATAACTTTTGACTCGGGTATCGAAAGGAGTATTATAATATATGAATTCAAAGCTCGTAACGATTCCTAGAGTCCTAGCATTCCTTGTGATAGAACCCCATTTTGTGAACTCAATTTCCACCGTTTAAATCACCTCCCGAGGTTTTAAAATTTTGGTCGCACCTATTCCGTTTTATTTACTTCAGGTTTTTTTTATTGCAACTATAACGGAGATTATGGTGCCGACCAAGAGTGTGTTTAAAAAATATTCTAAAGATTCTCAATATCCACCAAATATTCTCAAGATCATAAAAATATTCTCGGGATCGTTCACAATGGATTGTGAAATTATTTTTGAAAGCAATTAGTTTTGTTTTTTTAGTTATGGGCTTTTTACGTTCAACGATTTTATTTTTAGTGAATTGTGAAATTTCATTTGTCTCATTCATCATAAGTATTTATATGCTTTTATTCTTTAAGGATGCATTATGCACAATTCACAACAAAATAGCCCCACAAAAGTTACATTACACCTAGGGTTTTGTTGCTTATGATAGAAAACAGCAACCTTCTGATGGCAGAAGAACTCATATCATTAATGATAATCTTTTTTAGGAAGATTGTTTATTTTCTTTCTGGAGTTCTTAATTGAATTTCTGAATTCGAATAATCAAAGGAAGTGCTCATCCTTGGTGGCATCTTAATGTTGAGATTTTATGGACTTGTTGATGTTATTTTCATCTTTGGAGTTCGTTAGGTAGTTCTCTTTGAAATAATTGTATCTTCTTCTTCATTTGTAATTTCATGTTCAACAAGTCTTTGTTCTTAATAAAAAAAAGGAGTTGGAAAGAGAAGAAGGGTTCTGCTGTTCACACTTTAAAAAGAAAAATGATAAATCGGAGTTGTAACTTTAAACAACCATAACTTTTGACTCGGGTATCGAAAGGAGTATTATAATATATGAAATCAAAGCTCGTAACGATTCCTAGAATCCTAGCATGCCTTGCGATAGAACCCCATTTTGTGAACTCAATTTCCACCGTTTAAATCACCTACCGAGGTTTTAAAATTTTGGTCGCACCTATTCCGTTTTATTTACTTCCGGTTTTGTTCATTGCAACTATAACGGAGATTATGGTGCCGACCAAGAGTGTGTTTAAAAATATTATAAAGATTCTCAATATGCACCAAATATGCTCAAGATCATAAAAATATTCTCAGGATCCTTCAAAAGGGATTGTGAAATTATTTTTGAAAGCAATTAGTTTTTTTTAGTTATGGGCTTTTTACGTTTAGCGATTTTATTTTTAGTGAATTGTGAAATTTCATTTGTCTTATTTATCATAAGTATTTATATGCTTTTATTCTTTAAGGATGCATTATGCACAATTCACAACAAAATAGCCCCACAAAAGTTGCATTACGTCTAGGGTTTTGTTGCTTATGATAGAAAACAGCAGCCTTCTGATGGCGGAAGAACTCATATCATTAATGATAATATTTTTTAGGAAGATTGTTTATTTTCTTTCAGGCGTTCTTAATTGAATGTCTGAATTCGAATAATCAAAGGAAGTGATCATCCTTGGTGGCATCTTAATGTTGAGGTTTTATGGACTTGTTGATGTTATTTTCATCTTTGGAGTTCGTTAGGTAGTTCTCTTTGAAATAATTGTATCTTCTTCTTCATTTGTAATTTCATGTTCAACAAATCTTTGTTCTTAATAAAAAAAGGATTTGGAAAGAGAATAAGGGTTCTACAGTTCACACTTTAAAAAGAAAAATGATAAATCAGAGTTTTAACTTTAAACAACCATAACTTTTGACTCGGGTATCGAAAGGAGTACTATAATATATGAAATCAAAGCTCGTAATGATTCCTAGAATCCTAACATGCCTTGCGATAAAACCACATTTTGTGAACTCAAGTTGCACCATTTAAATCACCTACTGAGGTTTTAAAATTTTGGTCGCACCTATTCCGTTTTATTTACTTCCGGTTTTGGTCATTGCAACTATAACGGAGATTATGGTGCCGACCAAGAGTGTGTTTAAAAATATTATAAAGATTCTCAATATCCACCAAATATTCTCAAGAGCATATAAATATTCTCAGGATCCTTCACAAGGGATTGTGAAATTATTTTCGAACGCAATTAATTTTGTTTTGTTTAGTTATGTGCTTTTTACGTTTGCCGATTTTATTTTTAGTGAATTGTGAAATTTCATTTGTCTTATTTATCATAAGTATTTATATGATTTTATTCTTTAAGGATGCATTATGCATAATTCACAACAAAATATCCCCACAAAAGTTGCATTACGTCTAGGGTGTTGTTGCTTATCATAGAAAACAGCAGCCTTCTGATGGCGAAAGAACTCATATCGTTAATGATAATCTTTTTTAGGAAGATTGTTTCTTTTCTTTCAGGCGTTCTTAATTGAATGTATGAAATCGAATAATCAAAGGAAGTGATCATCCTTGGTGGCATCTTAATATTGAGGTTTTATGGACTTGTTGATGTTATATTCATCTTTCGAGTTTGTTAGGTAGTTCTCTTTGAAATAATTGTATCTTCTTCTTCATTTGTAATTTCATGTTCAACAAATATTTGATCTTAATAAAAAAGAAAAGGAGTTGGAAAGAGAAGAAGGGTTCTGCTGTTCACACTTTAAAAAGAAAAATGATAAATCGGAGTTGTAACTTTAAACAACCATAACCTTTCACTCGAGTATCGAAAGGAGTATTATATTATATGAAATCGAAGCTCATAAGGATTCCTAGAATCCTAGAATGCCTTGCAATAGAACCCCTTTTTGCGAACTCAAATTCCACCGTTTAAATCACCTACCGAGGTTTTAAAATTTTGATCGCACCTATTCCGTTTTATTTCCTCCCGATTTTGTTCATTGCAACTATAACGGAGATTATGTTGCCGACCAAGAGTGTGTTTAAAAATATTATAAAGATTCTCAATATCCACCAAATATTCTCAAGATCATACAAATATTATCAGGATCCTTCACAAGGGATTGTGAAATTATTTTTGAAAGCAATTAGTTTTGTTTTTTTAGTTATGGGCTTTTTACGTTTAGTGATTTTATTTTTAGTGAATTGTGAAATTTCATTTGTCTTATTTATCATAAGTATTTATATGCTTTTATTCTTTAAGGATGCATTATGCACAATTCACAACAAAACAGCCCCACAAAAGTTGCATTACGTCTAGGGTGTTGTTGCTTATCATAGAAAACAGTAGCTTTCTGATGGCGAAAGAACTCGTATCATTAATGATAATATTTTTTAGGAAGATTGTTTCTTTTCTTTCAGGCGTTCTTAATTGAATGTATGAAATTGAATAATCAAAGGAAGTGATCATCCTTGGGGGCATCTTAATATTGAGGTTTTATGGACTTGTTGATGTTATTTTCATCTTTGGAGTTCGTTAGGTAGTTCTCTTTGAAATAATTGTATCTTCTTCTTCATTTGTAATTTCATGTTCAACAAGTTTTGTTCTTAATAAAAAAAAAGGAGTTGGAAAGAGAAGAAGGGTTCTGCTGTTTACAATTTAAAAAGAAAAATGATAAATCGGAGTTGTAACTTTAAACAACCATAACTTTTGACTCGGGTATCGAAAGGAGTATTATAATATATGAATTCAAAGCTCGTAACGATTCCTAGAGTCCTAGCATTCCTTGTGATAGAACCCCATTTTGTGAACTCAATTTCCACCGTTTAAATCACCTCCCGAGGTTTTAAAATTTTGGTCGCACCTATTCCGTTTTATTTACTTCCGGTTTTGTTCATTGCAACTATAACGGAGATTATGGTGCCGACCAAGAGTGTGTTTAAAAATATTAGAAAGATTCTCAATATCTACCAAATATTCTCAAGATCATAAAAATATTCTCAGGATCCTTCACAAGGGATTGTGAAATTCTTTTTGAAAGCAATTAGTTTTGTTTTTTTTAGTTATGGGCTTTTTACGTTTAGCGATTTTATTTTTAGTGAATTGTGAAATTTCATTTGTCTTATTTATCATAAGTATCTATATACTTTTATTCTTTAAGGATGCATTATGCACAATTAACAACAAAATAGCCCCACAAAATTGCATTTTGTCTTGGGTTATGTTGTTTATGATAGAAAATAGTAGCCTTCTCATGGCGGAAGAACTCATATCATTAATGATAATCTTTTTTGGGAAGATTGTTTCTTTTCTTTCAGGCATTCTTAATTGAATGTCTAAAATCGAATAATCAAAGGAAGTGATCATCCTTGATGGCATCTTAATGTTGAGGTTTTGTGGACTTTTTGATGTTATTTTCATCTTTGTAGTTCGTTTTGGTAGTTGTCTTTGAAATAATTGTATCTTCTTCTTCATTTGTAATATCATGTTCAACAAATCTTTGTTCTTAATAAAAAAAAAGGAGTTGGAAAGAGAATAAGGGTTCTGGAGTTCACACTTTAAAAAGAAAAATGATAAATCGGAGTTGTAACTTTAAACAACCATAACTTTTGACTCGGGTATCGAAAGGAGTATTATAATAAATGAAATCGAAGCTCGTAACGATTCATAGAATCCAAGCATGCCTTGTGATAGAACCCCATTTTGTGAACTCAAATTCCACCGTTTAAATCACCTACGGAGGGTTTAAAATTTTGGTCACACCTATTCCGTTTTATTTACTGCAAGTTTTGTTCATTGCAACCATAACGCAGATTATGGTGCCGACCAAGACTGTGTTTAAAATTATTCTAAAGATTCTCAATATCCACCTAATATTCTCAAGATCATAAAAATATTCTTAGGTTCCTTCACAAGGGATTGTGAAATTATTTTTGAAAGCAATTAGTTTTGTTTTTTTAATTATGGGCATTTTACGTTTAGCGATTTTATTTTTAGTGAATTGTGAAATTTTATTTGTATTATTTATCATAAGTATTTATATGCTTTTATTCTTTAAGGATGCATTATGCACAATTCACAACAAAATAGCCCCACAAAATTGCATTTTGTCTTGGGTTTTATTGCTTATGATAGAAAACAGCAGCTTTCTCATGGCGAAAGAGCTCATATCATTAATGATAATCTTTTTGAGGGAATTGGTTCTTTTCTTTGGGCTTTCTTAATAGAATGTCTGAATTCGAAATATAATAGGAAATGATCATCCTTGGTGGCATCTTAATGTTGAGGTTTTATGGACTTGTTGATGTTATTTTCATCTTTGGAGTTCGTTTTGGTAGTTCTCTTTGAAATAATTGTATCTTCTTCTTCATTTGTAATTTCATGTTCAACAAGTTTTGTTCTTAATAAAAAAAAAGGAGTTGGAAAGAGAAGAAGGGTTCTGCTGTTTACAATTTAAAAAGAAAAATGATATATCGGAGTTGTAACTTTAAACAACCATAACTTTTGACTCGGGTATCGAAAGGAGTATTATAATATATGAAATCAAAGCTCGTAACGATTCCTAGAATCTTAGCATTCCTTGCGGTAGAACCCTATTTTGTGAACTCAATTTCCACCCTTTAAATCACGTACTGAGGTTTTAAAATTTTGGTCGCACCTATTCCATTTTAGTTACTTCCAATTTTGGTCATTGCAACTATAACGGAGATTATGGAGCCGACAAAGAGTGTGTTTAAAAACATTATAAAGATTCTCAATATCCACCAAATATTCTCAAGATCATAAAAATATTCTCACGATCGTTCACAAGGGATTGTGAAATTATTTTTGAAAGCAATTAGTTTTGTTTTTTTTGAGTTATGGGCTTTTTACGTTTAGCGATTTTATTTTTAGGGAATTGTGAAATTTCATTTGTCTTATTTATCATAAGTATTTATATGCTTTTATTCTTTAAGGATGCATTATGCACAATTCACAACAAAATAGCCCCACAAAAGTTGCATTACGTCTAGGGTTTTGTTGCTTATGATAGAAAACAGCAGCCTTCTGATGGCGGAAGAACTCATATCATTAATGATAATCTTTTTTAGGAAGATTGTTTCTTTTCTTTCTAGTGTTCTTAATTGAATGTCTTAATTCGAATAATCGAAGGAAGTGATCATCCTTGGTGGCATCTTAATGTTGAGGTTTTATGGACTTGTTGATGTTATTTTCATCTTTGGAGTTCGTTAGGTAGTTCTCTTTGAAATAATTGTATCTTCTTCTTCATTTGTAATTTCATGTTCAACAAATCTTTGTTCTTAATAAAAAAAAGGAGTTGGCAAGAAAATAAGGGTTCTGCAGTTTACACTTTAAAAAGAAAAATGATAAATCGGAGTTATAACTTTAAACAACTATAACTTTTAACTCGAGTATCGACAAGAGTATTATAATATATGAAACCAAATCTCATAATGATTCCTAGAATATTAGCATGCCTTGCGATAGAACCCCATTTTGTGAACTCAAGTTCCACCGTATAAATCACCTACCGAGGTTTTAAAATTTTGGTCGCACCTATTCCGTTTTATTTACTTCCGGTTTTGTTCATTGCAACTATAACGGAGATTATGGTGCCGACCAAGAGTGTGTTTAAAAATATTATAAAGATTCTAAATATCCACCAAATATTCTCAGGATCCTTCACAAGGGATTGTGAAATTATTTTCGAACGCAATTAGTTTTGTATTTTTAGTTATGGGATTTTTACATTTAGCGATTTTATTTTTAGTAAATTGTGAAATTTCATTTGTCTTATTTACCACAAGTATCTATATGCTTTTATTCTTTAAGGATGCATTATGCACAATTCACAATAAAATAGCCCCACAAAAGTTGCATTACGTCTTGGGTTTTATTGCTTATGATAGAAAACAGCAGCCTTCTGATGGCGGAAGAACTCAAATCATTAATGATAATCTTTTTTAGGAAGATTGTTTCTTTTCTTTCAGGCGTTCTTAATTGAATGTCTGAAATTGAATAATCAAAGGAAGTGATCATCCTTGGTGGCATCTTATTGTTGAGGTTTTATTGACTTGTAGATGTTATTTTCATCTTTGGAGTTCCTTAGGTAGTTCTCTTTGAAATTATTGTATCTTCTTCTTCATTTGTAATTTCTTGTTCAACAAATCTTTGTTCTTAATAAAAAAAGGAGTTGGAAAGAGAATAAGGGTTCTGCAGTTCACACTTTAAAAAGAAAAATGATAAATCAGAGTTGTAACTTTAAACAACCATAACTTTTGACTCGGGTATCGAAAAGAGTATTATAATATATGAAATCAAAGCTCGTAACGATTCCTAGAATATTTGCATGCCTTGCAGTAGAACTCCATTTTCTGAACTCAATTTCCACTTTTTAAATCACCTACCGAGGTTTTAAAATTTTGGTCGCACCTATTCTGTTTTATTTACTTCCGGTTTTGTTCATTGCAACTATAACGGAGATTATGGTGCCGACCAAGAGTGTGTTTAAAAATATTAAAAAGATTCTCAATATCTACCAAATATTCTCAAGATCATAAAAATATTCTCAGGATCCTTCACAAGGGATTGTGAAATTATTTTTGAAAGCAATTAGTTTTGTTTTTTTTTAGTTATGGGCTTTTTACGTTTAGCGATTTTATTTTTAGTAAATTGTGAAATTTCATTTGTCTTATTTACCACAAGTATCTATATGCTTTTATTCTTTAAGGATGCATTATGCACAATTCACAATAAAATAGCCCCACAAAAGTTGCATTACGTCTTGGGTTTTATTGCTTATGATAGAAAACAGCAGCCTTCTGATGGCGGAAGAACTCAAATCATTAATGATAATCTTTTTTAGGAAGATTGTTTCTTTTCTTTCAGGCGTTCTTAATTGAATGTCTAAAATCGAATAATCAAAGGAAGTGATCATCCTTGATGGCATCTTAATGTTGAGGTTTTATGGACTTTTTGATGTAATTTTCATCTTTAGAGTTATTTAGGTAGTTCTCTTTGAAATAATTGTATCTTCTTCTTGATTTGTAATTTCATGTTCAAAAAATCTTTGTTCTTAAAAAAAAAGGAGTTGGAAAGAGAATAAGGGTTCTGCAGTTCACACTTTAAAAAGAAAAATGATAAATCGGAGTTGTAATTTAAACAACCTGAACTTTTGACTCGAGTATCGACAAGAGTATTATAATATATGAAATCAAATCTCATAATGATTCCTAGAATATTAGCATGCCTTGCGATAGAACCCCATTTTGTGAACTCAAGTTCCACCGTTTAAATCACCTACCGAGGTTTTAAAATTTTGGTCGCACCTATTCCGTTTTATTTACTTCCGGTTTTGTTCATTGCAACTATAACGGAGATTATGGTGCCGACCAAGAGTGTGTTTAAAAATATTATAAAGATTCTCAATATCCACCAAATATTCTCAAGATCATACAAATATTCTCAGGATCCTTCACAAGGGATTGTGAAATTATTTTTGAAAGCAATTAGTTTTGTTTTTTTTAGTTATGGGCTTTTTACGTTTAGCGATTTTATTTTTAGTGAATTGTGAAATTTCATTTGTCTTATTTATCATAAGTATTTATATGCTTTTATTCTTTAAGGATGCATTATGCACAATTCACAACAAAATAGCCCCACAAAATTGCATTTTGTCTTGGGTTTTGTTGCTTATGATAGAAAACAGCAGCCTTCTGATGGCGGAAGAACTGATATCATTAATGATAATCTTTTTAGGAAGATTGTTTCTTTTCTTTCAGGCGTTCTTAATTGAATGTCTGAATTCGAATAATCAAAGGAAGTGATCATCCTTGGTGGCATCTTAATGTTGAGGTTTTATGGACTTGTTGATGTTATTTTCATCTTTGGAGTTCGTTAGGTAGTTCTCTTTGAAATAATTGTATCTTCTTCTTCATTTGTAATTTCATGTTCAACAAATCTTTGTTCTTAATAAAAAAAAGGAGTTGGAAAGAGAATAAGGGTTCTGCAGTTCACACTTTAAAAAGAAAAATGATAAATCGGAGTTGTAACTTTAAACAACCATAACTTTTGACTCGGGTATCGAAAGGAGTATTATAATACATGAAATCGAAGCTCGTAAAAATTCATAGAATCCTAGAATGCCTTGCAATAGAACCCCATTTTGCGAACTCAAATTCCACCGTTTAAATAACCTACGGAGGGTTTAAAATTTTGGTTGCACCTATTACATTTTATTTCCTTCCGGTTTGGTTCATTGCAACTATAACGGAGATTATGGTGCCGACCAAGAGTGTGGTTAAAAATATTCTAAATTTTATCAATATGCACCAAAAATTCTCAAGATCATCAAAATATTCTCACGATCCTTCACAAGGGATATTGAAATTCTTTTTGAAAGCAATTAGTTTTGTTTTTTTAGTTATGTGCTTTTTACGTTTAGCGATTTTATTTTTAGTGAATTGTGAAATTTCATTTGTCTTATTAATCATAAGTATTTATATGCTTTTATTCTTTAAGGATGCATTATGCACAATTCACAACAACATAGCCCCACAAAATTGCATTTTGTCTTGGGTTTTGTTGCTAATGATAAAAAACAGCAGCCTTCTTATGCCGGAAGAACTCATATCATTAATGATAATCATTTTTAGGGAGATTGGTTCTTTACTTTGGGCTTTCTTATTTGAATGTCTAAATTCGAATTATCAAAGGAAGTGATCATCCTTGGTGACATCTTAATGTTGAGGTTTTATGGACTTATTTATGTTATTTTCATCTTTGGAGTTCGTTTTGGTAGTTCTCTTTGAAATAATTGCATCTTCTTCTTCGTTTGTAATTTCATGTTCAACAAGTCATGGTTCTTAATAAAAAAAAGTAGTTGGAAAGAGAAGAAGAGTTCTGCTATTGACACTTTAAAAAGAAAAATGATAAATCGGAGTTGTAACTTTAAACAACCATAACTTTTGACTCGGGTATCGAAAGGAGTATTATAATACATGAAATCGAAGCTCGTAACGATTCCTAGAATCCTAGAATGCCTTGCATTAGAACCCCATTTTGCGCACTCAAATTCCACCGTTTAAATAACCTACGGAGGGTTTAAAGTTTTGGTCACACCTATTTCGTTTTATTTACTTCCGGTTTTGTTCATTGCAACCATAACGGAGATTATGGTGCCGACCAAGAGTGTGTTTAAAAATATTCTAAAAATTCTCAATATCCACCTAATATTCTCAAGATCATAAAAATATTCTTAGGTTCCTTCACAAGGGATTGTGAAATTATTTTTGAAAGCAATTCGTTTTGTTTTTTTTAGTTATGGGCATTTTACATTTAACGATTTTATTTTTAGTGAATTGTGAAATTTTATTTGTCTTATTTATCATAAGTATTTATATACTTTTATTCTTTAAGGATGCATTATGCACAATTCACAACAAAATAGCCCCACAAAATTGCATTTTGTCTAGGGTTTTGTTGCTTATGATAGAAAGAAGCAGCCTTCTCATGCCAAAAGAACTCATATCATTAATGATAATCTTTTTTAGGAAGATTGTTTCTTTTCTTTCAGGCGTTCTTAATTGAATGTCTAAAATCGAATAATCAAAGGAAGTGATCATCCTTGATGGCATCTTAATGTTGAGGTTTTATGGACTTTTTGATGTTATTTTCATCTTTGGAGGTATTTAGGTAGTTCTCTTTGAAATAATTGTATCTTCTTCTTCATTTGTAATTTCATGTTCAACAAATCTTTGTTCTTAATAAAAAAAAAGAAGTTGGAAAGAGAATAAGGGTTCTGCAGTTCACACTTTAAAAAGAAAAATGATAAATCGGAGTTGTAACTTTAAACAACCATAACTTTTGACTCGGGTATCGAAAGGAGTATTATAATATATGAAATCAAAGCTCGTAACGATTCCTAGAATCCTAGCATGCCTTGCGATAGAACCCCATTTTGTGAACTCAATTTCCACCGTTTAAATCACCTACCGAGGTTTTAAAATTTTGGTCACACCTATTCCGTTTTATTTACTTCCGGTTTTGTTCATTGCAACTATAACGGAGATTATGGTGCCGACCAAGAGTGTGTTTAAAAATATTCTAAAGATTCTCAATATCCACCAAATATTCTCAAGATCATAAAAATATTCTCAGGATCCTTCACAAGGGATTGTGAAATTATTTTTGAAAGCAATTAGTTTTGTTTTTTTTAGTTATGGGCTTTTTACGTTTAGCGATTTTATTTTTAGTGAATTGTGAAATTTCATTTGTCTTATTTATCATAAGTATTTATATGCTTTTATTCTTTAAGGATGCATTATGCACAATTCACAACAAAATAGCAACACAAAAGTTGCATTATGTGTAGGGTTTTGTTGCTTATGATAGAAAACAGCAAGCTTCTGATGGCGGAAGAACTCATATCATTAATGATAATCATTTTTAGGGAGATTGTTTCTTTTCTTTGTAATGTTCTTAATTGAATGTCTGAATTCGAATAATTGAAGGAAGTGATCATCCTTGGTGGCATCTTAATGTTGAGGTTTTATGGACTTGTTGATGTTATTTTCTTATTTGGAGTTCGTTTGGTAGTTCTCTTTGAAATAATTGCATCTTCTTCTTCATTTGTAATTTCATGTTCAACAAATCTTTGTTCTTAATAAAAAAAAGGAGTTGGCAAGAAAATAAGGGTTCTGCAGTTTACACTTTAAAAAGAAAAATGATAAATCGGAGTTGTAACTTTAAACAACCATAACTTTTGACTCGGGTATCGAAAGGAGTATTATAATATATGAAATCGAAGCTCGTAACGATTCCTAGAATCCTAGCATGCCTTGCAATAGAACCCCATTTTGCGAACTCAAATTACACCGTTTAAATCACCTATGGAGGGTTTAAAATTTTGGTCACACCTATTCTATTTTATTTACTTCCGGTTTTGTACATTGCAACCATAACGGAGATTATGATGCCAACCAAGAGTGTGTTTAAAAATATTCTAAAGATTCTCAATATCCACCTAATATTCTCAAGATCATAAAAATATTCTCAGGATCCTTCACAAGGGATTGTGAAATTATTTTTGAAAGCAATTAGTTTTGTTTTTTTTAGTTATGGGCATTTAACGTTTAGCGATTTTATTTTTAGTGAATTGTGAAATTTTATTTGTCTTATTTATCATAAGTATTTATTTGCTTTTATTCTTTAAGGATGCATTATGCACAATTCACAAGAAAATAGCCCCACAAAAGTTGCATTACGTCTAGGGTTTTATTGCTTATGATAGAAAACAGCAGCCTTCTAATGGCGGAAGAACACATATCATTAATGGTAATCTTTTTTAGGAAGATTGTTTATTTTCTTTCAGGCGTTCTTAATTGAATGTATGAATTCGAATAATCAAAGGAAGTGATCATCCTTGGTGGCATCTTAATGTTGAGGTTTTATGGACTTGTTGATGTTATTTTCATCTTTGGAGTTCGTTAGGTAGTTTTCTTTGAAATAATTGTATCTTCTTCTTCATTTGTAATTTCATGTTCAACAAATCTTTGTTCTTAATAAAAAAAGGAGTTGGAAAGAGAATAAGGGTTCTGCAGTTCACACTTTAAAAAGAAAAATGATAAATCGGAGTTATAATTTAAACAACCATAACTTTTGACTCGAGTATCGAAAGGAGTATTATAATATATGAAATCAAAGCTCATAATGATTCCTAGAATATTAGCATGCCTTGCGATAGAACCCCATTTTGTGAACTCAAGTTCCTCCATTTAAATCACCTACCGGGGTTTTGAAATTTTGGTCGCACCTATTCCGTTTTATTTACTTCCGGTTTTGTTCATTGCAACTATAACGGAGATTATGGTGCCGACCAAGAGTGTGTTTAAAAATATTATAAAGATTCTCAATATCCACCAAATATTCTCAAGATCATACAAATATTCTCAGGATCCTTCACAAGGGATTGTGAAATTATTTTTGAAAGCAATTAGTTTTGTTTTTTTTAGTTATGGGCTTTTTACGTTTAGCGATTTTATTTTTAGTGAATTGTGAAATTTCATTTGTCTTATTTATCATAAGTATTTATATGCTTTTATTCTTTAAGGATGCATTATGCATAATTCACAACAAAATAGCCCCACAAAAGTTGCATTTTGTCTTGGGTTTTGTTGCTTAAGATAGAAAACAAGAAATTCTTCTTATGGGAAGAACTCACATCATTAATGATAATCTTTTTTAGGGAGATTGGTTCTTTTCTTTGGGCTTTTTTAATTGAATGTCTAATATCAAATAATCAAAGGAAGTGATAATCCTTGGTGGCATCTTAATGATGAGGTTTTATGGACTTGTTGATATTATTTTCATCTTTGGAGTTCGTTAGGTAGTTTTCTTTGAAATGATTGTGTCTTCTTCTTCATTTGTAATTTCATGTTCAACAAATCTTTGTTCTTAATAAAAAAAAAGGAGTTGGGAAGAGAATAAGGGTTCTACAGTTCACACTTTAAAAAGAAAAATGATAAATCGGAGCTATAACTTTAAACAACCATAACTTTTGACTCGGGTATCGAAAGGAGTATTATAATACATGAAATCGAAGCTCGTAACAATTCCTAGAATCCTAGAATTCCTTGCCAAAGAACCCCATTTTACGAACTCAAACTCCACCGTTTAAATCACCTACGGAGGGTTTAAAATTTTGGTCACACCTATTCCGTTTTATTTACTTCCAGTTTTTTTCATTACAACCATAACGGAGATTATGGTGCCGACCAAGAGTGTGTTTAAAAATATTCTAAAGATTCTCAATATCCACCTAATATTCTCAAGATCATAAAAATATTCTCAGGATCCTTCACAAGGGATTGTGAAATTATTTTTGAAAGCAATTAGTTTTGTTTTTTTTAGTTATGGGCGTTTTACGTTTAGCGATTTTATTTTTAGTGAATTGTGAAATTTTATTTGTATTATTTATCATAAGTATTTATATGCTTTTATTCTTTAAGGATGCATTATGCACAATTCACAACAAAATAGCCCCACAAAATTGCATTTTTGTCTTGGGTTTTGTTGCTAATGATAGAAAACAGCAACCTTCTTATGCCGGAAGAACTCATATCATTAATGATAATCATTTTTAGGGAGATTGGTTCTTTTCTTTGGGATCTCTTAATTGAATGTCTGAATTCGAATAATCAAAGGAAGTGATCATCCTTGGTGGCATCTTAATGTTGAGGTTTTATGGACTTATTTATGTTATTTTCATCTTTGGAGTTCGTTTTGGTAGTCTCTTTGAAATTTATTGCATCTTCTTCTTCATTTGTAATTTCATGTTCAACAAGTCTTGGTTCTTAATAAAAAAAGGAGTTGGAAAGAGAGGAAGAGTTCTGCTATTCACACTTTAAAAATAAAAATGATAAATCGGAGTTGTAACTTTAAAAAACCATAACTTTTGACTCGGGTATTGAAAGGAGTATTATAATATATGAAATCGAAGCTCGTAACGATTCCTAGAATCCTAGCATGCCTTGCAATAGAACCCCATTTTGCGAACTCAAATTACACCGTTTAAATCACCTATGGAGGGTTTAAAATTTTGGTCACACCTATTCTATTTTATTTACTTCCGGTTTTGTACATTGCAACCATAACGGAGATTATGATGCCAACCAAGAGTGTGTTTAAAAATATTCTAAAGATTCTCAATATCCACCTAATATTCTCAAGATCATAAAAATATTCTCCGGATCGTTCACAAGGGATTGTGAAATTATTTTTGAAAGCAATTAGTTTTGTTTTTTTTAGTTATGGGCATTTAACGTTTAGCGATTTTATTTTTAGTGAATTGTGAAATTTTATTTGTCTTATTTATCATAAGTATTTATTTGCTTTTATTCTTTAAGGATGCATTATGCACAATTCACAAGAAAATAGCCCCACAAAAGTTGCATTACGTCTAGGGTTTTATTGCTTATGATAGAAAACAGCAGCCTTCTAATGGCGGAAGAACTCATATCATTAATGATAATCTTTTTAAGGAAGATTGTTTCTT
Organism: Hippophae gyantsensis; assembly: GCA_030763125.1. Taxonomy (NCBI): domain Eukaryota; kingdom Viridiplantae; phylum Streptophyta; class Magnoliopsida; order Rosales; family Elaeagnaceae; genus Hippophae; species Hippophae gyantsensis. Next base: position 30,429,212 of record CM061032.1, read on the forward strand.
TTCTTTGAGGCGTTCTTAATTAAATGTCTGAAATCGAATAATCAAAGGAAGTGATCTTCCTTGATGGCATTTTAATGTTGAGGTTTTATGGACATTTTGATGTTATTTTCATCTTTGGAGTTCGTTAGGTAGTTCTCTTTGAAATAATTGTATCTTCTTCTTCATTTGTAATTTCATGTTCAACAAATCTTTGTTCTTAATAAAAAAAGGAGTTGGAAAGAGAATAAGGGTTCTGCAGTTCACACTTTAAAAAGAAAAATGATAAATCGGAGTTATAATTTAAACAACCATAACTTTTGACTCGAGTATCGAAAGGAGTATTATAATATATGAAATCAAAGCTCATAATGATTCCTAGAATATTAGCATGCCTTGCGATAGAACCCCATTTTGTGAACTCAAGTTCCTCCATTTAAATCACCTACCGGGGTTTTGAAATTTTGGTCGCACCTATTCCGTTTTATTTACTTCCGGTTTTGTTCATTGCAACTATAACGGAGATTATGGTGCCGACCAAGAGTGTGTTTAAAAATATTTTAAAGATTCTCAATATCAACCAAATATTCTCAAGATAATGCAAATATTCTCAGGATCCTGCACAAGGGATTGTGAAATTATTTTCGAACGCAATTAGTTTTGTTTTTTTTAGTTATGGGCGTTTTACGTTTAGCGATTTTATTTTTAGTGAATTGTGAAATTTTATTTTTATTATTTATCATAAGTATTTATATGCTTTTATTCTTTAAGGATGCATTATGAAAAATTCACAACAAAATAGCCCCACAAAATTGCATTTTGTCTTGGGTTTTGTTGCTTAAGATAGAAAACAGCAGCCTTCTTTTGCCGGAAGAACTCACATCATTAATGATAATCTTTTTTAGGGAGATTGGTTCTTTTCTTTGGGCTTTTTTAATTGAATGTCTCAATTCGAATTATCAAAGGAAGTGATCATCCTTGGTGGCATCTTAATGTTGAGGTTTTATGGACTTGTTGATGTTATTTTCATCTTTGGAGTTCGTTAGGTAGTTTTCTTTGAAATGATTGTGTCTTCTTCTTCATTTGTAATTTCATGTTCAACAAATCTTTGTTCTTAATAAAAAAAAAGGAGTTGGGAAGAGAATAAGGGTTCTACAGTTCACACTTTAAAAAGAAAAATGATAAATCGGAGCTATAACTTTAAACAACCATAACTTTTGACTCGGGTATCAAAAGGAGTATTATAATATATGAAATCGAAACTTGTAATGATTCATAGAATCCAAGCATGCCTAGCGCTAGAACCCCCTTTTGTGAACTCAAATTCCCTCATTTAAATCACCTACTGAGGTTTTAAAATTTTGGTCACACCTATTCCATTTTATTTACTTCCAGTTTTGTTCATTGCAACTATAACGGAGATTATGGTGTCGACCAAGATTATGTTTAAACATATTATAAAGATTCTAAATATCTACCAAATATTCTCAAGATCATGCAAATATTCTCAGGATCCTTCACAAGGAATTGTGAAATTATTTTCGAACGCAATTAGTTTTGTTTTTTTTAGTTATGGGCTTTTTACGTTTACCGATTTTATTTTTAGTAAATTGTGAATTTTCATTTGTCTTATTTATCACAAGTATCTCTATGCTATTATTCTTTAAGGATTCATTATGCACAATTCACAATAAAATAGCCCCACAAAAGTGCATTACGTCTAGGGTTTTGTTGCTTATGATAGAAAACAGCAGCATTCTGATGGCGGAAGAACTCATATCATTAATGATAATCTTCTTTAGGAAGATTGTTTCTTTTCTTTCAGGCGTTCATAATTGAATGTCTGAAATCGAATAATCAAAGGAAGTGATCATCCTTGGTGGATCTTAATGTTGAGGTTTTATGGACATGTTGATGTTATTTTCATCTTTGGAGTTCGTTTGGTAGGTCTATTTGAAATAATTGCATCTTCTTCTTCATTTGTAATTTCATGTTCAACTAGTCTTTATTCTTTATAAAAAAAAAGGAGTTGGAAAGAGAAGAAGGGCTCTGCTGTTCACACTTTAAAAAGAAAAATGATAAATCGGAGTTGTAACTTTAAACAACCATAACTTTTGACTCGGGTATCGAAAGGAGTATTATAATATATGAAATAGAAGTTCGTAACGATTCCTAGAATCCTAGCATGGCTTGCAATTGAACCCCCTTGTGCGAACTCAAATTCCACCGTTTAAATCACCTACGGAGGGTTTAAAATTTTGGTCGCACCTATTCCGTTTTATTTACTTCCGGTTTTGTTCATTGCAACCATAACGGAGATTATGGTGCCGACCAAGAGTGTGTTTAAAAATATTCTAAAGATTCTCAATATCCACCAAATATTCTCAATATCATAAAAATATTCTCAGGATCCTTCACAAGGGATTGTGAAATTATTTTTGAAAGCAATTAGTTTTGTTTTTTTAACTTAACGGCATTTTACGTTTAGCGATTTTATTTTTTGTGAATTGTGAAATTTTATTTGTCTTATTTTTCATAAGTATTTATATGCTTTTATTCTTTAAAGATGCATTATTATGCACAATTCACAACTAAATAGCCACACAAAATTGCATTTTGTCTTGGGTTTTGTTGCTTATGATAGAAAACAGCAGCCTTCTCATGGCGGAAGAACTCATATCATTAATGATAATCTTTTTTAGGAAGATTGTTTATTTTCTTTCTAGTGTTCTTAATTGAATGTTTGAATTCAAAAAATCAAAGGAAGTGATCATCCTTGGTGGCATCTTAATGTTGAGGTTTTATGGACTTGTTGATGTTATTTTCATCTTTGGAGTTCGTTTTGGTAGTTCTCTTTGAAATAATTGCATCTTCTTCTTAATTTGTAATTTCATGTTCAACTAGTCTTTGTTCTTAATAAAAAAAAGGAGTTGGAAAGAGAAGAAGGGTTCTGCTGTTTACACTTTAAAAAGAAAAATGATAAATCGGAGTTGTAACTTTAAACAACCATAACTTTTGACTCGGGTATCGAAAGGAGTATTATAATATATGAAATCAAAGCTAGTAATGATTCATAGAATCCTAGCATGCCTTGCGCTAGAACCCCCTTTTGTGAACTAAAATTTCATCGTTTAAATCACCTACCGAGGTTTTAAAATTTTGGTCACACCTATTCCGTTTTATTTACTTCCAGTTTTGTTCATTGCAACTATAACGGAGATTATGGTGCCGACCAAGAGTGTGTTTAAAAATATTATAAAGATTCTGAATATCCACCAAATATTCTCAAGATAATGCAAATATTCTCAGGATCCTGCACAAGGGATTGTGAAATTATTTTCGAACGCAATTAGTTTTTGTTTTTTTTAGTTACGGGCTTTTTACGTTTAACGATTTTTTTTTAGTGAAATTTGAATTTTTTTTGTCACATTTATAATAAGTATTTATATCCTTTTATTCTTTAAATATGCATTATGCACAATTCACAACAAAATAGCCCCACAAAATTGCATTTTGTCTTGGGTTTTATTGCTTATGATAGAAAACAGCAGCTTTCTCATGGCGGAAGAGCTCATATCATTAATGATAATCTTTTTTAGGAAGATTGTTTCTTTTCTTTTTGGCGTTCTTAATTGAATGTTTGAATTCAAAAAATCAAAGGAAGTGATCATCCTTGGTGGCATCTTAATGTTGAGGTTTTATGGACTTGTTGATGTTATTTTCATCTTTGGAGTTCGTTTTGGTAGTTCTCTTTGAAATAATTGCATCTTCTTCTTAATTTGTAATTTCATGTTCAACTAGTCTTTGTTCTTAATAAAAAAAGGAGTTGGAAAGAGAAGAAGGGTTCTGTAGTTCACACTTTAAAAAGAAAAATGATAAATAGGATTTTTAACTTTAAACAACCGTAACTTTTGACTCGGGTATCGAAAGGAGTATTATAATATATGAAATCAAAGCTCGTAACGATTCCTAGAATATTAGCATGCCTTACGATAGAACCCCATTTTGTGAACTCAAATTCCACCGTTTAAATCACCTACCGAGGTTTTAAAATTTTGATCGCACCTATTCCGTTTTATTTCCTCCCGATTTTGTTCATTGCAACTATAACGGAGATTATGTTGCCGACCAAGAGTGTGTTTAAAAATATTATAAAGATTCTCAATATCCACCAAATATTCTCAAGATCATACAAATATTATCAGGATCCTTCACAAGGGATTGTGAAATTATTTTTGAAAGCAATTAGTTTTGTTTTTTTAGTTATGGGCTTTTTACGTTTAGCTATTTTATTTTTATTGAATTGTGAAATTTCATTTGTCTTATTTATCATAATTATTTAAATACTTTTATTCTTTAAGGATGCATTATGCATAATTCACAACAAAATAGCCCCACAAAATTGCATTTTGTCTTGGGTTTTGTTGCTTATGATAGAAAACAGTAGCCTTCTCATGGCAGAATAAATCATATCATTAATGATAATCTTCTTTAGGAAGATTGTTTCTTTTCTTTTTGGTGTTCTTAATTGAATGTTTGAATTCAAAAAATCAAAGGAAGTGATCATCCTTTGTGGCATCTTAATGTGTAGGTTTTATGGACTTGTTGATGTTATTTTCATCTTTGGAGTTCGTTTTGGTAGTTCTCTTTGAAATAATTGCATCTTCTTCTTCATTTGTAATTTCATGTTCAACAAGTCTTTGTTCTTAAAAAAAAAAGGAGTTGGAAAGAGAAGAAGGGTTCTCCTGTTCACACTTTAAAAAGAAAAATGATAAATGAGAGTTGTAACTTTAAACAACTATAACTTTCGACTCTGGTATCGAAAAAGAGTATTATAATATATGAAATCGAAGCTCGTAACGATTCCTAGAATCCTAGCATGCCTTGCAATAGAACCCCCTTTTGCGAACTCAAATTCCACCGCTTAAATCACCTACGGAGGGTTTAAAAATTTGGTCGCACCTATTCCGTTTTATTTACTTCCGGTTTTGTTTATTGCAACCATAACGGAGATTATGGTGCCGACCAAGAGTGTGTTTAAAAATATTATAAAGATTCTCAATATCCACCTAATATTCTCAAGATCACAAAAATATTGTCAGGATCCTTAACAAGGGATTGTTAAATTATTTTTGAAAGCAATTAGTTTTGTTTTTTTTAGTTATGGGCGTTTTACGTTTAGCGATTTCATTTTTAGTGAATTGTGAAATTTTTTTGTCTTATTTATCATAAGTATTTATATGCTTTTATTCTTTAAGGATGCATTATGCAAAATTCACAACAAAATAGCCCCACAAAATTGCATTTTGTCTTGGGTTTTGTTGCTTATGATAGAAAACAAAGAACCTTCTCATGGCGAGAAGAACTCATATAATTAATGATAATCTTTTTACGAAGATTGTTTCTTTTCTTTTGGCGTTCTTAATTGAATGTTTGAATTCAAAAAATCAAAGGAAGTGATCATCCTTTGTGGCATCTTAATGTGTAGGTTTTATGGACTTGTTGATGTTATTTTCATCTTTGGAGTTCGTTTTGGTAGTTCTCTTTGAAATAATTGCATATTCTTCTTCATTTGTAATTTCATGTTCAACAAGTCTTTGATCTTAATAAAAACAGGTAGTTGGAAAGAGAAGAAGGGTTCTCATTGTTCACACTTTAAAAAGAAAAATGATAAATCGGAGTTGTAACTTTAAACAACCATAACTTTTGACTTGGGTATCGAAAGGAGTATTATAAGATGTGAAATCGAAGATCATAACGATTCCTAGAGTCCTAGCATGCCTTGTGCTAGAACCCCATTTTGCGAACTCAAATTCCACCGTTTAAAACACCTACGAAGGGTTTAAAAATTTGGTCACACCTATTCCGTTTTATTTACTTCCGGTTTTGTTCATTGCAACCATAACGGAGATTATGGTGCCGACCAAGAGTGTTTTTAAAAATATTCTAAAGATTCTCAATATCTACCAAATATTCTCAAGATCATGCAAATAATCTCAGGATCCTTCACAATGGATTGTGAAATTATTTTCGAATGCAATTAGTTTTGTTTTTTTTAGTTATGGGCTTTTTACGTTTAGCGATTTTATTTTTAGTAAATTGTGAAATTTCATTTGTCTTATTTATCACAAGTATCTATATGCTTTTATTCTTTAAGGATGCATTATGCACAATTCACAATAAAATAGCCCCACAAAAGTTGCATTACGTCTAGGGTTTTGTTGCTTATGATAGAAAACAGAAGCCTTCTGATGGCGGAAGAACTCATATCATTAATGATAATCTTTTTTAGGAAGATTGTTTCTTTTCTTTCAGGCGTTCTTAATTGAATGTCTGAAATCGAATAATCAAAGGAAGTGATCATCCTTGATGGCATCTTAATGTTGAGGTTTTATGGACTTTTTGAGGTTATTTTCATCTTTGGAGTTCGTTAGGTAGTTCTCTTTGAAATAATTGTATCTTCTTCTTGATTTGTAATCTCATGTTCAAAAAATCTTTGTTCTTAATAAAAAAAAGGAGTTGGAAAGAGAATAAGGGTTCTCATTGCTCACACTTTAAAAAGAAAAATGATAAATCGGAGTTATAACTTTAAACAACCATAACTTTTGACTCGGGTATCGAAAGGAGTATTATAATATATGAAATCAAAGCTCGTAACGATTCCTAGAATCCTAGCATGCCTTGCGATAGAACCCCATTTTGTCAACTCAAGTTCCCCCGTTTAAATCGCCTACTGGGGTTTTAAAATTTTGGTCGCACCTATTCCGTTTTATTTACTTCCAGTTTGGTTCATTGCAACTATAACAGAGATTATGGTGACGACCAAGAGTGTGTTTAAAAATATTCTAAATTTTATCAATATGCACCAAAAATTCTCAAGATCATACAAATATTCTGAGGATCCTTCACAAGGGATATTGAAATTCTTTTTAAAAGCAATTAGTTTTGTTTTTTTTGTTATGTGCTATTTACATTTAGCGATTTTATTTTTAGTGAATTGTGAAATTTCATTTGTCTTATTAATCATAAGTATTTATATGCTTTTATTCTTTGAGGATGTATTATGTAAAATTCACAACAAAATAGCCCCACAAAAGTTGCATTACGTCTAAGGTTTTGTTACTTATGATAGAAAACAGCAGCCTTCTGATGGCGGAAGAACTCATATCATTAATGATAATATTTTTTAGGAAGATTGTTTATTTTCTTTCAGGAGTTCTTAATTGAATGTCGGAAATCGAATAATCAAAGGGAGTGATCATCCTTGGTGGCTTCTTAATGTTGAGGTTTTGTGGACTTGTTGATGTTATTTTCATCTTTGGAGTTCGTTTGGTAGTTCTCTTTGAAGAAATTGCATCTTCTTCTTCATTTGTAATTTCATGTTTAACAAGTCTTTGTTCTTAATAAAAAAAAGGAGTTGGAAAGAGAAGAAGGGTTCTACTGTTCACACTTTAAAAAAAATAATAATAAATCAGAGTTATAACTTTAAACAACCATAACTTTTGACTCGGGTATCGAAAGGAGTATTATCATATATGAAATCAAAGCTCGTAACGATTCCTAGAATCCTAGCATGCCCTGCGATAGAACCCCATTTTGTGAACTCAAGTTCCATCGTTTAAATTACCTACCGAGGTTTAAAAATTTTGGTCGCACCTATTCTGTTTTATTTACTTCCAGTTTTGTTCATTGCAACTATAACGGTGATTATGGTGCCGACCAAGAGTGTGTTTAAAAAAAATATTCTAAAGATTCTGAATATTCACCAAATATTCTCAAGATCATACAAATATTCTCAGGATCCTTCACAAGGGATTGTGAAATTATTTTTGAAAGCAATTAGTTTTATTTTTTTTAGTTATGGGCATTTTACGTTTAGCGATTTTATTTTTAGTGAATTGTGAAATTTTTTTGTCTTATTTATCATAAGTATTTATATGCTTTTATTCTTTAAGGATGCATTATGCCCAATTCAAAACAAAATTGCCCCACAAAATTGCATTTTGTCTTGGGTTTTGTTGCTTTTGATAGAAAACAGCAACCTTCTAATGGCGGAAGAACTCCTATCATTAATGATAATATTTTTTAGGAAGATTGTTTCTTGTCTTTTGGCTTTCTTAATTGAATGTCCGAATTCGAATAATCAAAGGAAGTGATCATCTTTGGTGGCATCTTAATGTTGAGGTTTTATGGACTTGTTTATGTTATTTTCATCTTTGGAGTTCGTTTTGTTAATTCTCTTTGAAATAATTGCATCTTCTTCTTCATTTGTAATTTCATGTTCAACATGTCTTTGTTCTTAATAATAAAAAGGAGTTGGAAAGAGAAGAAGGGTTCTGCTGTTTACACTTTAAAAAGAAAAATGATAAATCGGAGTTGTAACTTTAAACAACCATAACTTTTGACTCGGGTATCGAAAGGAGTATTATAATATATGAAATCAAAGCTAGTAATGATTCATAGAATCCTAGCATACCTTGCGCTAGAACCCCCTTTTGTGAACTGAAATTTCATCGTTTAAATCACCTACCGAGGTTTTAAAATTTTGGTCACACCTATTCCGTTTTATTTACTTCCAGTTTTGTTCATTGCAACTATAACGGAGATTATGGTGCCGACCAAGAGTATGTTTAAAAATATTATAAAGATTCTCAATATCTACCAAATATTCTCAAGATCATGCAAATATTCTCAGGATCCTTCATAAGGGATTTTGAAATTATTATCGAACGCAATTAGTTTTGTTTTTTTAGTTATGGGCTTTTTATGTTTAGTGATTTTATTTTTAGTGAATTGGAAATTTGATTTGTCTTATTTATCACAAGTATCTATATGCTTTTATTCTTTAAGGATGCATTATGCCCAATTCACAATAAAATAGCCCCACAAAAGTTGCATTACGTCTAGGGTTTTGTTGCTTATGATAGAAAACAACAGCCTTCTAATGGCGGAAGAACTCATATCATTAATGATAATCTCTTTTAAGAAGATTGTTTCTTTTCCTTGGGCTTTCTTAATTGAATGTCTGAAATCGAATTATCAAAGGAAGTGATCATCCTTGGTGGCATCTTAATGTTGAGGTTTTATGGACTTGTTGATGTTATTTTTGAAAAGTTACCATGCTTAATTAGAAAAGAAAAAAAAAAGATTTAACAATTTAAAAAAAAAAAAAAAATTCAAAAAAAAAAAAAAAAAAAAATTTTTTTCTTTTTTATGTTCACATCTTCATTTTTTGTGTTTGTTTTGTGTGATTTAGTAATTTTTGAAATTTAAAAAAAAAATAAAAAAAAATATTTTCTCACAAAAATTTATCATTTCTTTAAATCAAATTTAAGTAAAGAGTTAAGTCTTTTGTACTGTTAGATTAATTTTTGAAAACATATCATGAAATATTTTGTAATTGTTTTTGATAATTAGTTAATTTTTGTCATAACTAGTATTTCTTGATAAGATGTAGAAATTATATTAAACCCAAAATCGGTGTTTATGAATTTGTTTTAGTGGAGACTACCTTTGTGAGATATAATTTGAGCCTAATTTCCTTTATTCAGAGTGAAATATATATTTTTTCTACTCCAAACACATTTCTTATTTCTTCAAATTCTTAGATGATCTCTATAGGCATTAATATTGAATGTATGAATTTTTTCTCATCTTAATAGAGTGTCGTATATTTTTTATTATTATTTTTGCTTAGATTAAATGATTTGAGTAGAAATTGATAGTATATGCTTTTATCTCATTCGTGCATGACTGTTATAAAAAAAAAGAGACATATCTGGGGTTACCTAAACCAAGATCAAACAGAAAAGCCACAAAATTAACCACTCACCAAAATCCAAAAAAATGTACAATCTGTACATGGGTTGACTCTCTAAAATATACATATATTGAAAAAAAATTAGAGAGATAAAAAAAATATAGTATCATCTTCATACTATGACCCACATTCCCTACAAAGTTGTGAGTACAGGCTAATTACAAAAAAAAAAAAAGATATAGGAAATAATTCCCTAAAAAGTCATTGCAATTTCTTCATTTGTAAAAAGCATATATCTTGAAATTCTTTCTTAATGAGTTTGATTTATGCATGAAAATAATTTTTATATATGATATCTTTATAATTTATACATTCGATTCCTTTCATGAGATCAATATCAAAATAACACTTTGAGCCTTTATTCTTTATACATATGCGAACATATTAGTTCATTTCTATACATCAACTCTTTCGCATATAAATTAGTATGAGTGTTTGAACCCATAGGATTCAGTGCTTTGAGAGTATTGACTTGTGAGGAATAGAGTCAGGCGAGTCGATTCATGACACCGAAATTGGGTAAAATTAAATTGATACATTTTTGAAATGAAATATGAAAATGATTTTCGACTAATTATTATAATAAAATCATGATTGTTTAAAGAGATTAAAATAACTTATGCTTGAGATTTTAATTATGATCTTAAAGGAGATTAAAAAGTATGAGATATTTTTGTGATATGTTGTTTTCTTTTATTCTTAAATTAATTTTTGATTGTGTTGTGATTGTTTTTATAGTTTCTTTTTATTTAGTTCAATGTTTGTGGGTATCATTCTTGAAAACCCTCACGAGACTCAAACTTCGTCCACTAGGGCAACCTAGGGTTTAACGGCTTGTTGCATAGGCTAAATGCAACCGTTTCAATCCACGAAAGTGATTTAGGATAGTTTAATTTTTAGTTTTTATCGCTTCTCTTGCTAAGGGACTAGCAAGAAGCTGGTTGGGGGTTGTGATGAGTGCCCAAAAAGCACTAAAATAACCATGATTTTATGTACATTAATTGATTAAAAATACATATATTTATATAAATTTGTCTTTTTCGGAATCACGGGTATTTTTATTGTTTTTCAGGTATTTTGGCTTAAAAACGCAATTTAAAGACTCAAAGAGGAATACTTGAAGCAATACATCACAAATATATTAATAAATAAGTGGGAAAATTAATTTATTAATATATTTGTGATGTATTGCTTCAAGTATTCCTCTTTGAGTCTTTAAATTGCGTTTTTAAGCCAAAATACCTGAAAAACAATAAAAATACCCGTGATTCCGAAAAAGACAAATTTATATAAATATATGTATTTTTAATCAATTAATGTACATAAAATCATGGTTATTTTAGTGCTTTTTGGGCACTCATCAATTTTCATCTTTGGAGTTCGTTTTGGTAGTTCTCTTTGAAATAATTGCATCTTCTTCTTAATTTTTAATTTCATGTTCAACTAGTCTTTATTCTTAATAATGATTAAGGAGTTGGAAAGAGAAGAAGGGTTCTCCTGTTCACACTTTAAAAAGAAAAATGATAAATGAGAGTTGTAACTTTAAACAACTATAACTTTTGACTTTGGTATCGAAAGGAGTATTATAATATATGAATTCGAAGATCGTAACGATTCCTAGAATCCTAGCATGCCTTGTGCTAGAACTCCAATTTGTGAACTCAATTTCCACCGTTTAAATCACCTACAGAGGGTTTAAAATTTTGGTCGCACCTATTCCGTTTTATTTACTTGCGATTTTGTTCATTGCAACCGTAACGGAGATTATGGTGCCGACCAAGAGTGTGTTTAAAAATATTCTAAAGATTCTCATTATCCACCTAATATTCTCAAGATCATAAAAATATTCTGAGGATCCTTCACAAGGGATTGTGAAATTATTTTTGAAAGAAATTGGTTTTGTTTTTTTTAGTTATGGGCATTTTACGTTTAGCGATTTTATTTTTAGTGAATTGTGAAATTTTATTTGTCTTATTTATCATAAGTATTTATATGCTTTTATTCTTTAAGGATGCATTATGCACAATTCACAATAAAATAGCCCCACAAAAGTTGCATTACGTCTAGGGTTTTGTTGCTTATGATAGAAAACAGCAGCCTTCTGATGGCAGAAGAACTCATATCATTAATGATAATCTTTTTTAGGAAGAATGTTTCTTTCTTTCTGGCGTTCTTAATTGAATGTCTGAAATCGAATAATCAAAGGAAGTGATCATCCTTGATGGCATCTTAATGTTGAGGTTTTATGGACTTTTTGATGTTATTTTCAACTTTGGAGTTCGTTAGGAAGTTCTCTTTGAAATAATTGTATCTTCTTCTTCATTTGTAATTTCATGTTCAACAAATCTTTCTTCTTAATAAAAAAAAGGAGTTGGAAAGAGAATAAGGGTTCTGTAGTTCACACTTTAAAAAGAAAAATGATAAATAGGATTTTTAACTTTAAACAACCGTAACTTTTGACTCGGGTATCGAAAGGAGTATTATAATATATGAAATCAAAGCTCGTAACGATTCCTAGAATATTAGCATGCCTTACGATAGAACCCCATTTTGTGAACTCAAGTTCCACCGTTTAAATCACCTACCGAGGTTTTAAAATTTTGGTCGCACCTATTCTGTTTTATTTACTTCCGATTTTGTTCATTGCAACTATAACGGAGATTATGGTGCCGACCAAGAGTGTGTTTAAAAATATTATAAAGATTCTGAATATCCACCAAATATTCTCAAGATCATACAAATATTCTCAGGATCCTTCACAAGGGATTGTGAAATTATTTTTGAAAGCAATTAGTTTTGTTTTTTTTAGTTATGGGCGTTTTACGTTTAGCGATTTCATTTTTAGTGAATTGTGAAATTTTTTTGTCTTATTTATCATAAGTATTTATATGCTTTTATTCTTTAAGGATGCATTATGCAAAATTCACAACAAAATAGCCCCACAAAATTGCATTTTGTCTTGGGTTTTGTTGCTTATGATAGAAAACAGCAACCTTCTCATGGCAGAAGAACTCATATAATTAATGATAATCTTTTTTACCAAGATTGTTTCTTTTCTTTTTGGCGTTCTTAATTGAATGTTTGAATTCAAAAAATCAAAGGAAGTGATCATCCTTTGTGGCATCTTAATGTGTAGGTTTTATGGACTTGTTGATGTTATTTTCATCTTTGGAGTTCGTTTTGGTAGTTCTCTTTGAAATAATTGCATCTTCTTCTTCATTTGTAATTTCATGTTCAACAAGTCTTTGTTCTTAAAAAAAAAAAGGAGTTGGAAAGAGAAGAAGGGTTCTCCTGTTCACACTTTAAAAAGAAAAATGATAAATGAGAGTTGTAACTTTAAACAACTATAACTTTCGACTCTGGTATCGAAAAAGAGTATTATAATATATGAAATCGAAACTCGTAACGATTCCTAGAATCCTAGCATGCCTTGCAATAGAACCCCCTTTTGCGAACTCAAATTCCACCGCTTAAATCACCTACGGAGGGTTTAAAAATTTGGTCGCACCTATTCCGTTTTATTTACTTCCGGTTTTGTTTATTGCAACCATAACGGAGATTATGGTGCCGACCAAGAGTGTGTTTAAAAATATTATAAAGATTCTCAATATCCACCTAATATTCTCAAGATCACAAAAATATTGTCAGGATCCTTAACAAGGGATTGTTAAATTATTTTTGAAAGCAATTAGTTTTGTTTTTTTTAGTTATGGGCGTTTTACGTTTAGCGATTTCATTTTTAGTGAATTATGAAATTTTTTTGTCTTATTTATCATAAGTATTTATATGCTTTTATTCTTTAAGGATGCATTATGCAAAATTCACAACAAAATAGCCCCATAAAATTGCATTTTGTCTTGGGTTTTGTTGCTTATGATAGAAAACAGCAACCTTCTCATGGCAGAAGAACTCATATAATTAATGATAATCTTTTTTACGAAGATTGTTTCTTTTCTTTTTGGCGTTCTTAATTGAATGTTTGAATTCAAAAAATCAAAGGAAGTGATCATCCTTTGTGGCATCTTAATGTGTAGGTTTTATGGACTTGTTGATGTTATTTTCATCTTTGGAGTTCGTTTTGGTAGTTCTCTTTGAAATAATTGCATCTTCTTCTTCATTTGTAATTTCATGTTCAACAAGTCTTTGATCTTAATAAAAAAAAGGAGTTGGAAAGAGAAGAAGGGTTCTGCTGTTCACACTTTAAAAAGAAAAATGATAAATCGGAGTTGTAACTTTAAACAACCATAACTTTTGACTTGGGTATCGAAAGGAGTATTATAAGATGTGAAATCGAAGATCATAACGATTCCTAGAGTCCTAGCATGCCTTGTGCTAGAACTCCATTTTGTGAACTCAAATTCCACCGTTTAAAACACCTACGAAGGGTTTAAAAATTTGGTCACACCTATTCCGTTTTATTTACTTCCGGTTTTGTTCATTGCAACCATAACGGAGATTATGGTGCCGACCAAGAGTGTTTTTAAAAATATTCTAAAGATTCTCAATATCTACCAAATATTCTCAAGATCATGCAAATAATCTCAGGATCCTTCACAATGGATTGTGAAATTATTTTCGAATGCAATTAGTTTTGTTTTTTTTAGTTATGGGCTTTTTACGTTTAGCGATTTTATTTTTAGTAAATTGTGAAATTTGATTTGTCTTATTTATCACAAGTATCTATATGCTTTTATTCTTTAAGGATGCATTATGCACAATTCACAATAAAATAGCCCCACAAAAGTTGCATTACGTTTAGGGTTTTGTTGCTTATGATAGAAAACAGTAGCCTTCTGATGGCGGAAGAACTCATATCATTAATGATAATATTTTTTAAGAAGATTGTTTCTTTTCTTTCAGGCGTTCCTAATTGAATGTCTAAAATAGAATAATCAAAGGAAGTGATCATCCTTGATGGCATCTTAATGTTGAGGTTTTATGGACTTTTTGATGTTATTTTCATCTTTGGAGTTCGTTAGGTAGTTCTCTTTGAAATAATTGTATCTTCTTCTTCATTTGTAATTTCATGTTCAACAAATCTTTGTTCTTAAAAAAAAAAGGAGTTTTATAATATATGAAATCAAAGCCCGTAAAGATTCCTAGAATATTAGCATGCCTTGCGATAGAACCCCATTTTGCAAACTCAAGTTCCACCGTTTAAATCACCTACCGAGGTTTTAAAATTTTGGTCGCACCTATTCCGTTTTATTTACTTCCAGTTTTGTTCATTGCAACTATAACAGAGATTATGGTGCCGACCAAGAGTGTGTTTAAAAATATTATAAAGATTCTCAATATCCACCAAAAATTCTCAAGATCATACAAATATTCTCCGGATCCTTCACAAGGGATTGTGAAATTATTTTCGAACGCAATTAGTTTTGTTTTTTTTAGTTGTGGACTTTTTACGTTTACCGATTTTATTTTTAGTAAATTGTGAAATTTCATTTGTCTTATTTATCACAAGTATCTATATGCTTTTATTCTTTGAGGATGTATTATGTAAAATTCACAACAAAATAGCCCCACAAAAGTTGCATTACGTCTAAGGTTTTGTTACTTATGATAGAAAACAGCAGCCTTCTGATGGCGGAAGAACTCATATCATTAATGATAATATTTTTTAGGAAGATTGTTTATTTTCTTTCAGGAGTTCTTAATTGAATGTCGGAAATCGAATAATCAAAGGGAGTGATCATCCTTGGTGGCTTCTTAATGTTGAGGTTTTGTGGACTTGTTGATGTTATTTTCATCTTTGGAGTTCGTTTGGTAGTTCTCTTTGAAGAAATTGCATCTTCTTCTTCATTTGTAATTTCATGTTTAACAAGTCTTTGTTCTTAATAAAAAAAAGGAGTTGGAAAGAGAAGAAGGGTTCTACTGTTTCACACTTTAAAAAAAATAATAATAAATCAGAGTTATAACTTTAAACAACCATAACTTTTGACTCGGGTATCGAAAGGAGTATTATCATATATGAAATCAAAGCTCGTAACGATTCCTAGAATCCTAGCATGCCCTGCGATAGAACCCCATTTTGTGAACTCAAGTTCCATCGTTTAAATTACCTACCGAGGTTTAAAAATTTTGGTCGCACCTATTCTGTTTTATTTACTTCCAGTTTTGTTCATTGCAACTATAACGGTGATTATGGTGCCGACCAAGAGTGTGTTTAAAAAAAATATTCTAAAGATTCTGAATATTCACCAAATATTCTCAAGATCATACAAATATTCTCAGGATCCTTCACAAGGGATTGTGAAATTATTTTTGAAAACAATTAGTTTTATTTTTTTTATTTATGGGCATTTTACGTTTAGCGATTTTATTTTTAGTGAATTGTGAAATTTTTTTGTCTTATTTATCATAAGTATTTATATGCTTTTATTCTTTAAGGATGCATTATGCCCAATTCAAAACAAAATTGCCCCACAAAATTGCATTTTGTCTTGGGTTTTGTTGCTTTTGATAGAAAACAGCAACCTTCTAATGGCGGAAGAACTCCTATCATTAATGATAATATTTTTTAGGAAGATTGTTTCTTGTCTTTTGGCTTTCTTAATTGAATGTCCGAATTCGAATAATCAAAGGAAGTGATCATCTTTGGTGGCATCTTAATGTTGAGGTTTTATGGACTTGTTGATGTTATTTTCATCTTTGGGGTTCGTTTTGTTAGTTCTCTTTGAAATAATTGCATCTTCTTCTTCATTTGTAATTTCATGTTCAACATGTCTTTGTTCTTAATAATAAAAAGGAGTTGGAAAGAGAAGAAAGGTTCTGCTGTTCACACTTTAAAGAGAAAAATGATAAATCGGAGATGTAACTTTAAACAACCATAACTTTTGACTCGGGTATCGAAAGGAGTATTATAATATATGAAATCGAAGATCGTAACGATTCCTAGAATCCTAGCATGCCTTGTGCTATAACTCCGTTTTGCGAACTCAAATTGCACCGTTTAAATCACCTACGAAGGGTTTAAAATTTTGGTCCCACCTATTCCGTTTTATTTACTTGCGGTTTTGTTCATTGCAAATATAACGGAGATTATGGGGCCGACCAAGAGTGTGTTTAAAAATATTATAAAGATTCTCAATATCCACCAAATATTCTCAAGATCATACAAATATTCTCAGGATCCTTCACAAGGGATTGTGAAATTATTTTTGAAAGCAATTAGTTTTGTTTTTTTTATTTATGGGCGTTTTACGTTTAGCGATTTTATTTTTAGTGAATTTTGAAATTTTACTTGTCTTATTTATCATAAGTATTTATATGCTTTTATTCTTTAAAGATGTATTATGCACAATTCAATACAAAATTGCCCCACAAAATTGCATTTTGACTTGGGTTTTGTTGCTTATGATAGAAAGCAGCTGCCTTCTCATGGCGGAAGAACTCATATCATTAATGATAATCTTTTTTAGGAAGATTGTTTCTTTTCTTTGGGCGTTCTTAATTGAATGTTTGAATTCGAATAATCGAAGGAAGAGATCATCCTTGGTAGCATCTCAATTTTGAGGTTTTATGGACTTGTTGATATTATTTTCATCTTTGGAGTTTGTTTCGTAGTTCTCTTCGAAATAATTGTAACTTCTTCTTCATTTGTAATTTTACGTTCAACAAGTCTTTGTTCTTAATAAAAAAAAAGGAGTTGGAAAGAGAAGAAGGCTTCTGCTATTCACACTTTAAAAAGAAAAATGATAAATCGGATTTGTAACTTTAAACAACTATAACTTTTGTCTCGGGTATCGAAAGGAGTATTATAATATATGAAATAGAAGCTCGTAAAGAATCCTAGAATCATAGCATGCCTTGCAATAGAACCCCCTTTTGCGAACGCAAATTCCACCGTTTAAATCACCTATGGAGGGTTTAAAATTTTGGTCGCACCTATTCCATTTTTTTTACTTCCGGTTTTGTTCATTGCAACCATAACGGAGATTATGGTGCCGACCAAGAGTGTGTTTAAAAATATTCTAAAGATTCTCAATATCCACCTAATAATCTCAAGATCATAAAAATATTCTCAGGATCCTTCACAAGGGATTGTGAAATTATTTTTGAAAGCAATTATTTTTGTTTTTTTAGTTATGGGCTTTTTACGTTTAGCAATTTATTTTTAGTGAATTGTGAAATTTGTTTGTCTTATTTATCATAAGTATTTATATGCTTTTATCCTTTAAGGATATATTATGCACAATTCGCAATAAAATTGCCCCATAAAAATTGCATTTTGTCTTGGGTTTTGTTGCTCATGATAGAAAAGAGCAGCCTTCTCACGGCGGAAGAAATCATATCATTAATGATAATCTTTTTTAGGATGATTGTTTCTTTTCTTTCTGGCGTTCTTAATTGAATGTCTTAAATCGAATAATCAAAGGAAGTGATCATCCTTGGTGGCATCTTGTTGAGGTTTTATGGACTTGTTGATGTTTTTTTCATCTTGGGAGTTCGTTTGGTAGTTCTCTTTGAAATAATTGTATCTTCTTCTTCATTTGAAATTTCATGTTCAACAAATCTTTGTTCTTAATAAAAAAAAGGAGTTGGAAAGAGAAGAAGGGTTCTACTGTTCACACTTTAAAAAGAAAAATGATAAATCGGAGTTGTAACTTTAAACAACCATAACTTTTGACTCGGGTATCGAAAGGAGTATTATAATATATGAAATCAAAGCTTGTAACGATTCCTAGAATCCTAGCATGCCCTGCGATAGAACCCTATTTGGTGAACTCAAGTTCCATCATTTAAATCACCTACCGAGGTTTTAAAATTTTGGTCGCACCTATTCCGTTTTATTTACTTCCAGTTTTGTTCATTGCAACTATAACGAAGATTATGGTGCCGACCAAGAGTGTGTTTAAAAATATTATAAATATTCTCAATATCTACAAAATATTCTCAAGATCATGCAAATATTGTCAGGATCCTTCACAAGGGATTTTGAAATTATTTTCGAACGCAATTAGTTTTGTTTTTTTTAGTTATGGGCTTTTTACGTTTAGCGATTTTATTTTTAGTAAATTGTGAAATTTGATTTGTCTTATTTATCACAAGTATCTATATGTTTTTATTCTTTAAGGATGCATTATGCACAATTCACAATAAAATAGATCCACAAAAGTTGCATTATGTTTAGGGCTTTGTTGCTTATGATAGAAAACAGCATCCTTCTGATGGCGGAAGAACTCATATCATTAATGATAATCTTTTTTAGGAAGATTGTTTCTTTTCTTTCAGGCGTTCTTAATTGAATGTCTGAAATCGAATAATCAAAGGAAGTAATCATCCTTGGTGGAATCTTAATGTTGAGGTTTTATGGACCTTTTGATGTTATTTTCACCTTTGGAGTTCGTTAGGTAGTTCTCTTTGAAATAATTGGATCCTCTTCTTCATTTGTAATTTCATGTTCAACAAGTCTTTGTTCTTCATAAAAAAAAGGAGTTGGAAAGAGAATAAGGGTTCTGCAGTTCACACTTTAAAAAGAAAAATGATAAATCGGAGTTGTAACTTTAAACAATCATAACTTTTGACTCGGGTATCGAAATGAGTATTATAATATAAGAAATCAAAGCTCGTAACGATTCCTAGAATCCTAGCATGCCTTGCGATAGAACCCCATTTTGTGAACTCAAGATCCACCGTTTAAATCACCTACCGAGGTTTTAAAATTTTGGTCGCACCTATTCCATTTTGTTTACTTCCGGTTTTGTTCATTACAACTATAATGGAGATTAGGGTGCCGACCAAGAGTGTGTTTAAAAATATTATAAGAATTCTCAATATCCACCAAATATTCTCAAGATCATACAAATATTCTCAGGATCCTTCACAAAGGATTTTGAAAGCATTTAGTTTTGTTTTTCTTAGTTATGAGCGTTTTACGTTTAGCGATTTTATTTTTAGGGAATTGTGAAATTTCATTTGTCTTATTTATCAAAAGTATTTCTATGCTTTTATTCCTTAAGCATGCATTTTGCACAATTTACAACAAAATAGCCCCACAAAATTGCATTTTGTCTTGGGTTTTATGGGATTTTTACGTTTACCGATTTTAATTTTAGTAAATTGTGAAATTTCATTTGTCTTATTTATCACAAGTATCTATATGCTTTTATTCTTTAAGGATGCATTATGCAAAATTCACAACAAAATCGCCCCACAAAAGTTGCATTACGTCTAGGGTTTTGTTGCTTATGATAGAAAACAGCAGCCTTCTGATGGCGGAAGAACTCATATCATTAATGATAATCTTTTTAGGAAGATTGTTTCTTTTCTTTCAGGCGTTCTTAATTGAATGTCTGAATTCGAATAATCAAAGGAAGTGATCATCCTTGGTGGCATCTTAATGTTGAGGTTTTAAGGAATTTTTGATGTTATTCTCATCTTTGGAGTTCGTTAGGTAGTTCTCTTTGAAATAATTGCATCTTCTTCTTCATTTTTAATTTCATGTTCAACAAGTCTTTGTTCTTAATAAAAAAAAGGAGTTGGAAAGAGAAGAAGGGTTCTACTGTTCACACTTTAAAAAGAAAAATGATAAATCGGAGTTGTAACTTTAAACAACCATAATTTTGACTCGGGTATCGAAAGGAGTATTATCATATATGAAATCAAAGCTCGTAACGATTCCTAGAATCCTAGCATGCCCTGCGATAGAACCCCATTTTTGTGAACTCAAGTTCCATCGTTTAAATCACCTACCGAGGTTTTAAAATTTTGGTCGCACCTATTCTGTTTTATTTACTTCCAGTTTTGTTCATTGCAACTATAACAGAGATTATGGTGCCGACCAAGAGTGTGTTTAAAAATATTATAAAGATTCTCAATATCCACCAAATATTCTCAAGATCATACAAATATTCTCAGGATCCTTCACAAGGGATTGTGAAATTATTTTCGAACGCAATTAGTTTTGTTTTTTTTAGTTATGGGCTTTTTACGTTTACCGATTTTATTTTTAGTAAATTGTGAAATTTCATTTGTCTTTTTGATCACAAGTATGTATATGCTTTTATTCTTTAAGGATGCATTATGCAAAATTCACAACAAAAATTGCCCCACAAAAGTTGCATTACGTCTAGGGTTTTGTTGCTTATGATAGAAAACATCAGCCTTCTGATGGCGGAAGAACTCATATCATTAATGATAATATTTTTAGGAAAATTGTTTCTCTTCTTTCAGGCGTTCTTAATTGAATGTCTAAATTCGAATAATCAAAGGAAGTGATCATCCTCGGTGGCATCTTAATGTTGAGGTTTTAAGGACTTTTTGATGTTATTCTCATCTTTGGAGTTCGTTAGGTAGTTCTCTTTGAAATAATTGTATCTTCTTCTTCATTTGTAATTTCTTGTTCGACAAGTCTTTGTTCTTAATAAAAAAAAGGTGTTGGAAAGAGAATAAGGGTTCTCCAGTTCACACTTTAAAAAGAAAAATGATAAATCGGAGTTATAACTTCAAACAACCATAACTTTTGACTCGGGTATCGAAAGGAGTATTATAATATTTGAAATCAAAGCTCATAACGATTCCTAGAATCCTAGCATGCCCTGCGATAGAACCCCATTTTGTGAACTCATGATCCATCGTTTAAATCACCTACTGGGGTTTTAAAATTTTGGTCGCACATATTCCGTTTTATTTACTTCCAGTTTTGTTCAATGCAACTATAACGGAGATTATGGTGCCGACCAAGAGTGTGTTTAAAAATATTATAAAGATTCTCAATATCAACCAAATATTCTCAAGATCATACAAATATTCTCAGGATCCTTCACAAGGGATTCTGAAATTATTTTCGAACGTAATTAGTTTTGTTTTTTTTTAGTTGTGGGCTTTTTACGTTTAACGATTTTATTTTTAGTGAATTGTGAAATTTAATTTGTCTTATTTATCATAAGTACCTATATGCTTTTATTCTTTAAGGAGGTATAATGCAAAATTCACAACAAAATAGCCCCACAAAAGTTGCATTACGTCTAAGGTTTTCTTGCTTATGATAGAAAACAGCAGCCTTCTGATGGCGGAAGAACTCATATCATTAATGATAATCTTTTTAGGAAGATTGTTTCTTTTCTTTTAGGCATTCTTAATTGAATGTCTAAATTCGAATAATCAAAGGAAGTGATCATCCTTGGTGGCATCTTAATGTTGAGGTTTTAAGGACTTGTTGATCTTATTCTCATCTTTGGAGTTCGTTAGGTAGTTCTCTTTGAAATAATTGTATATTCTTCTTCATTTGTAATTTCATGTTCAACAAGTCTTTGTTCTTAATAAAAAAAAAGGAGTTGGAAAGAGAAGAAGGGTTCTGCAGTTCACACTTTAAAAAGAAAAATGATAAATCGGAGTTGTAACTTTAAACAACCATAACTTTTGACTCGGGCATCGAAAGGAGTATTATAATATATGAAATCAAAATTCGTAATGATTCCTAGAATCCTAGCATGCTCTGCGATAGAACTCTATTTTGTGAACTCAATTTCCATCATTTAAATCACCTACCGAGGTTTTATAATTTTGGTCGCACATATTCCGTTTTATTTACTTCCAGTTTTGTTCATTGCAACTATAACGGAGATTATGGTCCCGACCAAGAGTGTGTTTAAAAATATTATAAAGATACTCAATATCCACCAAATATTCTCAAGATCATACAAATATTCTCAGGATCCTTCACAAGGGATTGTGAAAATATTTTCGAACGCAATTAGTTTTGTTTTTTTTTAGTTATGGGATTTTTATGTTTAACGATTTTATTTTTAGTGAATTGTGAAATTTAATTTGTCTTGTTTATCACAAGTAACTATATGCTTTTATTCTTTAAGGATGCATTATGCAAAATTCACAACAAAATAGCCCCACAAAAGTTGCATTACGTCTAAGGTTTTGTTGCTTATGATAGAAAACAGCAGCCTTCTGATGGCGGAAGAACTCATATCATTAATGATAATATTTTTTACGAAGATTGTTTCTTTTCTGTCAGGCGTTCTTAATTGAATGTCGGAAATCGAATAATCAAAGGAAGTGATCATCCTTGGTGGCATCTTAATGTTGAGGTTTTATGGACTTGATGATGTTATTTTCATCTTTGGAGTTCGTTTGGTAGTTCTCTTTGAAATAATTGCATCTTCTTCTTCATTTGTAATTTCATGTTCAACAAGTCTTTGTTCTTAATAAAAAAAAGGAGTTGGAAAGAGAAGAAGGGTTCTACTGTTCACACTTTAAAAAGAAAAATGATAAATCGGAGTTGTAACTTTAAACAACCATAACTTTTGACTCGGGCATCGAAAGGAGTATTATATTATATGAAATCAAAGCTCGTAACGATTCCTAGAATCCTAGCATGCCCTGCGATAGAACCCCATTTTTGTGAACTCAAGTTCCATCGTTTAAACCACCTACCGAGGTTTTAAAATTTTGGTCGCACCTATTCTGTTTTATTTACTTCCAGTTTTGGTCATTGCAACTATAACGGAGATTTTGGTGCCGACAAAGAGTGTGTTTAAATATATTATAAATATTCTCAATATCCACCAAATATTCTCAAGATCATACAAATATTCTCAGGATCCTTCACAAGGGATTGTGAAATTATTTTTGAAAGCAATTAGTTTTGTTTTTTTTCTTTATGGACTTTTTACGTTTAGCGATTTTATTTTTAGTGAATTGTGAAATTTCATTTGTCTTATTTATCATAAGTATTTATATGCTTTTATTCTTTAAGGATGCATTATGCACAATTAACAACAAAATAGCCCCACAAAATTGCATTTTGTCTTGGTTTTGTTGTTTATGATTGAAAACAGTAGCCTTCTCATGGCGGAAGAACTCATATCATTAATGATAATCTTTTTTAGGAAGATTGTTTCTTTTCTTTCTAGTGTTCTTAATTGAATGTCTGAATTCGAATAATTGAAGGAAGTGATCATCCTTGGTGGCATCTTAATGTTGAGGTTTTATGGACTTGTTGATGTTATTTTCTTATTTGGAGTTCGTTTGGTAGTTCTCTTTGAAATAATTGCATCTTCTTCTTCATTTGTAATTTCATGTTTAACAAATCTTTGTTCTTAACAAAAAAAAAGGAGTTGGAAAGAGAAGAAGGGTTCTACTGTTCACACTTTAAAAAGAAAAATGATAAATCGGAGTTGTAACTTTAAACAACCATAACTTTTGACTCGGGTATCGAAAGGAGTATTATAATATATGAAATCAAAGCTCGCAAAGATTCCTAGAATCCTAGCATGCCCTGCGATAGAACCCCATTTTTGTGAACTCATGTTCCATCGTTTAAATAACCTACCGAGGTTTTAAAATTTTGGTCACACATATTCTGTTTTATTTACTTCCAGTTTTGTTCATTGCAACTATAACAGAGATTATGGTGCCGACCAAGAGTGTGTATAAAAATATTATAAAGATTCTCAATTTCCACCAAATATTCTCAAGATCATACAAATATTCTCAGGATCCTTCACAAGGGATTGTGAAATTATTTTCGAACGCAATTAGTTTTGTTTTTTTTGTTGTGGGCTTTTTACGTTTACCGATTTTATTTTTAGTAAATTGTGAAATTTCATTTGTCTTATTTATCACAAGTATCTATATGCTTTTATGCTTTAAGGATGCATTATGCAAAATTCACAACAAAATAGCCCCACAAAAGTTGCATTACGTTTAAGGTTTTCTTGCTTATGATAGAAAACAGCAGCCTTCTGATGGCGGAAGAACTCATATCATTAATGATAATATTTTTTAGGAAGATTGTTTCTTTTCTTTCAGGCGTTCTTAATTGAATGTCGGAAATCGAATAATCAAAGGAAGTGATCATCCTTGGTGGCATCTTAATGTTGAGGTTTAATGGACTTGTTGATGTTATTTTCATCTTTGGAGTTCGTTTGGTAGTTCTCTTTGAAATAATTGCATCTTCTTCTTCATTTGTAATTTCATGTTCAACAAGTCTTTGTTCTTAATAAAAAAAGGTGTTGGAAAGAGAAGAAGGGTTCTACTATTCACACTTTGAAAAGAAAAATGATAAATCGGAGTTGTAACTTTAAACAACCATAACTTTTGACTCGGGCATCGAAAGGAGTATTATAATATATGAAATCAAAATTCGTAACGATTCCTAGAATCCTAGCATGCCCTGCGATAGAACCCCATTTTGTGAACTCATGTTCCATCGTTTAAATCACCTACCGAGGTTTTAAAATTTTGGTCACACATTCTGTTTTATTTACTTCCAGTTTTGTTCATTGCCACTATAACGGAGATTATGGTGCCGACCAAGAGTGTGTTGAAAAATATTATAAAGATTCTCAATATCCACCAAATATTCTCAAGATCATACAAATATTCTCAGGATCCTTCACAAGGGATTGTGAAATTATTTTCGAACGCAATTAGTTTTGTTTTTTTTAGTTATGGGCTTTTTACGTTTACCGATTTTATTTTTAGTAAATTGTGAAATTTCATTTGTCTTATTTATCACAAGTATCTATATGCTTTTATTCTTTAAGGAGGTATTATGCAAAATTCACAACAAAATAGCCCCACAAAAGTTGCATTACGTCTAAGGTTTTGTTGCTTATGATAGAAAACAGCAGACTTCTGATGGTGGAAGAACTCATTTCATTAATGATAATATTTTTTAGGAAGATTGTTTCTTTTCTTTCAGGCGTTCTTAATGGAATGTCTGAATTAGAATAATCAAAGGAAGTGATCATTCTTGGTGGCATCTTAATGTTGAGGTTTTAAGGACTTTTTGATGTTATTCTCATCTCTGGAGTTCGTTAGGTAGTTCTCTTTGAAATAATTGTATCTTCTTCTGCATTTGTAATTTCATGTTCAACAAGTCTTTTTTTTCTTAATAAAAAAAGGAGTTGGAAAGAGAATAAGGGTTCTGCAGTTCACACTTTAAAAAGAAAAATGATAAATCGGAGTTATAACTTTTGACTCGGGTATCGAAAGGAGTATTATAATATATGAAATCAAAGCTCGTAACGATTCCTAGAATCCTAGCATGCCCTGCGATATAAACCCATTTTGTGAACTCAAGTTCCATCATTTAAATCACCTACCGAGGTTTTAAAATTTTGGTCGCACATATTCCGTTTTATTTACTTCCAGTTTTGTTCATTGCAACTATAACGGAGATTATGGTGCCGACCAAGAGTGTGTTTAAAAATATTATAAAGATTCTCAATATCCACCAAATATTTTCAAGATCAGACAAATATTCTCAGGATCCTTCACAAGGGATTGTGAAATTATTTTCGAACGCAATTAGTTTTGTTTTTTTTAGTTGTGGGCTTTTTACGTTTATCGATTTTATTTTTAGTAAATTGTGAAATTTCATTTGTCTTATTTATCACAAGTATCTATATGCTTTTATGCTTTAAGGATGCATTATGCAAAATTCACAACAAAATAGCCCCACAAAAGTTGCATTACGTCTAAGGTTTTGTTGCTTATGATAGAAAACAGCAGACTTCTGATGGTGGAAGAACTCATTTCATTAATGATAATATTTTTTAGGAAGATTGTTTCTTTTCTTTCAGGCGTTCTTAATTGAATGTCTGAATTCGAATAATCAAAGGAAGTGATCATTCTTGGTGGCATCTTAATGTTGAGGTTTTAAGGACTTTTTGATGTTATTCTCATCTTTGGAGTTCGTTAGGTAATTCTCTTTGAAATAATTGTATCTTCTACTAAATTTGTAATTTCATGTTCAACAAGTCTTTGTTCTTAATAAAAAAAAGGAGTTGGAAAGAGAATAAGGGTTATGCAGTTCACACATTAAAAAGAAAAATGATAAATCGGAGTTATAACTTCCAACAACCATAACTTTTGACTCGGGTATCGAAAGGAGTATTATAATATATGAAATCAAAGCTCGTAACGATTCCTAGAATCCTAGCATGCCCTGCAATAGAACCCCATTTTTTGAACTCAAGTTCCATCGTGTAAATCACCTACCGAGGTTTTAAAATTTTGGTCGCACCTATTCCGTTTTATTTACTTCCAGTTTTGTTCATTGCAACTATAACGGAGATTATGGTGCCGACCAAGAGTGTGTTTAAAAATATTATAAAGATTCTCAATATCCACCAAATATTCTCAAGATCATAAAAATATTCTCAGGATCCTTAACAAGCGATTGTGAAATTATTTTCGAACGCAATTAGTTTTGTTTTTTTTAGTTATGGGCTTTTTACGTTTACCGATTTTATTTTTAGTAAATTGTGAAATTTCATTTATCTTACTTATCACATGTATCTATATGCTTTTATTCTTTGAGAATATTTTATGCAAAATTCACAACAAAATAGCCCCACATAAGTTGCATTACGTCTAAGGTTTTGTTGCTTATGATAGAAAACAGCAGCCTTCTGATGGCGGAAGAACTCATATCATTAATGATAATATTTTTTAGGAAGATTGTTTCTTTTCTTTCAGGCGTTCTTAATTGAATGTCTGAATTCGAATAATCAAAGGAAGTGATCATCCTTAATGGCATCTTAATGTTGAGGTTTTAAGGACTTTTTGATGTTATTCTCATCTTTGGAGTTCTTTAGGTAGTTCTCTTTGAAATAATTGCATCTTCTTATTCCTTTGTAATATCATGTTCAACAAGACTTTGTTCTTAATAAAAAAAAAGAAGTTGGAAAGAGAATAAGGGTTCTGCAGTTCACACTTTAAAAAGAAAAATGATAAATCGTAGTTGTAACTTTAAACAACCATAACTTTTGACTCGGGTATCGAAAGGAGTATTATAATATATGAAATCAAAACTCGTAACGATTCCTAGAATCCTAGCATGCCCTGCGATATAAACCCATTTTGTGAACTCAAGTTCCATCGTTTAAATCACCTACCGAGGTTTTAAAATTTTGGTCGCACCTATTCCGTTTTATTTACTTCCAGTTTTCTTCATTGCAACTATAACGGAGATTATGGTGCCGACCAAGAGTGTGTTTAAAAATATTATAAAGATTCTCAATATCCACCAAATATTTTCAAGATCAGACAAATATTCTCAGGATCCTTCACAAGGGATTGTGAAATTATTTTCGAACGCAATTAGTTTTGTTCTTTTTAGTTGTGGGCTTTTTACGTTTATCGATTTTATTTTTAGTAAATTGTGAAATTTCATTTGTCTTATTTATCACAAGTATCTATATGCTTTTATGCTTTAAGGATGCATTATGCAAAATTCACAACAAAATAGCCCTACAAAAGTTGCATTACGTCTAAGGTTTTGTTGCTTATGATAGAAAACAGCAGACTTCTGATGGTGGAAGAACTCATTTCATTAATGATAATATTTTTTAGGAAGATTGTTTCTTTTCTTTCAGGCGTTCTTAATTGAATGTCTGAATTCGAATAATCAAAGGAAGTGATCATTCTTGGTGGCATCTTAATGTTGAGGTTTTATGGACTTTTTGATGTTTTTCTCATCTTTGGAGTTCGTTAGGTAATTCTCTTTGAAATAATTGTATCTTCTACTAAATTTGTAATTTCATGTTCAACAAGTCTTTGTTCTTAATAAAAAAAAGGAGTTGGAAAGAGAATAAGGGTTATGCAGTTCACACATTAAAAAGAAAAATGATAAATCGGAGTTATAACTTCCAACAACCATAACTTTTGACTCGGGTATCGAAAGGAGTATTATAATATATGAAATCAAAGCTCGTAACGATTCCTAGAATCCTAGCATGCCCTGCAATAGAACCCCATTTTTTGAACTCAAGTTCCATCGTGTAAATCACCTACCGAGGTTTTAAAATTTTGGTCGCACCTATTCCGTTTTATTTACTTCCAGTTTTGTTCATTGCAACTATAACGGAGATTATGGTGCCGACCAAGAGCGTGTTTAAAAATATTATAAAGATTCTCAATATCCACCAAATATTCTCAAGATCATAAAAATATTCTCAGGATCCTTAACAAGCGATTGTGAAATTATTTTCGAACGCAATTAGTTTTGTTTTTTTTAGTTATGGGCTTTTTACGTTTACCGATTTTATTTTTAGTAAATTGTGAAATTTCATTTATCTTACTTATCACATGTATCTATATGCTTTTATTCTTTGAGAATATTTTATGCAAAATTCACAACAAAATAGCCCCACATAAGTTGCATTACGTCTAAGGTTTTGTTGCTTATGATAGAAAACAGCAGCCTTCTGATGGTGGAAGAACTCATATCATTAATGATAATATTTTTTAGGAAGATTGTTTCTTTTCTTTCAGGCGTTCTTAATTGAATGTCTGAATTCGAATAATCAAAGGAAGTGATCATCCTTAATG
Organism: Hippophae gyantsensis; assembly: GCA_030763125.1. Taxonomy (NCBI): domain Eukaryota; kingdom Viridiplantae; phylum Streptophyta; class Magnoliopsida; order Rosales; family Elaeagnaceae; genus Hippophae; species Hippophae gyantsensis. The sequence continues at coordinate 30,458,310 of CM061032.1, forward strand.
GCATCTTAATGTTGAGGTTTTAAGGACTTTTTGATGTTATTCTCATCTTTGGAGTTCTTTGGGTAGTTCTCTTTGAAATAATTGCATCTTCTTCTTCCTTTGTAATATCATGTTCAACAAGACTTTGTTCTTAATAAAAAAAAAGAAGTTGGAAAGAGAATAAGGGTTCTGCAGTTCACACTTTAAAAAGAAAAATGATAAATCGTAGTTGTAACTTTAAACAACCATAACTTTTGACTCGGGTATCGAAAGGAGTATTATAATATATGAAATCAAAACTCGTAACGATTACTAGAATCCTAGCATGCCCTGCGATAGAACCCCATTTTGTGAACTCAAGTTCCATCGTTTAAATCTCCTACCGAGGTTTTAAAATTTTGGTCGCACCTATTCCGTTTTATTTACTTCCAGTTTTCTTCATTGCAACTATAACGGAGATTATGGTGCCGACCAAGAGTGTGTTTAAAAATATTATAGAAATTCTTAATATCCACCAAATATTCTCAAGATCATAAAAATATTCTTAGGATCCTTCACAAGGGATTGTGAAATTATTTTCGAACGTAATTAGTTTTGTTCTTTTTATTTGTTGGCTTTTTACGTTTACCGATTTTATTTTTAGTAAATTGTGAAATTTCATTTGTCTTATTTATCACAAGTATCTATATGCTTTTATTCTTTAAGGATGTATTATGCAAAATTCACAACAAAATAGCCCCACAAAAGTTGCATTACGTCTAAGGTTTTGTAGCTTATGATACAAAATAGCAGACTTCTGATGGTGGAAGAACTCATTTCATTAATGATAATATTTTTTAGGAAGATTGTTTCTTTTCTTTCAGGCGTTCTTAATTGAATATCTGAATTCGAATAATCAAAGGAAGTGATCATCCTTGGTGGCATCTTAATGTTGAAGTTTTATGGACTTTTTGTTGTTTTTCTCATCTTTGGAGTTCGTTAGGTAATTCTCTTTGAAATAATTGTATCTTCTACTAAATTTGTAATTTCATGTTCAACAAGTCTTTGTTCTTAATAAAAAAAAGGAGTTGGAAAGAGAATAAGGGTTATGCAGTTCACACATTAAAAAGAAAAATGATAAATCGGAGTTATAACTTCCAACAACCATAACTTTTGACTCGGGTATCGAAAGGAGTATTATAATATATGAAATCAAAGCTCGTAACGATTCCTAGAATCCTAGCATGCCCTGCAATAGAACCCCATTTTCTGAACTCAAGTTCCATCGTGTAAATCACCTACCGAGGTTTTAAAATTTTGGTCGCACCTATTCCGTTTTATTTACTTCCAGTTTTGTTCATTGCAACTATAACGGAGATTATGGTGCCAACCAAGAGTGTGTTGAAAAATATTATAAAGATTCTCAATATCCACCAAATATTCTCAAGATCATACAAATATTCTCAGGATCCTTAACAAGCGATTGTGAAATTATTTTCGAACGCAATTAGTTTTGTTTTTTTTTAGTTATGGGCTTTTTACGTTTACCGATTTTATTTTTAGTAAATTTTGAAATTTCATTTGTCTTCTTTATCACAAGTATCTATATGCTTTTATTCTTGGAGAATATTTTATGCAAAATTCAAAACAAAATAGCCCCACATAAGTTGCATTACGTCTAAGGTTTTGTTGCTTATGATAGAAAACAGCAGCCTTCTGATGGCGGAAGAACTCATATCATTAATGATTATATTATTTAGGAAGATTGTTTCTTTTCTTTCAGGCGTTCTTAATTGAATGTCTGAATTCGAATAATCAAAGGAAGTGATCATCCTTGGTGGCATCTTAATGTTGAGGTTTTAAGGACTTTTTGATGTTATTCTCATCTTTGGAGTTCTTTAGGTAGTTCTCTTTGAAATAATTGCATCTTCTTCTTCCTTTGTAATATCATGTTCAACAAGACTTTGTTCTTAATAAAAAAAAAGGAGTTGGAAAGAGAATAAGGGTTCTGCAGTTCACACTTTAAAAAGAAAAATGATAAATCGTAGTTGTAACTTTAAACAACCATAACTTTTGACTCGGGTATCGAAAGGAGTATTATAATATATGAAATCAAAGCTCGTAACGATTACTAGAATCCTAGCATGCCCTGCGATAGAACCCCATTTTGTGAACTCAAGTTCCATCGTTTAAATCACCTACCGAGGTTTTAAAATTTTGGTCGCACCTATTCCGTTTTATTTACTTCCAGTTTTCTTCATTGCAACTATAACGGAGATTATGGTTCCGACCAAGAGTGTGTTTAAAAATATTATAGAAATTCTCAATATCCACCAAATATTCTCAAGATCATACAAATATTCTCAGGATCCTTCACAAGGGATTGTGAAATTATTTTCGAACGTAATTAGTTTTGTTTTTTTTAGTTGTTGGCTTTTTACGTTTACCGATTTTATTGTTAGTAAATTGTGAAATTTCATTTGTCTTATTTATCACAAGTATCTATATGCTTTTATTCTTTAAGGATGTATTATGCAAAATTCACAACAAAATAGCCCCACAAAAGTTGCATTACGTCTAAGGTTTTGTTGCTTATGATAGAAAATAGTAGCCTTCTGATGGCGGAAGAACTCATATCATTAATGATAATATTTTTTAGGAAGATTGTTTCTTTTCTTTCAGGTGTTCTTAATTGAATGTCTGAAATCGAATAATCAAAGGAATTGCTCATCCTTGGTGGCATCTTAATGTTATGGTTTTAAGGACTTTTTGATGTTATTTTCATCTTAGGAGTTCGTTAGGTAGTTCTCTTTGAAATAATTGTATCTTCTTCTTCATTTGTAATTTCTTGTTCGACAAGTCTTTGATCTTAATAAAAAAAAGGAGTTGGAAAGAGAAGAAGGGTTCTGCAGTTCACACTTTAAAAAGAAAAATGATAAATCGTAGTTGTAACTTTAAACAACCATAACTTTTGACTCGGGTATCGAAAGGAGTATTATAATATATGAAATCAAAGCTCGTAACGATTCCTAGAATCCTAGCATGCCCTGCAATAGAACCCCATTTTGTGAACTCAAGTTCCATCGTTTAAATCACCTACCGAGGTTTTAAAATTTTGGTCGCAGCTATTCCGTTTTATTTACTTCCAATTTTGTTCATTGTAACTATAACGGAGATTATGGTGCCAACCAAGAGTGTGTTGAAAAATATTATAAAGATTCTCAATATCCACCAAATATTCTCAAGATCATACAAATATTCTCAGGATCCTTCACAAGGGATTGTGAAATTATTTTCGAACGCAATTAGTTTTGTTTTTTTTAGTTATGGGCTTTTTACGTTTACCGATTTTATTTTTAGTAAATTGTGAAATTTCATTTGTCTTATTTATCACAAGTATCTATATGCTTTTATTCTTTGAGAATATTTTATGCAAAATTCAAGACAAAATAGCCCCACAAAAGTTGCATTACGTCTAAGGTTTTGTTGCTTATGATAGAAAACAGCAGCCTTCTGATGGCGGTATAACTCATATCATTAATGATAATCTTTTTAGGAAGATTGTTTCTTTTCTTTCAAGCATTCTTAATTGAATGTCTGAATTTGAATAATCAAAGGAAGTGATCTTCCTTGGTGGCATCTTAATGTTGAGGTTTTAAGGACTTTTTGATGTTATTCTCATCTTTGGAGTTCGTTAGGTAGTTCTCTTTGAATTAATTTTATCTTATTCCTTATTAGTAATATCATGTTCAACAAGTCTTTGTTCTTAATAAAAAAAAAGGAGTTGGAAAGAGAATAAGGGTTCTCCAGTTCACATTTTAAAAAGAAAAATGATAAATCGGAGTTATAACTTCCAACAACCATAACTTTTGACTCGGGTATCGAAAGGAGTATTATAATATATGAAATCAAAGCTCGTAACGATTCCTAGAATCCTAGCATGCCCTGCGATAGAACCCCATTTTGTGAACTCAAGTTCCATCGTTTAAATCACCTACCGAGGTTTTAAAATTTTGGTCGCACCTATTCCGTTTTATTTACTTCCAGTTTTGTTCATTGCAACTATAACGGAGATTATGGTGCCGACCAAGAGTGTGTTTAAAAATATTATAAAGATTCTCAATATCCACCAAATATTCTCAAGATCATACAAATATTCTCAGGATCCCTCACAAGGGATTGTGAAATTATATTCGAACGCAATTAGTTTTGTTTTTTTTAGTTTTGGGCTTTTTACGTTTAACGATTTTATTTTTAGTGAATTGGGAAATTTCATTGGCCTTATTTATCATAAGTACCTATATGCTTTTATTCTTTAAGGATGCATTATGCAAAATTCACAACAAAATAGCCCCACAAAAGTTGCATTACGTCTAGGGTTTTGTTGCTTATGATAGAAAACAGCAGCCTTCTGATGGCGGAAGAACTCATATCATTAATGATAATATTTTCAGGAAGATTGTTTCTTTTCTTTCAGGCGTTCTTAATTGAATGTCTGAATTCGAATAATCAAAGGAAGTGATCATTCTTGGTGGCATCTTAATGTTGAGGTTTTAAGGACTTTTTGATGTTATTCTCATCTTTGGAGTTCGTTAGGTAGTTCTCTTTGAAATAATTGTATCTTCTTCTGCATTTGTAATTTCATGTTCAACAAGTCTTTTTTTCTTAATAAAAAAAGGAGTTGGAAAGAGAATAAGGGTTCTGCAGTTCACACTTTAAAAAGAAAAATGATAAATTGGAGTTATAACTTTTGACTCGGGTATCGAAAGGAGTATTATAATATATGAAATCAAAGCTCGTAACGATTCCTAGAATCCTAGCATGCCCTGCAATAGAACCCCTTTTTGTGAACTCAAGTTCCATCGTTTAAATCACCTACCGAGGTTTTAAAATTTTGGTCGCACCTATTCCGTTTTATTTACTTCCAGTTTTGTTCATTGCAACTATAACGGAGATTATGGTGCCAACCAAGAGTGTGTTGAAAAATATTATAAAGATTCTCAATATCCACCAAATATTCTCAAGATCATACAAATATTCTCAGGATCCTTCACAAGGGATTGTGAAATTATTTTCGAACGCAATTAGTTTTGTTTTTTTTAGTTATGGGCTTTTTACGTTTACCGATTTTATTTTTAGTAAATTGTGAAATTTCATTTGTCTTATTTATCACAAGTATCTATATGCTTTTATTCTTTGAGAATATTTTATGCAAAATTCAAAACAAAATAGGCCCACAAAAGTTGCATTACGTCTAAGGTTTTTTTGCTTATGATAGAAAACAACAGCCTTCTGATGGCGGAAGAACTCATATCATTAATGATAATATTTTTTAGGAAGATTGTTTGTTTTCTTTCAGGCATTCTTAATTGAATGTCTGAATTCGAATAATCAAATGAAGTGATCATCCTTGGTGGCATCTTAATGTTAAGGTTTTAAGGAATTTTTGATGTTGTTCTCATCTTTGGTGTTCGTTAGGTAGTTCTCTTTGAAATAATTTTATCTTCTTCTTCATTTGTAATTTCAAGTTCAACAAGTCTTTGTTCTTAATAAAAAAAGGAGTTGGAAAGAGAATAAGGGTTCTGTAGTTCACCCTATAAAAAGAAAAATGATAAATTGGAGTTATAACTTTAAACAACCATAACTTTTGACTCGGGTATCGAAAGGAGTATTATAATATATGAAATCAAAGCTCGTAACGATTCCTAGAATCCTAGCATGCCCTGCAATAGAACCCCATTTTGTGAACTCAAGTTCCATCGTTTAAATCACCTACCAAGGTTTTAAAATTTTGGTCGCACATATTCCGTTTTTTTTACTTCCAGTTTTGTTCATTGCAACTATAACGGAGATTATGGTGCCAACCAAGAGTGTGTTGAAAAATATTATAAAGATTCTCAATATCCACCAAATATTCTCAAGATCATACAAATATTCTCAGGATCCTTCACAAGGGATTATGAAATTATTTTTGAACGCAATTAGTTTTGTTTTTTTTAGTTATGGGCTTTTTACGTTTACCGATTTTATTTTTAGTAAATTGTGAAATTTCATTTGTCTTATTTATCATAAGTACCTATATGCTTTTATTCGTTGAGAATATTTTATGCAAAATTCACAACAAAATAGCCCCACAAAAGTTGCATTACGTCTAAGGTTTTGTTGCTTATGATAGAAAACAGTAGCCTTTTGATGGCGGAAGAACTCATATCATTAATGATAATATTTTTTAGGAAGATTGTTTCTTTTCTTTCAGGCATTCTTAATTGAATGTCTGAATTCGAATAATCAAAGGAAGTGATCATCCTTGGTGGCATCTTAATGTTAAGGTTTTAAGGAATTTTTGATGTTGTTCTCATCTTTGGTGTTCGTTAGGTAGTTCTCTTTGAAATAATTGTATCTTCTTCTTCATTTGTAATTTCATGTTCAACAAGTCTTTGTTCTTAATAAAAAAAGGAGTTGGAAAGAGAATAAGGGTTCTGTAGTTCACAATTTAAAAAGAAAAATGATAAATCGGAGTTATAACTTCAAACAACCATAACTTTTAACTCGGGTATCGAAAGGAGTATTATAATTTATGAAATCAAAGCTCGTAACGATTCCTAGAATCCTAGCATGCCTGGAGATAGAACCCCATTTTGTGAACTCAAGTTCCATCGTTTAAATCACCTACCAAGGTTTTAAAATTTTGGTCGCACATATTCCGTTTTATTTACTTCGAATTTTGTTCATTGCAACTATAACGGAGATTATGGTGCCGACCAAGAGTTAGTTTAAATATATTATAAAGAATCTAAATATCCACAAAATTTCTCAAGATCATACAAATATTCTCAGGATCCTTCCCATGGGATTGTGAAATTATTTTCGAACGCAATTAGTTTTGTTTTTTTTAGTTGTGGGCTTTTTACGTTTAACGATCTTATTTTTAGTGAATTGTGAAATTTCATTTGTCTTATTTATCATAAGTACCTATATGCTTTTATTCTTTAAGGATGCATTATGCAAAATTCACAACAAAATAGCCCCATTAAAGTTGCATTACGTCTAGGGTTTTGTTGCTTATGATAGAAAACAGTAGCCTTCTGATGGCAGAAGAACTCATATCATTAATGATAATATTTTTAGGAAGATTGTTTCTTTTCTTTTAGGCGTTCTTAATTGAATGTCTGAATTCGAATAATCAAAGGAAGTGATCATCGTTGGTGGCATCTTAATGTTGAGGTTTTAAGGACTTTTTGATGTTATTTTCATCTTGGAGTTCGTTAGGTAGTTCTCTTTGAAATAATTATATCTTCTTCTTCATTTGTAATTTCATGTCAAAAAATTCTTTGTTCTTAATAAAAAAAAGAGTTGGAAAGAGAATAAGGGTTCTGTAGTTCACACTTTAAAAAGAAAAATGATAAATCGGAGTTGTAACTTTAAACAACCATAACTTTTGACTTGGGTATTGAAAGGAGTATTATAATATATGAAATCAAAGCTCGTAACGATTCCTAGAATCCTAGCATGCCCTATGATAGAACCCCATTTTGTGAACTCAATTTCACTCGTTTAAATCACCTACCGAGGTTTTAAAATTTTGGTCGCACCTATTCCGTTTTATTTCCTTCCGGTTTTGTTCATTGCAAATATAATGGAGATTATGGTGCCGACGGAGTGTGTTTAAAAAATATTATAAAGATTCTCAATATCCACCAAATATTCTCAAGATCATACAAATATTATCAGGATCCTTCACAATTGATTGTGAAATTATTTTTGAAAGCAATTAGTTTTGTTTTTTTAGTTATGGGCTTTTTACGTTTAGCGATTTTAATTTTGGTAAATTGTGAAATTTAATTTGTCTTATTTATCACAAGTATCTATATGCTTTTATTCTTTAAGGATGCATTATGCATAATTCACAATAAAATATCCCCACAAATATTACATTATGTCTAGGGTTTTGTTGCTTATGATAGAAAACAGCAGCCTTCTCGTGGTGGAAGAATTCATATTATTAATTCGAATCTATTTTAGGAAGATTGTTTCTTTTCTTTCTGTCGTTCTTAGTTTAATGTCTGAATTCAAATAATCAAAGGAAGTGATCAACCTTGGTGGCATCTTAATGTTGAGGTTTTAAGGACTTTTTGATGTTATTTTCATCTTTGGAGTTCGTTAGGTAGTTCTCTTTGAAATAATTGTATCTTCTTCTTCATTTGTAATTTCATGTTCAACAAGTCTTTGTTCTTAATAAAAAAAAGAGTTGGAAAGAGAATAAGGGTTCTGTTGTTCACACTTTAAAAAGAAAAATGATAAATCGGAGTTATAACTTTAAACAAATATAACTTTTGACTCGGGTTTCGAAAGGAGTATTATAATATATGAAATCAAAGCTCATAACGATTCCTAGAATCCTAACATGCCTTGCGATAGAACCACATTTTGAGAACCCAAGTTGCACCGTTTAAATCACCTACTGAGGTTTTAAAATTTTGGTCGCACCTATTCCGTTTTATTTAATTTTGGTTTTGTTCATTGCAACTATAAAGGAGATTATGGTGCCGACCAAGACTGTGTTTAAAAATATTATAAAGATCATACAAATATTTCAGAATCCTTCACAAGGGATTGCCAAATTATTTTTGAACGTAATTAGTTTTGTTTTATTAGTTATGGGCTTTTTACGTTTACCGATTTTATTTTTAGTAAATTGTGAAATTTTATTTGTCTTATTTATCATAAGTATTTATATGCTTTTATTTTTTAAGGATGCATTATGCATAATTCACAACAAAATAGCCCCACAAAGTTGCATTATGTCTAGGGATTTGTTGCTTATGATAGAAAATAACAGCCTTCTGATGGAAGAAGAACTGATATCATTAATGATAATCTTTTTTGGGAAGATTGTTTCTTTTCTTTCTAGTGTTCTTAATTGAATGTCTTAATTCGAATAATCGAAGGATGTGATCATCCTTGGTGGCATCTTAATGTTGAGGTTTTATTAACTTATTGATGTTATTTTCATCTTTGGAGTTCGTTAGGTAGTTATCTTTGAAATAATTGCATCTTCTTCTTCATTTGTAATTTCATGTTCAACAAATCTTTGTTCTTCATAAAAAAAGGAGTTAGAAAGAGAAGAAGGGTTCGGCTCTTCACACTTTAAAAAGAAAAATGATAAATCGGAGTTGTAAATTTAAACAACCATAACTTTTGACTCGGGTATCGAAAGGAGTATTATAATATATGAAATCGAAGCTTGTAACGATTCCTAGAATCCTAGCATGCCTTGCAATAGAACCCCATTTGGGAACACAAATTACACCATTTAAATCACCTACTGAGGGTTTAAAGTTTTGGTCGCACCTATTCCATTTTATTTCCTTCCGTTTTGGGTCATTGCAACTATAACAGAGATTATGGTGTCGACCAAGAGTGTATTTAAAAATATTCTAAATATTCTCAATATCCACCAAATATTCTCAAGATCATACAAATATTCTCAGGATCCTTCATACGGAATTGATTTGGAATATCAAATTTAAAGATTAATTTTGAAAGCAATTATTTTTGTTTTTTGTTAATTATGGGCATTTTACGTTTAGCGATTTTATTTTTAGTGAATTGTGAAATTTCATTTATCTTATTTATCATAAGTATTTATATGATTTTTTTCTTTAAGGATGAATTATGCAAAATTCATAACAAAATAGCCCCATAAAAGTTGCATTACGCCTAGAGTTTTGTTGTTTATGATAGAAAACAGCAGCCTTCTGATGGTGGAAGAACTCATATCATTAATGATAATCTTTTTTAGGAAGATTGTTTCTTTTCTTTCTAGTGTTCTTAATTGAATGTCTGAATTTGAATAATCAAAGGAAGTAATCATCCTTGGTGGCATCTTAATGTTGAGGTTTTATGGACTTGTTGATGTTATTTTCATCTTTCGAGTTCGTTTCGTAGTTCTCTTTGAAATAATTGTATCTTCTTCTTCATTTGAAATTTCATGTTCAATAAATCTTTGTTCTTCATAAAAAAAGGAGTTGGAAAGAGAAGAAGTGTTCTGCTGTTCACACTTTAAAAAGAAAAATGATAAATCGGAGTTGTAATTTTAAACAACCATAAATTTTGACTCGGGTATCGAAAGGAGAATTATAATTTATGAAATCAAAGCTCGTAACGATTCCTTGAATCCTAGCATGCCTTGCGATAGAACCCCATTTTGTGAACTCAAGTTCCACCATCTAAGTGACCTACCGAGGTTTTAAATGGTCGCACCTATTCCGTTTTATTTACTTCTAGTTTTGTTCATTGCAACTATAACGGAGATTATGGTGCCAACCAAGAGTGTGTATAAAAATATTATAAAGATTCTCAATATCCACCAAATATTCTCAACATCATACAAATATTCTCAGGATCCTTCACAAAGGATTGTGAAATTATTTTTGAAAGCAATTAGTTTTATTTTTTTAACTTAAGGGCATTTTACGTTTAGCGATTTTATTTTTTGTGAATTGTGAAATTTTATTTGTCTTATTTTTCATAAGTATTTATGTGCTTTTATTCTTTAATGATGCATTATGCACAATTCACAACAAAATAGCCCCACAAAAGTTGCATTACGTCTAGGGTTTTGTTGCTTATGATAGAAAACAGTAGCCTTCTGATGGCGGAAGAACTCATATCATTAATGATAATATTTTTTAGGAAGATTGTTTCTTTTCTTTCTAGTGTTCTTAATTGAATGTCTGAATTCAAATAATCAAAGGAAGTGATCATCCTTGGTGGCATCTTAATGTTGAGGTTTTATGGACTTGTTGATGTTATTTTCATCTTTGGAGTTCGTTAGGTAGTCCTCTTCGAACTAATTGTATCTTCTTCTTCATTTGTAATTTCATGTTCAACAAATATTTGTTCTTTATAAAAAATAGGAGTTCGAAAGAGAAGAAGGGTTCTGCTGTTCACACTTTAAAAAGAAAAATGATATATCGTCTTGTAACTTTAAACAACCATAACTTTTGACTCGGGTATCGAAAGGAGTATTATAATATATGAAATCAAAGCTCGTAAAATTTCCTAGAATCCTAGCATGCCCTGCGATAGAACCCCATTTTGTGAACTCATGTTCCATCGTTTAAATCACCTACTGAGGGTTTAAAGTTTTGGTCGCACCTATTCCATTTTATTTCCTTCCGTTTTGGGTCATTGCAACTATAACAGAGATTATGGTGTCGACCAAGAGTGTATTTAAAAATATTCTAAATATTCTCAATATCCACCAAATATCCTCAAGATCATACAAATATTCTCAGGATCCTTCATACGGAATTGATTTGGAATATCAAATTTAAAGATTAATTGTGAAAGCAATTATTTTTGTTTTTTTGTTAATAATGGGCATTTTACATTTGGCGATTTTATTTTTAGTGAATTGTGAAATTTCATTTATCTTATTTATCATATTTATTTATATGCTTTTATTCTTTAAGGATGAATTATCCACAATTCACAACAAAATAGCCCCACAAAAGTTGCATTACGTCTAGGGTTTTTTTGCTTATGATAGAAAACAGCAGCCTTCTGATGGCGGAAGAACTCATATCATTAATGATAATATTTTTTAGGAAGATTGTTTCTTTTCTTTCTAGTGTTCTTAATAGAATGTCTGAATTCGAATAATAAAAGGAAGGAGATGATCATCCTTGCTGGCATCTTAATGTTGAGGTTTTATGGACTTGTTGATGTTATTTTCATCTTTGGAGTTCGTTTCGTAGTTCCCTTTGAAATAATTGTATCTTCTTCTTCATTTGTAATTTCATGTACAATAAATCTTTGTTCTTCATAAAAAAAGGAGTTGGAAAGAGAAGAAGGGTTCTGCTGTTCACACTTTAAAAAGAAAAATGATAAATCGGAGTTGTAACTTTAAACAACCATAACTTTTGACTCGGGTATCGAAAGAAGTATTATAATATATGAAATCGAAGCTCGTAACGATTCCTAGAATCCTAGCATGCCTTGCGATAGAACCCCATTTGAGAAGTCAAATTCAACCGTTTAAGTCACCTACCGAGGGTTAAAAATTTTGGTCGCACCTATTCCGTTTTATTTCCTTCCAGTTTGGTTCATTGCAACTATAATGGAGATTATGGTGCCAACCAATAGTGTGTTTACAAATATTCTAAAGATTCTCAATATCCACCAAATATTCTCAGGATCCTTCACAAGGTATTTTGAAATTAGTTTTGAAAGCAATTAGTTTCGTTTTTTTAGTTATGGGTTTTTTACGTTTAGCGATTTTATTTTTACGGAATTGTGAAATTTCATTTGTCTTATTTATCATAAGTATTTATATGCTTTTATTCTTTAATGATGCATTATGCAAAATTCACAACAAAATAGTCCCACAAAAGTTGCATTACGTCTACGGTTTTGTTGCTTATGATAGAAAACAGCAGCCTTCTGATGGCGAAAGAATTCATATCATTAATGATAATATTTTTTAGGAAGATTGTTTCTTTTCTTTTTGGTGTTCTTAATTGAATGTCTGAATTCGAAGAATAAAAGGAAGTGATCATCCTTGGTGGCATCTTAATGTTGAGGTTTTATGGACTTGTTGATGTTATTTTCATCTTTGGAGTTCGTTACGTAGTTCTCTTTGAAATAATTGTATCTTCTTCTTCATTTGTAATTTCATGTTCAATAAATCTTTGTTCTTCATAAAAAAAGGAGTTGGAAAGAGAAGAAGGGTTCTGCTGTTCACACTTTAAAAAGAAAAATGATAAATCGGAGTTGTAACTTTAAACAACCATAACTTTTGACTTGGGTATCGAAAGGAGTATTATAATATATGAAATCGAAGCTCGTAACGATTCCTAGAATCCTAGCATGCCTTGCGATAGAACTCCATTTTGTGAACTCAAATTCCACCGTTTAAATCACCTACGAATGGTTAAAATTTTGGTCGCACCTATTACATTTTATTTCCTTCCGGTTTGGTTCATTGCAACTATAACAGAGATTATGGTGCCGACCAAGAGTATCTTTAAAAATATTCTAAAGATTCTCAATATCCACCAAATATTCTCAAGATCAAACAAATATTCTTAGGATCCTTCATACGGAATTGATTTGGAATATCAAATGTAAAGATTAATTTTCAAAGCAATTAGTTTTGTTTTTTTTAGTTATGGGCTTTTTACGTTTAGCGATTTTATTTTTAGTGAATTGTGAAATTTCATTTGTCTTATTTATCATATTTATTTATATGCTTTTATTCTTTAAGGATGCATTTTGCACAATTCACAACAAAATAGCCCCACAAAAGTTGCATTACGTCTAGGATTTTTTTGCTTATGATAGAAAACAGCAGCCTTATGATGGCGGAAGAACTCATATCATTAATGATAATATTTTTTAGGAAGATTGTTTCTTTTCTTTCTAGTGTTCTTAATAGAATGTCTGAATTCGAATAATAAAAGGAAGGTAGTGATCATCCTTGCTGGCATCTTAATGTTGAGGTTTTATGGACTTGTTGATGTTATTTTCATCTTTGGAGAACGTTTTGTAGTTCCCTTTAAAATAATTGTATCTTCTTCTTCATTTGTAATTTTATGTTCAATAAATATTTGTTCTTCATAAAAAAAAGGAGTTGGAAAGAGAAGAAGGGTTCTGCTGTTCACACTTTAAAAACAAAAATGATAAATCGGAGTTGTAACTTTAAACAACCATAACTTTTGACTCGGATATCGAAAGACGTATTATAATATATGAAATCATAGCTCGTAACGATCCCTAGAATCCTAGCATGCCTTGCGATAGAATCCCCTTTTGCGAACTCAAATTCCACCCTGTAAATCACCTACCGAGGGTTTAAAATTTTGGTCGCACCTATTCCATTTTATTTACTTTCGATTTTGTTCATTGCAACAATAACGGAGATTATGGTGCCGACCAAGTATGATCACTTCCTATGATTATTCGAATTCAAACATTCAATTAACAACACCAGAAAGAAACGAAAAAATCTTCCTTAAAAAGATTATCATTAATAATATGAGTTCTTCCAACATCAGAAAGCTGTTGTTTTCTATCAAAAGGAGTAAACCCCTAGATGTAATGCAACTTTTGTGGGGATATTTTGTTGTGAATTGTGCATAATACATCCTAAAAGAATAAAAGCATATAAATACTTATGATAAATACGACAAATGAAATTTCACAATTCACTAAAAATAAAATCGCAAAATTTAAAAAGTGAATAACTAAAAAAACAAAACTAATTGCTTTCAAAAATAATTTCACAATTCCTTGTGAAAAATCCTGAGAATATTTGTATGATATTGAGAATATTTGGTGGATATTGAGAATCTTTCAAATATTTTTAAAACACTCTTGGTCGACACTATAATCTCCGTTATAGTTGCAATGAACCAAACCGGAAGGAAATAAAACAGAATAGGTGCAACCAAAATTTTAAACCCTGGAGAGGTGATTTAAACGGTGGAATTTGAGTTCGCAAAAGTCAGTTCTATTGCAAGGCATGCAAGGATTATAGGAATCGTTACTGAGCTTTGATTTCATATATTATAATACTCGCTTTCGTGCGAGTCAAAGTTATGGTTGTTTAAAGTTACAACTCGATTTATCATTTTTTTTTAAATTGTGAGCAAGTAGAACCCTTCTTCTCTTTCTATCTCCTTTGTTTTATGAAGAACAAATATTTATTGAAAATGATATTACAATTGATGAAAAAGATACAACTATTTTAAGGAGAACTACGAAACGAACTACAAAGATGAAAATAACATAAACAAGTCCATAAAATCTCAACATTAAGATGGCACCAAGGATGAGCACTTTCTTTGATTTTTTGATTTCCGACATTCAATAAAGAACATCAGCAAGAAAAGAAACAATCTTCCTAAATATATTATCATTAATGATATGAGTTCTTCCACATCAAAATTTCTTTGTTTTCTATCATAAGCAACAAAACCTAGACGTAATGCAACTTTTGTTGGGCTATTTTGTTGTGAATTCTGCATAATGCATCCTCAAAGAATAAAAGCATATAAATACTTATGATAAATAAGACAAATGAAATTTCACAATTCACTAAAAATAAAATCGCTAAACGTAAAAAGCCCATGACTAAAAAAACAAAACTAATTGCTTTCAAAAATAATTTCACAATCCCTTGTGAAGGATCCTGAGAATATTTGTATGACCTTGAGAATATTTGGTGGATATTGAGAATCTTTAGAATATTTTTAAACACACTATTGGTTGGCACCATAATCTCCGTTATAGTTGCAATGAACAAAACCGGAAGGAAATAAAACGGAATAGGTGCGACCAAAATTTTAAACCCTCTTTAGGTGATTTAAACGGTGGAATTTGAGTTCGCAAAAAGGTGTTCTATTGCAAGGCATGCTCGGATTCTAGGAATCGTTACGAGCTTCGATTTCATATATTATAATACTCCTTTCGATACCCGAGTCAAAAGTTATGGTTGTTTAAAGTTACAACTCCGATTTATCATTTTTCTTTTTAAGGTGTGAACAGTAGAACCCTTATTCTCTTTCCAACTCCTTTCTTTTATGAAGAACAAAGATTTATTGAACATGAAATTACAATTGATGAATAAGATACAACTATTTGAAGGAGAACTACGAAACGAACTCCAAAGATGAAAATAACACCAACAAGTCCATAAAACCTCAACATTAAGATACCACCAAGGATGATCACTTCGTTTGATTATTTGAATTCAGCCATTCAATTAAGAACACCAGAAAGAAAAGAAAAAATCTTCCTAAATATATTATCATTAATGATATGAGTTCTTTCGCCATCGGAAAATTTCTGGTTTTCTATCATAAGCAACAAAACCGTAGACGTAATGCAACTTTTGTGGGGCTATTTTGTTGTGAATTGTGCATAATGCATCCTTAAAGAATAAAACCATATAAATACATATGATAAATAAGCCAAATGAAATTTCACAATTCACTAAAAATAAAATCGCTAAACGTAAAAAGCCCATGACTAAAAAAACGAAACTAATTGCTTTCAAAAATAAGTTTACAGTCCCTTGCGAAGTATCGCCAGAATATTTGTATGTCCTTGAGAATATTTGGTGGATATTGAGAATCTTTAGAATATTTTTAAACCCACTATTGGTTGGCACCATAATCTCCGTTATAGTTGCAATGAACAAAACAGGAAAGAAATAAAACGGAATATGTTCGACGAAAATTTTAAACCCTCTTTAGGTGATTTAAACGGTGGAATTTGAGTTTGCAAAAAAGAGTTCTATCGCAAGGCATGCTCGGATTCTAGGAATCGTTACGAGCTTCGATTTCATATTTATAATACTCCTTTCGATACCCGAGTCAAAAGTTATGGTTGTTTAAAGTTACAACTCCGATTTATCATTTTTCTTTTTAAGGTGTGAACAGTAGAACCCTTCTTCTTTTTCCAACTCCTTTTTTTATGAAGAACAAAGATTTATTGAACATGAAATTACAATTGATGAATAAGATACAACTATTTGAAGGAGAACTACTGAAGGCGAACTCCAAAGATGAAAATAACACCAACAAGTCCATAAAACCTCAACATTAAGATACCACCAAGGATGATCACTTCGTTTGATTATTCGAATTCAGCCATTCAATTAAGAACACCAGAAAGAAAAGAAAAAATCTTCCTAAATATATTATCATTAATGATATGAGTTCTTTCGCCATCGGAAAATTTCTTTGTTTTCTATCATAAGCAACAAAACCGTAGACGTAATGCAACTTTTGTGGGGCTATTTTGTTGTGAATTGTGCATAATGCATCCTTAAAGAATAAAAGCATATAAATACTTATGATAAATAAGCCAAATGAAATTTCACAATTCACTAAAAATAAAATCGCTAAACGTAAAAAGCCCATGACTAAAAAAACGAAACTAATTGCTTTCAAAAATAATTTGACAATCCCTTGTGAAGGATCCTGAGAATATTTGTATGACCTTGAGAATATTTGGTGGATATTGAGAATCTTTAGAATATTTTTAAACACACTATTGGTTGGCACCATAATCTCCGTTATAGTTGCAATCAACAAAACCAGAAGGAAATAAAACGGAATAGGTGCGACCAAAATTTTAAACCCTCTTTAGGTGATTTAAACGGTGGAATTTGAGTTCGCAAAAAGGAGTTCTATCGCAAGGCATGCTAGGATTCTAGGAATCGTTACGAGCTTCGATTTCATATATTATAATACTCCTTTCGATACTCGAGTCAAAAGTTATGGTTGTTTAAAGTTACAACTCCGATTTATCATTTTTCTTTTTAAGGTGTGAACAGTAGAACCCTTCTTCTCTTTCCAACTCCTTTTTTATGAAGAACAAAGATTTATTGAACATGAAATTACAATTGATGAATAAGATACAACTATTTGAAGGAGAACTACGAAACGAACTCCAAAGATGAAAATAACACCAACAAGTCCATAAAACCTCAACATTAAGATACCACCAAGGATGATCACTTCGTTTGATTATTCGAATTCAGCCATTCAATTAAGAACACCAGAAAGAAAAGAAAAAATCTTCCTAAATATATTATCATTAATGATATGAGTTCTTTCGCCATCAGAAAATTTCTTTGTTTTCTATCATAAGCAACAAAACTGTAGGCGTAATGCAACTTTTGTGGGGCTATTTTGTTGTGACTTGTGCATAATGCATCCTTAAAGAATAAAAGCATATAAATACTTATGATAAATAAGCCAAATGAAATTTCACAATTCACTAAAAATAAAATCGCTAAACGTAAAAAGCCCATGACTAAAAAAACGAAACTAATTGCTTTCAAAAATAATTTGAAAATCCCTTGTGAAGGATCCTGAGAATATTTGTATGACCTTGAGAATATTAGGTGGATATTGAGAATCTTTAGAATATTTTTAAACACACTATTGGTTGGCACCATAATATCCGTTATAGTTGCAATGAACAAAACCGGAAGGAAATATAACGGAATAGGTGCAACCAAAATTTTAAACCCTCGGTAGGTGATTTAAATGGTGGAATTTGTGTTTGAAAAAGCAGATTCTATCGCAAGGCATGCTAGGATTCTAGGAATCGTTATGAGCTTCGATTTCATATATTATAATACTCCTTTCTATACCAGAGTCAAAATTTATGTTTGTTTAAAGTTACAACTATGATTTATCATTTCTCTTTTTAAGGTGTGAGTAGTAGAACCCTTCTTCTCTTTCAAACTCCTTTTATTTTATGAAGAACAAAGATTTATGGAACATGAAATTACAATTGATGAATAAGATACAACTATTTGAAGGAGAACTACGAAACGAACTCCAAAGATGAAAATAACACCAACAAGTCCATAAAACCTCAACATTAAGATACCACCAAGGATGATCACTTCGTTTGATTATTCGAATTCAGCCATTCAATTAAGAACACCAGAAAGAAAAGAAAAAATCTTCCTAAATATATTATCATTAATGATATGAGTTCTTCGCCATCGGAAAATTTCTTGTTTTCTATCATAAGCAACAAACCGTAGACGTAATGCAACTTTTGTGGGGCTATTTTGTTGTGAATTGTGCATAATGCATCCTTAAAGAATAAAAGCATATAAATACTTATGATAAATAAGACAAATGAAATTTCACAATTCACTAAAAATAAAATCGCTAAACGTAAAAAGCCCATGACTAAAAAAACGAAACTAATTGCTTTCAAAAATAATTTCAAATCCCTTGTGAAGGATCCTGAGAATATTTGTATGACCTTGAGAATATTTGGTGGATATTGAGAATCTTTAGAATATTTTTAAACACACTATTGGTTGGCACCATAATCTCCGTTATAGTTGCAATGAACAAAACCGGAAGGAAATAAAACGGAATATGTTCGACGAAAATTTTAAACCCTCTTTAGGTGCGTTAAACGGTGGAATTTGAGTTCGCAAAAAGGAGTTCTACCGCAAGGCATGCTATTATTCTAGGAATCGTTACGAGCTTCGTTTTCATATATTATAATACTCCTTTCGATACCCGAGTCAAAAGTTATGGTTGTTTAAAGTTACAACTCCGATTTATCATTTTTCTTTTTAAGGTGTTAACAGTAGAACCCTTCTTCTCTTTCCAACTCCTTTCTTTTATGAAGAACAAAGATTTATTGAACATGAAATTACAATTGATGAATAAGATACAACTATTTGAAGGAGAACTACGAAATCAACTCCAAAGATGAAAATAACACCAACAAGTCCATAAAACCTCAACGTTAAGATACCACCAAGGATGATCACTTCGTTTGATTATTCGAATTCAGCCATTCAATTAAGAACACCAGAAAGAAAAGAAAAAATCTTCCTAAATATATTATCATTAATGATATGAGTTCTTTCGCCATCAGAACCCTGCTGTTTTCTATCATAAGCAACAAAACCATAGACGTAATGCAACTTTTGTGGGGCTATTTTGTTGTGAATTGTGCATAATGCATCCTTAAAGAATAAAAGCATATAAATACTTATGATAAATAAGCCAAATGAAATTTCACAATTCACTAAAAATAAAATCGCTAAACGTAAAAAGCCCATGACTAAAAAAACGAAACTAATTGCTTTCAAAAATAATTTCACAATCCTTTGTGAAGGATCCTGAGAATATTTGTATGACCTTGAGAATATTTGGTGGATATTGAGAATCTTTAGAATATTTTTAAACACACTATTGGTTGGCACCATAATCTCCGTTATAGTTGCAATGAACAAAACCGGAAGGAAATAAAACGGAATAGGTGCAACCAAAATTTTAAACCCTCTTTAAGTGATTTAAACGGTGGAATTTGAGGTCGCAAAAAGGAGTTCTTTCGCAAGGCTTGCTAGGATTCTAGGAATTGTTACCACCTTCGATTTCATATATTATAATACTCCTTTCGATACCCGAGTCAAAAGTTATGGTTGTTTAAAGTTACAACTCCGATTTATCATTTTTCTTTTTAAGGTGTGAATAGTAGAACCCTTCTTCTCTTTCCAACTCCTTTTTGATGAAGAACAAAGATTTATTGAACATGAAATTACAATTGATGAATAAGATACAACTATTTGAAGGAGAACTACGAAACGAACTCCAAAGATGAAAATAACACCAACAAGTCCATAAAACCTCAACATTAAGATACCACCAAGGATGATCACTTCGTTTGATTATTCGAATTCAGCCATTCAATTAAGAACACCAGAAAGAAAAGAAAAAATCTTCCTAAATATATTATCATTAATGATAAGAGTTCTTTCGCCATCAGAAGGTTGTTGTTTTCTATCATAAGCAACAAAACCGTAGACGTAATGCAACTTTTGTGGGGCTATTTTGTTGTGAATTGTGCATAATGCATCCTTAAAGAATAAAAGCATATAAATACTGATGATAAATAAGACAAATGAAAGTTCACAATTCACTAAAAATAAAATCGCTAAACGTAAAAATCCCATGACTAAAAAAACGAAACTAATTGGTTTCAAAAATAATTTGAGAATCCCTTGTGAAGGATCCTGAGAATATTTGTATGACCTTGAGAATATTTGGTGGATATTGAGAATCTTTAGAATATTTTTAAACACACTATTGGTTGTCACCATAATCTCCGTTATATTTGCAATGAACAAAACCGGAAGGAAATATAACGGAATAGGTAGGACCAAAATTTTAAACCCTCTTTAGGTGATTTAAACGGTGGAATTTGAGTTCGCAAAACAGATTTCTACCGCAAGGCATGCTAGGATTCTAGGAATCGTTACGAGCTTCGATTTCATATATTATAATACTCCTTTCGATGCCCGAGTCAAAAGTTATGGTTGTTTAAAGTTACAACTCCGATTTATCATTTTTCTCTTTATGCTTTGAGCAGTAGAACCCTTCTTCTCTTTCCAACTCCTTTTTTTTTTATGAAGAACAAAGATTTATTGAACATGAAATTACAATTGATGAATAAGATACAACTATTTGAAGGAGAACTACGAAACGAACTCCAAAGATGAAAATAACACCAACAAGTCCATAAAACCTCAACATTAAGATACCACCAAGGATGATCACTTCGTTTGATTATTCGAATTCAGCCATTCAATTAAGAACACCAGAAAGAAAAGAAAAAATCTTCCTAAATATATTATCATTAATGATAAGAGTTCTTTCGCCATCAGAAGGCTGCTGTTTTCTATCATAAGCAACAAAATCGTAGACGTAATGCAAGTTTTGTGGGGCTATTTTGTTGTGAATTGTGCATAATACATCCTTAAAGAATAAAAGCATATAAATACTGATGATAAATAAGACAAATGAAAGTTCACAATTCAATAAAAATAAAACGCTAAACGTAAAAATCCCATGACTAAAAAAACCGAAACTAATTGCTTTCAAAAATAATTTGAGAATCCCTTGTGAAGGATCCTGAGAATATTTGTATGACCTTGAGAATATTTGGTGGATATTGAGAATCTTTAGAATATT
The DNA here is from genome assembly GCA_030763125.1 of Hippophae gyantsensis. Taxonomy (NCBI): domain Eukaryota; kingdom Viridiplantae; phylum Streptophyta; class Magnoliopsida; order Rosales; family Elaeagnaceae; genus Hippophae; species Hippophae gyantsensis. The sequence continues at coordinate 30,479,798 of CM061032.1, forward strand.
TTTAAACACACTATTGGTTGTCACCATAATCTCCGTTATATTTGCAATGAAAAAAAAAGGAAGGAAACAAAACATAATAGGTGCGACCAAAATTTTAAACTCTCGATAGGTGATTGAAACGGTAGAATTTGAGTTCGAAAAAGTGGGTTCTATCGCAAGGCATGCTAGGATTCTAGGAATCATTACGAGCTTCGATTTCATATATTATAATACTCTTTTCGATACCTGAGGCAAAAGTTATGGTTGTTTAAGGTTACCACTCCGATTTATCATTTTTCTTTTTAAGGTGTGAACAGCAGAACCCTTCTTCTCTTTCCAACTCCTTTTTTTTATGAAGAACAAAGATTTATTGAACATGAAATTACAATTGATGAATAAGATACAACTATTTGAAGGAGAACTACGAAACGAACTCCAAAGATGAAAATAACACCAACAAGTCCATAAAACCTCAACATTAAGATACCACCAAGGATGATCACTTCGTTTGATTATTCGAATTCAGCCATTCAATTAAGAACACCAGAAAGAAAAGAAAAAATCTTCCTAAATATATTATCATTAATGATAAGAGTTCTTTCGCCATCAGAAGGCTGCTGTTTTCTATCATAAGCAACAAAACCGTAGACGTAATGCAACTTTTGTGGGGCTATTTTGTTGTGAATTGTGCATAATGCATCCTTAAAGAATAAAAGCATATAAATACTTATGATAAATAAGCCAAATGAAATTTCACAATTCACTAAAAATAAAATCGCTAAACGTAAAAAGCCCATGACTAAAAAAACGAAACTAATTGCTTTCAAAAATAATTTCACAATCCCTTGTGAAGGATCCTGAGAATATTTGTATGACCTTGAGAATATTTGGTGGATATTGAGAATCTTTAGAATATTTTTAAACACACTATTGGTTGGCACCATAATCTCCGTTATAGTTGCAATGAACAAAACCGGAAGGAAATATAACAGAATAGGTGCGACCAAAATTTTAAACCTTCTTTAGGTGATTTAAAAGGTGGCATTTGAGTTCGCAAAAAGGAGTTCTATCGCAAGGCATGCTAGGATTCTAGGAATTGTTACGAGCTTCGATTTCATATATTATAATACCCCTTTCGATACCCGAGTCAAAAGTTATTGTTGTTTAAAGTTACAACTCCGATTTATCATTTTTCTTTTTCAGGTGTGAACAGTAGAACCCTTCTTCTCTTTCCAACTCTTTTTTTTATGAAGAACAAAGATTTATTGAACATGAAATTACAATTGATGAATAAGATACAACTATTTGAAGGAGAACTACGAAACGAACTCCAAAGATGAAAATAACACCAACAAGTCCATAAAACCTCAACATTAAGATACCACCAAGGATGATCACTTCGTTTGATTATTCGAATTCAGCCATTCAATTAAGAACACCAGAAAGAAAAGAAAAAATCTTCCTAAATATATTATCATTAATGATATGAGTTCTTTCGCCATCAAAAGGCTGCTTTTTTCTATCATAAGCAACAAAACCGTAGACGTAATGCAACTTTTGTGGGGCTATTTTGTTGTGAATTCTGCATAATGCATCCTTAAAGAATAATAGCATATAAATACTTATGATAAATAAGACAAATGAAATTTCACAATTCACTAAAAATAAAATCACTAAACGTAAAAAGCCATGACTAAAAAATTGAAACTTATTGCTTTCAAAAATAATTTCACAATCCCTTGTGAAGGATCCTGAGAATATTTGTATGACCTTAAGAATATTTGGTGGATATTGAGAATCTTTAGAATATTTTTAAATACACTATTGGTTGGCACCATAATCTCCGTTATAGTTGCAATAAACAAAACCGAAAGGAAATAAAACGGAATAGGTGCATCCAAAATTTTAAACCCTCTTTAGATGATTTAAATGGTGGAATTTGAGTTCGCAAAAAGGTGTTCTAATGCAAGGCATGCTCGGATTCTAGGAATCGTTACGAGCTTCGATTTCATATATTATAATACTCCTTTCGATACCCGAGTCAAAAGTTATGGTTGTTTAAAGTTACAACTCCGATTTATCATTTTTCTTTTTAAGGTGTGAACAGTAGAACCCTTCTTCTCTTTCCAACTCCTTTTTTTTATGAAGAACAAAGATTTATTGAACATGAAATTACAATTGATGAATAAGATACAACTATTTGAAGGAGAACTACGAAACGAACTCCAAAGATGAAAATAACACCAACAAGTCCATAAAACCTCAACATTAAGATACCACCAAGGATGATCACTTCGTTTGATTATTCGAATTCAGCCATTCAATTAAGAACACCAGAAAGAAAAGAAAAAATCTTCCTAAATATATTATCATTAATGATAAGAGTTCTTTCGCCATCGAAGAAATTTCTTGTTTCCTATCATAAGCAACAAAACCGTATGCGTAATGCAACCTTTGTGGGGCTATTTTGTTGTGAATTGTGCATAATGCATCCTTAAAGAATAAAAGCATATAAATACATATGATAAATAAGACAAATGAAATTTCACAATTCACTAAAAATAAAATCGCTAAACGTAAAAAGTCCATAACTAAAAAAACAAAACTAATTGCTGTCAAAACTAATTTCACAATCCCTTGTGAAAGATACTCAAAATATTTGTTTGACCTTGACAATATTTGGTGGATATTGAGAATCTTTAGAATATTTTTAAACACACTATTGGTCGGTACCATTATCTCTGTTATAGTTGCAACGAACCAAACCGGAAGGAAATAAAATTGAATAGGTGCGACCAAAATTTTAAACCTTCTTTAGATGATTTAAATGCTGGAACTTGAGTTCGCACAAAGGAGTTCTATCGCAAGGCATGCTAGGATTCTAGGAAGCGTTAAGAGCTTCGTTTTCATATATTATAATACTGCTTTCGATCGGAACTAAAAAGTTATGGTTGTTTAAAGTTACAACTCTGATTTATCATTTTTCTTTTTAAGGTGTGAACAGTAGAACCCTTCTTCTCTTTCCAACTCCTTTCTTTTATGAAGAACAAAGATTTATTGAACATGAAATTACAATTGATGAATAAGATACAACTATTTGAAGGAGAACTACGAAAGGAACTCCAAAGATGAAAATAACACCAACAAGTCCATAAAACCTCAACATTAAGATACCACCAAGGATGATCACTTCGTTTGATTATTCGAATTCAGCCATTCAATTAAGAACACCAGAAAGAAAAGAAAAAATCTTCCTAAATATATTATCATTAATGATATGAGTTCTTTCGCCATCAGAAGGCTGGTGTTTTCTATCATAAGCAACAAAACCGTAGACGTAATGCAACTTTTGTGGGGCTATTTTGTTGTGAATTGTGCATAATGCATCCTTAAAGAATAAAAGCATATAAATACTTATGATAAATAAGCCAAATGAAATTTCACAATTCACTAAAAATAAAATCGCTAAACGAAAAAATCCCATGACTAAAAAAACGAAACTAATTGCTTTCAAAAATAATTTCACAATCCCTTGTGAAGGATCCTGAGAATATTTGTATGACCTTGAGAATATTTGGTGGATATTGAGAATCTTTAGAATATTTTTAAACACACTATTGGTTGGCACCATAATCTCCGTTATAGTTGCAATGAACAAAACCGGAAGGAAATAAAACGGAATAGGTGCGACCAAAATTTTAAACCCTCTTTAGGTGATTTAAACGGTGGAATTTGAGTTCGCAAAAAGGTGTTCTATCGCAAGGCATGCTCGGATTCTAGGAATCGTTATGAGCTTCGATTTCATATATTATAATACTCCTTTCGATACCCGAGTCAAAAGTTATGGTTGTTTAAAGTTACAACTCCAATTTATCATTTTTCTTTTTAAGGTGTGAACAGTAGAACCCTTCTTCTCTTTCCAACTCCTTTTTTTTATGAAGAACAAAGATTTATTGAACATGAAATTACAATTGATGAATAAGATACAACTATTTGAAGGAGAACTACGAAACGAACTCCAAAGATGAAAATAACACCAACAAGTCCATAAAACCTCAACATTAAGATACCACCAAGGATGATCACTTCGTTTGATTATTCGAATTCAGCCATTCAATTAAGAACACCAGAAAGAAAAGAAAAAATCTTCCTAAATATATTATCATTAATGATAAGAGTTCTTTCGCCATCAGAAGGCTGCTATTTTCTATCATAAGCAACAAAACCGTAGACGTAATGCAACTTTTGTGGGGCTATTTTGTTGTGAATTGTGCATAATACATCCTTAAAGAATAAAAGCATATAAATACTGATGATAAATAAGACAAATGAAAGTTCACAATTCACTAAAAATAAAATCGCTAAACGTAAAAATCCCATGACTAAAAAAACGAAACTAATTGCTTTCAAAAATAATTTGAGAATCCCTTGTGAAGGATCCTGAGAATATTTGTATGACCTTGAGAATATTTGGTGGATATTGAGAATCTTTAGAATATTTTTAAACACACTATTGGTTGTCACCATAATCTCCGTTATATTTGCAATGAACAAAACCGGAAGGAAATATAACGGAATAGGTAGGACCAAAATTTTAAACCCTCTTTAGGTGATTTAAACGGTGGAATTTGAGTTCGCAAAACAGAGTTCTAGTGCAAGGCATGCTAGGATTCTAGGAATCGTTACGAGCTTCGTTTTCATATATTATAATACTCCTTTCGATACCCGAGTTAAAAGTTATGGTTGTTTAAAGTTACAACTCCGATTTATCATTTTTCTTTTTAAGGTGTGAACAGTAGAACCCTTCTTCTCTTTCCAACTCCTTTCTTTTATGAAGAACAAAGATTTATTGAACATGAAATTACAATTGATGAATAAGATACAACTATTTGAAGGAGAACTATGAAACGAACTCCAAAGATGAAAATAACACCAACAAGTCCATAAAACCTCAACATTAAGATACCACCAAGGATGATCACTTCGTTTGATTATTCGAATTCAGCCATTCAATTAAGAACACCAGAAAGAAAAGAAAAAATCTTCCTAAATATATTATCATTAATGATATGAGTTCTTTCGCCATCAGAAAATTTCTTTGTTTTCTATCATAAGCAACAAAACCGTAGACGTAATGCAACTTTTGTGGGGCTATTTTGTTGTGAATTGTGCATAATGCATCCTTAAAGAATAAAAGCATATAAATACTTATGATAAATAAGACAAATGAAATTTCACAATTCACTAAAAATAAAATCGCTAAACGTAAAAAGCCCATGACTAAAAAAACGAAACTAATTGCTTTCAAAAATAATTTCACAATCCATTGTGAAGGATCCTGAGAATATTTGTATGACCTTGAGAATATTTGGTGGATATTGAGAATCTTTAGAATATTTTTAAACACACTATTGGTTGGCACCATAATCTCCGTTATAGTTGCAATGAACAAAATCGGAAGGAAATAAAACGGAATAGGTGCGACCAAAATTTTAAACCCTCTGTAGGTGATTTAACCGGTGGAATTTGAGTTCCAAAAAAAATTTCGATCGCAAGGCAAGCTAGGATTCTATGAATCATTACGAGCTTCGATTTCATATATTATAATACTTCTTTCGATACCCGAGTCAAAAGTTATGGTTGTATAAAGTTACAACTCCGATTTATCATTTTTTTTAAGGTGTGAACAGTAGAACCCTTGTTCTTTTTCCAACTCCTTTCTTTTATTAAGAACAAAGATTTATTGAACATGAAATTACAATTGATGAATAAGATACAACTATTTGAAGGAGAACTACGAAACGAACTCCAAAGATGAAAATAACACCAACAAGTCCATAAAACCTCAACATTAAGATACCACCAAGGATGATCACTTCGTTTGATTATTCGAATTCAGCCATTCAATTAAGAACACCAGAAAGAAAAGAAAAAATCTTCCTAAATATATTATCATTAATGATAAGAGTTCTTTCGCCATCAGAAAATTTCTTTGTTTTCTATCATAAGCAACAAAACCGTAGACGTAATGCAACTTTTGTGGGGCTATTTTGTTGTGAATTGTGCATAATGCATCCTTAAAGAATAAAAGCATATAAATACTGATGATAAATAAGACAAATGAAAGTTCACAATTCACTAAAAATAAAATCGCTAAACGTAAAAATCCCATGACTAAAAAAACGAAACTAATTGCTTTCAAAAATAATTTGAGAATCCCTTGTGAAGGATCCTGAGAATATTTGTATGACCTTGAGAATATTTGGTGGATATTGAGAATCTTTAGAATATTTTTAAACACACTATTGGTTGTCACCATAATCTCCGTTATATTTGCAATGAACAAAACCGGAAGGAAATATAACGGAATAGGTAGGACCAAAATTTTAAACCCTCTTTAGGTGATTTAAACGGTGGAATTTGAGTTCGCAAAACAGAGTTCTACCGCAAGGCATGCTAGGATTCTAGGAATCGTTACGAGCTTCGATTTCATATATTATAATACTCCTTTCGATGCCCGAGTCAAAAGTTATGGTTGTTTAAAGTTACAACTCCGATTTATCATTTTTCTTTTTAAGGTGTGAACAGTAGAACCCTTCTTCTCTTTCCAACTCCTTTTTTTTATGAAGAACAAAGATTTATTGAACATGAAATTACAATTGATGAATAAGATACAACTATTTGAAGGAGAACTACGAAACGAACTCCAAAGATGAAAATAACACCAACAAGTCCATAAAACCTCAACATTAAGATACCACCAAGGATGATCACTTCGTTTGATTATTCGAATTCAGCCATTCAATTAAGAACACCAGAAAGAAAAGAAAAAATCTTCCTAAATATATTATCATTAATGATAAGAGTTCTTTCGCCATCAGAAAATTTCTTTGTTTTCTAGCATAAGCAACAAAGCCGTAGACGTAATGCAACTTTTGTGGGGCTATTTTGTTGGGAATTGTGCATAATGCATGCTTAAAGAATAAAAGCCTATAAATAGTTTTGATAAATAAGACACATTAAATTTCACAATTCAGGAAAAATAAAATCGATAGGCGTAAAAAGTGCAGGACTAAGAAAACGAAACAAATTGCTTTCAAAAATAATTTCACAATCCCTTGTGAAGGATCCTGAGAATATTTGTACGACCATGAGAATATTTGGTGGATATTGAGAATCTTTAGAATATTTTTAAACACACTAATAGTTGCCACCATAATCTTCGTTATAGTTGCAATGAACAAAACCGGAAGGAAATAAAACGGAATAGGTGCGACCAAAATTTTAAAACCTCTTTAGGTGATTTAAACGGTGGAATTTGAGTTCTCAAAAAGGAGTTCTTTGGCAAGGCATGCTCGGAATCTAGGAATCATTACGAGCTTCGATTTCATATATTATAATACTCCTTTCGATACCCGAGTCAAAAGTTATGGTTGTTTAAAGTTACAACTCCGATTTATCATTTTTCTTTTTAAGGTGTGAACAGTAGAACCCTTCTTCTCTTTCCAACTCCTTTTTTTTATGAAGAACAAAGATTTATTGAACATGAAATTACAATTGATGAATAAGATACAACTATTTGAAGGAGAACTACGAAACGAACTCCAAAGATGAAAATAACACCAACAAGTCCATAAAACCTCAACATTAAGATGCCACCAAGGATGATCACTTCGTTTGATTATTCGAATTCAGCCATTCAATTAAGAACACCAGAAAGAAAAGAAAAAATCTTCCTAAATATATTATCATTAATGATATGAGTTCTTTCGCCATCAGAAATTTGCTGGTTTCTATCATAAGCAACAAAACCGTAGACGTAATGCAACTTTTGTGGGGCTATTTTGTTGTGAATTGTGCATAATGCATCCTTAAAGAATAAAAGCATATAAATACTTATGATAAATAAGACAAATGAAATTTCACAATTCACTAAAAATAAAATCGCTAAACGTAAAAAGCCCATGACTAAAAAAACGAAACTAATTGCTTTCAAAAATAATTTCACAATCCCTTGTGAAGGATCCTGAGAATATTTGTATGACCTTGAGAATATTTGGTGGATATTGAGAATCTTTAGAATATTTTTAAACACACTATTGGTTGGCACCATAATCTCCGTTATAGTTGCAATGAACAAAACCGGAAGGAAATAAAACGGAATAGGTGCGACCAAAATTTTAAACCCTCTTTAGGTGATTTAAATGGTGGAATTTGAGTTCGCAAAAAGGAGTTCTATCGCAAGGCATGCTCGGATTCTAGGAATCGTTACGAGCTTCGATTTCATATATTATAATACTCCTTTCGATACCCGAGTCAAAAGTTATGGTTGTTTAAAGTTACAACTCCGATTTATCATTTTTCTTTATAAGGACTGAGCAGTAGAACCCTTCTTCTCTTTCCAACTCCTTTTTTTTATGAAGAACAAAGATTTATTGAACATGAAATTACAATTGATGAATAAGATACAACTATTTGAAGGAGAACTACGAAACGAACTCCAAAGATGAAAATAACACCAACAAGTCCATAAAACCTCAACATTAAGATACCACCAAGGATGATCACTTCGTTTGATTATTCGAATTCAGCCATTCAATTAAGAACACCAGAAAGAAAAGAAAAAATCTTCCTAAATATATTATCATTAATGATATGAGTTCTTTCGCCATCAGAAAATTTCTTGTTTTCTATCATAAGCAACAAAACTGTAGACATAATGCAACTTTTGTGGGGCTATTTTGTTGTGAATTGTGCATAATGCATCCTTAAAGAATAAAAGCATATAAATACTTATGATAAATAAGACAAATGAAATTTCACAATTCACTAAAAATAAAATCGCTAAACGTAAAAAGCCCATGACTAAAAAAACGAAACTAATTGCTTTCAAAAATAATTTCACAATACCTTGTGAAGGATCCTGAGAATATTTGTATGACCTTGAGAATATTTGGTGGATATTGAGAATCTTTAGAATATTTTTAAACACACTCTTGGTCGGCACCATAATCTCCGTTATAGTTGCAATGAACAAAACCGGAAGGAAATAAAACGGAATAGGTGCGACCAAAATATTAATCCCTCTTTAGGTGATTCAAATGGTGGAATTTGAGTTCGCAAAAAGGAGTTCTATCGCAAGGCATGCTCGGATTCTAGGAATCATATCGAGCTTCGATTTCATATATTATAATACCCCTTTCGATACACGAGTCAAAAGTTATGGTTGTTTAACGTTACAACTCCGATTTATCATTTCTCTTTTTAAGGTGTGAACAGTAGAACCCTTCTTCTCTTTCCAACTCCATTTTTTATGAAGAACAAAGATTTATGGAACATGAAATTACAATTGATGAATAAGATACAACTATTTGAAGGAGAACTACGAAATCAACTCCAAAGATGAAAATAACACCAACAAGTCCATAAAACCTCAACGTTAAGATACCACCAAGGATGATCACTTCGTTTGATTATTCGAATTCAGCCATTCAATTAAGAACACCAGAAAGAAAAGAAAAAATCTTCCTAAATATATTATCATTAATGATATGAGTTCTTTCGCCATCAGAAGGCTATTTTTTCTATCATAAGCTACAAAACCGTAGACGTAATGCAACTTTTGTGGGGCTATTTGGTTGTGAATTGTGCATAATGCATCCTTAAAGAATAAAAGCATATAAATACTTATGATAAATAAGCCAAATGAAATTTCACAATTCACTAAAAATAAAATTGCTAAGCGTAAAAAGCCCATGACTAAGAAAACGAAACAAATTGCTTTCAAAAATAATTTCACAATCCCTTGTGAAGGATCGTGAGAATATTTGTATGACCTTGAGAATATTTGGTGGATATTGAGAATCTTTAGAATATTTTTAAACACACTATTGGTTGGCACCATAATCTCCGTTATAGTTGCAATGAACCAAACCGGAAGGAAATAAAACGGAATAGGTGCGACCAAAATTTTAAACCCTCTTTAGGTGATTTAAACGATGGAATTTGAGTTCGTAAAAAAGAGTTCTACCGCAAGGCATGCTCGGATTCTAGCAATCGTTACGAGCTTTGATTTCATATATTTTAATACTCCTTTCGATACACGAGTCAAAAGTTATGGTTGTTTAAAGTTACAACTCCGATTTATCATTTTTCTTTTTAAGGTGTGAACAGTAGAACCCTTCTTCTCTTTCCAACTCCATTTTTTATGAAGAACAAAGATTTATGGAACATGATATTACAATTGATGAATAAGATACAACTATTTGAAGGAGAACTACGAAACGAACTCCAAAGATGAAAATAACACCAACAAGTCCATAAAACCTCAACATTAAGATACCACCAAGGATGATCACTTCGTTTGATTATTCGAATTCAGCCATTCAATTAAGAACACCAGAAAGAAAAGAAAAAATCTTCCTAAATATATTATCATTAATGATATGAGTTCTTTCGCCATCAGAAAATTTCTTTGTTTTCTATCATAAGCAACAAAACCGTAGACGTAATGCAACTTTTGTGGGGCTATTTTGTTGTGAATTGTGCATAATGCATCCTTATAGAATAAAAGCATATAAATACTTATGATAAATAAGCCAAATGAAATTTCACAATTCACTAAAAATAAAATCGCTAAACGTAAAAAGCCCATGACTAAGAAAACGAAACAAATTGCTTTCAAAAATAATTTCACAATCCCTTGTGAAAGATCTTGAGAATATTTGTATGACCGTGAGAATATTTGGTGGATATTGAGAATCTTTATAATATTTTTAAACACACTATTGGTTGTCACCATAATCTCTTTTATAGTTGCAATGAACAAAACCGGAAGGAAATATAACCGAGTAGGTACGACCAAAATTTTAAACCCTCTTTAGGTGATTTAAACGGTGGAATTTGAGTTCGCAAAAAGGAGTTCTATCGCAAGGCATGCTAGGATTCTAGGAATCGTTACGAGCTTCGATTTCATATATTATAATACTCCTTTCGATACACGAGTCAAAAGTTATGGTTGTTTAAAGTTACAACTCCGATTTATCATTTTTCTTTTTAAGGTGTGAACAGTAGAACCCTTCTTCTCTTTCCAACTCCTTTTTTTATGAAGAACAAAGATTTATTGAACATGAAATTACAATTGATGAATAAGATACAACTATTTGAAGGAGAACTACGAAACGAACTCCAAAGATGAAAATAACACCAACAAGTCCATAAAACCTCAACATTAAGATGCCACCAAGGATGATCACTTCGTTTGATTATTCGAATTCAGCCATTCAATTAAGAACACCAGAAAGAAAAGAAAAAATCTTCCTAAATATATTATCATTAATGATAAGAGTTCTTTCGCCATCAGAAGGCTGCTGTTTTCTATCATAAGCAACAAAACCGTAGACGTAATGCAACTTTTGTGGGGCTATTTTGTTGTGAATTGTGCATAATGCATCCTTAAAGAATAAAAGCATATAAATACTGATGATAAATAAGACAAATGAAAGTTCACAATTCACTAAAAATAAAATCGCTAAACGTAAAAATCCCATGACTAAAAAAACGAAACTAATTGCTTTCAAAAATAATTTGAGAATCCCTTGTGAAGGATCCTGAGAATATTTGTATGACCTTGAGAATATTTGGTGGATATTGAGAATCTTTAGAATATTTTTAAACACACTATTGGTTGTCACCATAATCTCCGTTATATTTGCAATGAACAAAACCGGAAGGAAATATAACGGAATAGGTGCGACCAAACTTTTAAACCCTCTTTAGGTGATTTAAATGGTGGAATTTGAGTTCGCAAAAAGGAGTTCTATCGCAAGGCATGCTAGGATTCTAGGAATCGTTACGAGCTTCGATTTCATATATTATAATACTCCTTTCGATACCCGAGTCAAAAGTTATGGTTGTTTAAAGTTACAACTCCGATTTATCATTTTTCTTTTTAAGGTGTGAACAGTAGAACCCTTCTTCTCTTTCCAACTCTTTTTTTTTATGAAGAACAAAGATTTATTGAACATGAAATTACAATTGATGAATAAGATACAACTATTTGAAGGAGAACTACGAAATCAACTCCAAAGATGAAAATAACACCAACAAGTCCATAAAACCTCAACGTTAAGATACCACCAAGGATGATCACTTCGTTTGATTATTCGAATTCAGCCATTCAATTAAGAACACCAGAAAGAAAAGAAAAAATCTTCCTAAATATATTATCATTAATGATATGAGTTGTTTCGCCATCAGAAGGTTGGTTTTTTCTATCATAAGCAACAAAACCGTAGACGTAATGCAACTTTTGTGGGGCTATTTTGTTGTGAATTGTGCATAATGCATCCTTAAAGAATAAAAGCATATAAATACTTATGATAAATAAGACAAATGAAATTTCACAATTCACTAAAAATAAAATCACTAAACGTAAAAACCCATGACTAAAAAAACGAAACTAATTGCTTTCAAAAATAATTTCACAATCCCTTGTGAAGGATCCTGAGAATATTTGTATGACCTTGAGAATATTTGGTGGATATTGAGAATCTTTAGAATATTTTTAAACACACTATTGGTTGGCACCATAATCTCCGTTATAGTTGCAATGAACAAAACCGGAAGGAAATAAAACGGAATAGGTGCGTCCAAAACTATAAACCCTTGTTACGTGATTTAAACGGTGGAATTTGAGTTTGAAAAAAAAGTTCTAACGCAAGGCAAGCTAGGATTCTAGGAATCGTTACGAGCTTCGATTTCATATATTATAATACCCCTTTCGATACACGACTCAAAAGTTATGGTTGTTTAAAGTTACAACTCCGATTTATCATTTCTCTTTTTAAGGTGTGAACAGTAGAACCCTTCTTCTCTTTCCAACTCCTTTTTTTTATGAAGAACAAAAATTTATTGAACATGATATTACAATTGATGAATAAGATACAACTATTTGAAGGAGAACTACGAAACGAACTACAAAGATGAAAATAACACCAACAAGTCCATAAAACCTCAACATTAAGATGCCACCAAGGATGATCACTTCGTTTGATTATTCGAATTCAGCCATTCAATTAAGAACACCAGAAAGAAAAGAAAAAATCTTCCTAAATATATTATCATTAATGATATGAGTTCTTGCGCCATCGGAAAATTTCTTGTTTTCTATCATAAGCAACAAAATCGTAGACGTAATGCAAGTTTTGTGGGGCTATTTTGTTGTGAATTGTGCATAATACATCCTTAAAGAATAAAAGCATATAAATACTGATGATAAATAAGACAAATGAAAGTTCACAATTCACTAAAAATAAAACGCTAAGCGTAAAAATCCCATGACTAAAAAAACCGAAACTAATTGCTTTCAAAAATAATTTGAGAATCCCTTGTGAAGGATCCTGAGAATATTTGTATGACCTTGAGAATATTTGGTATATATTGAGAATCTTTAGAATATTTTTAAACACACTATTGGTTGGCACCATAATCTCCGTTATAGTTGCAATGAACCAAACCGGAAGGAAATAAAACGGAATAGGTGCGTCCAAAACTTTAAACCCTCGTTACGTGATTTAAACGGTGGAATTTGAGTTCGAAAAAAAAGTTCCATCGCAAGGCAAGCTAGGATTCTAGGAATCGTTACGAGCTTCGATTTCATATGTTATAATACTCCTTTCGATACCCGAGTCAAAAGTTATGGTTGTTTAAAGTTACAACTCCGATTTATCATTTTTCTTTTTACGGTGTGAACAGTAGAACCCTTCTTCTCTTTCCAACTCCTTTTTTTATGAAGAACAAAGATTTATTGAACATGAAATTACAATTGATGAATAAGATACAACTATTTGAAGGAGAACTACGAAACGAACTCCAAAGATGAAAATAACACCAACAAGTCCATAAAACCTCAACATTAAGATGCCACCAAGGATGATCACTTCGTTTGATTATTCGAATTCAGCCATTCAATTAAGAACACCAGAAAGAAAAGAAAAAATCTTCCTAAATATATTATCATTAATGATATGAGTTCTTTCGCCATCAGAAGACTACTGTTTTCTATCATAAGCAACAAAACCGTAGACGTAATGCAACTTTTGTGGGGCTATTTTGTTGTGAATTGTGCATAATGCATCCTTAAAGAATAAAAGCATATAAATACTTATGATAAATAAGACAAATGAAATTTCACAATTCACTAAAAATAAAATCGCTAAACGTAAAAAGCCCATGACTAAAAAAACGAAACTAATTGCTTTCAAAAATAATTTCACAATCCCTTGTGAAGGATCCTGAGAATATTTGTATGACCTTGAGAATATTTGGTGGATATTGAGAATCTTTAGAATATTTTTAAACACACTATTGGTTGGCACCATAATCTCCGTTATAGTTGCAATGAACAAAACCGGAAGGAAATAAAACGGAATAGGTGCGACCAAAATTTTAAACCCTCTTTAGGTGATTTAAACGGTGGAATTTGTGTTCGCAAAAAGGAGTTCTATCGCAAGGCATGCTCGGATTCTAGGAATCATTACGAGCTTCGATTTCATATATTATAATACCCCTTTCGATACACGACTCAAAAGTTATGGTTGTTTAAAGTTACAACTCCGATTTATCATTTCTCTTTTTAAGGTGTGAACAGTAGAACCCTTCTTCTCTTTCCAACTCCTTTTTTTTATGAAGAACAAAGATTTATTGAACATGATATTACAATTGATGAATAAGATACAACTATTTGAAGGAGAACTACGAAACGAACTCCAAAGATGAAAATAACACCAACAAGTCCATAAAACCTCAACATTAAGATGCCACCAAGGATGATCACTTCGTTTGATTATTCGAATTCAGCCATTCAATTAAGAACACCAGAAAGAAAAGAAAAAATCTTCCTAAATATATTATCATTAATGATATGAGTTCTTTCGCCATCAGAAGACTGCTGTTTTCTATCATAAGCAACAAAACTGTAGACGTAATGCAACTTTTGTGGGGCTATTTTGTTGTGAATTGTGCATAATGCATCCTTAAAGAATAAAAGCATATAAATACTTATGATAAATAAGACAAATGAAATTTCACAATTCACTAAAAATAAAATCGCTAAGCGTCAAAAGCCCATGACTAAAAAAACGAAACTAATTGCTTTCAAAAATAATTTGACAATCCCTTGTGAAGGATCCTGAGAATATTTGTATGACCTTGAGAATATTTGGTGGATATTGAGAATCTTTAGAATATTTTTAAACACACTATTGGTTGTCACCATAATCTCCGTTATATTTGCAATGAACAAAACCGGAAGGAAATATAACGGAATAGGTGCGACCAAACTTTTAAACCCTCTTTACGTCATTTAAACGGTGGAATTTGAGTTCGAAAAAAAAGTTCTATCGCAGGGCATGCTAGGATTCTAGGAATCGTTACGAGCTTCGATTTCATATATTTTAAGACTCCTTTCGATACCCGAGTCAAAAGTTATGGTTTTTTAAAGTTACAACTCCGATTTATCATTTTTCTTTTTAAGGTGTGAACCGTAGAACCCTGCTTCTCTTTCCAAATCCTTTTTTTTATGAAGAACAAAGATTTATTGAACATGAAATGACAATTGATGAATAAGATACAACTATTTGAAGCAGAACTACGAAACGAACTCCAAAGATGAAAATAACACCAACAAGTCCATAAAACCTCAACATTAAGATACCACCAAGGATGATCACTTCGTTTGATTATTCGAATTCAGCCATTCAATTAAGAACACCAGAAAGAAAAGAAAAAATCTTCCTAAATATATTATCATTAATGATATGAGTTCTTTCGCCATCAGAAAATTTTGTTTTCTATCATAAGCAACAAAACCGTAGACGTAATGCAACTTTTGTGGGGCTATTTTGTTGTGAATTGTGCATAATGCATCCTTAAAGAATAAAAGCATATAAATACTTATGATAAATAAGCCAAATGAAATTTCACAATTCACTAAAAATAAAATCGCTAAACGTAAAAAGCCCATGACTAAAAAAACGAAACTAATTGCTTTCAAAAATAATTTCACAATCCTTTGTGAAGCATCTGGAGAATATTTGTATTACCTTGAGAATATTTGGTGGATATTGAGAATCTTTAGAATATTTTTAAACCCACTATTGGTTGGCACCATAATCTCCGTTATAGTTGCAATGAACAAATCAGGAAAGAAATAAAACGGAATATGTTCGACGAAAATTTTAAACCCTCTTTAGGTGATTTAAACGGTGGAATTTTAGTATGAAAAAGTAGACTCTATCGCAAGGCATGCTAGCATTCTAGGAATCGTTACGAGCGTCGATTTAATATATTATAATACTCCTTTCGATACCCAAGTCAAAAAATAAGGTCGTATAAATTAACAACTTCGATTTATTATTATTCTTTTTAAGGTCTGAACAGTAGAACCCTTCTTCTCTTTCCAACTCCTTTTTTATGAAGAACAAAGATTTATTGAACATGAAATTACAATTGATGAATAAGATACAACTATTTGAAGGAGAACTACGAAACGAACTCCAAAGATGAAAATAACACCAACAAGTCCATAAAACCTCAACATTAAGATGCCACCAAGGATGATCACTTCGTTTGATTATTCGAATTCAGCCATTCAATTAAGAACACCAGAAAGAAAAGAAAAAATCTTCCTAAATAAATTATCATTAATGATATGAGTTCTTTCGCCATCAGAAGGCTACTGTTTTCTATCATAAGCAACAAAACCGTAGAAGTAATGCAACTTTTGTAGGGATATTTTGTTATGAATTGTGCATAATGCATCCTTAAAGAATAAAAGCATATAAATACTTATGATAAATAAGCCAAATGAAATTTCACAATTCACTAAAAATAAAATTGCTAAGCGTAAAAAGCCCATGACTAAGAAAACGAAACAAATTGCTTTCAAAAATAATTTCACAATCCCTTGTGAAGGATCCTGAGAATATTTGTATGACCTTGAGAATATTTGGTGGATATTGAGAATATTTAGAATATTTTTAAACACACTATTAGTTGGTACCATAATCTTCGTTATAGTTGCAATGAACAAAATCGGAAGGAAATATAACGGAATAGGTACGACCAAAATTTTAAACCCTCTTTAGGTGATTTAAATGGTGGAATTTGAGTTCGCAAAAAGGAGTTCTATCGCAAGGCATGCTCGGAATCTAGGAATCATTACGAGGTTCGATTTCATATATTATAATACTCCTTTCGATATCCGAGTCAAAAGTTATGGTTGCTTAAAGTTACAACTCCGATTTATCATTTTTCTTTTTAAGGTCTGAACAGGAGAACCCTTCTTCTCTTTCCAACTCCTTTTTTTAATGTAGAACAAAGATTTATTGAACATGAAATTACAATTGATGAATAAGATACAACTATTTGAAGGAGAACTACGAAACGAACTCTAAAGATGAAAATAACACCAACAAGTCCATAAAACCTCAACATTAAGATGCCACCAAGGATGATCACTTCGTTTGATTATTCGAATTCAGCCATTCAATTAAGAACACCAGAAAGAAAAGAAAAAATCTTCCTAAATATATTATCATTAATGATATGAGTTCTTTCGCCATCAGAAGGCTGGTGTTTTCTATCATAAGCAACAAACCCGTAGACGTAATGCAACTTTCGTGGGGCTATTTTGTTGTGAATTGTGCATAATGCATCCTTAAAGAATAAAAGCATATAAATACTTTTGATAAATTAGCCAAATGAAATTTCACAATTCACTAAAAATAAAATCGTTAACGTAAAAAGCCCATGTCTAAAAAAACGAAACTAATTGCTTTCAAAAATAATTTCACAATCTCTTGTGAAGGATCCTGAGAATATTTGTATGACCTTGAGAATATTTGGTGGATATTGAGAATATTTAGAATATTTTTAAACACACTATTCGTTGGCACCATAATCTCCGATATAGTTGCAATGAACAAAACCAGAAGGAAATAAAGCGGAATAGGTGCGACCAAAATTTTAAACCCTCTTTAGGTGATTTAAACGGTGGAATTTGAGTTCGCAAAAAGGAGTTCTATCGCAAGGCATGCTCGGATTCTAGGAATCGTTATGAGCTTCGATTTCATATATTATAATACTCCTTTCGATACCCGAGTCAAAAGTTATGGTTGTTTAAAGTTACAACTCCGATTTATCATTTTTCTTTTTAAGGTGTGAACAGTAGAACCCTTCTTCTCTTTCCAACTCCTTTTTTTATGAAGAACAAAGATTTATTGAACATGAAATTACAATTGATGAATAAGATACAACTATTTGAAGGAGAACTACGAAACGAACTCCAAAGATGAAAATAACACCAACAAGTCCATAAAACCTCAACATTAAGATACCACCAAGGATGATCACTTCGTTTGATTATTCGAATTCAGCCATTCAATTAAGAACACCAGAAAGAAAAGAAAAAATCTTCCTAAATATATTATCATTAATGATATGAGTTCTTTCGATATCAGAAGGCTACTGTTTTCTATCATAAGCAACAAAATCGTAGGCGTAATGCAACTTTTGTGAGGCTATTTTGTTGTGAATTTTGCATAATGCATCCTTAAAGAATAAAAGCATATAAATACTTATGATAAATAAGCCAAATGAAATTTCACAATTCACTAAAAATAAAATCGCTAAACGTAAAAAGCCCATAACCAAAACAAGCAAAACTCATTGCTTCCAAAAATGATTTCGCAATCCCTTGTGAAGGATCCACGAGAATATTTGTATGACCTTGAGAATGTTTGGGGGATATTGAGAATCTTTATAATATTTTTAAACACACTATTGGTTGTCACCATAATCTCCGTTATATTTGCAATGAACAAAACCGGAAGGAAATATAACGGAATAGGTGCGACCAAACTTTTAAACCCTCTTTAGGTGATTTAAACGGTGGAATTTGAGTTCGCAAAACGGAGTTCTATCGCAGGGCATGCTAGGATTCTAGGAATCGTTACGAGCTTCGATTTCATATATTTTAAGACTCCTTTCGATACTAGAGTCAAAAGTTATGGTTGTTTAAAGTTACAACTCCGATTTATCATTTTTCTTTTTAAGGTGTGAACAGTAGAAACCTTCTTCTCTTTCCAACTCTTTTTTTTATGAAGAACAAAGATTTATTGAACATGATATTACAATTGATGAATAAGATACAACTATTTGAAGGAGAACTACGAAACGAACTCCAAAGATGAAAATAACACCAACAAGTCCATAAAACCTCAACATTAAGATACCACCAAGGATGATCACTTCGTTTGATTATTCGAATTCAGCCATTCAATTAAGAACACCAGAAAGAAAAGAAAAAATCTTCCTAAATATATTATCATTAATGATAAGAGTTCTTTCGCCATCAGAAATTTCTTTGTTTTCTAGCATAAGCAACAAAGCCGGAGGCGTAATGCAACTTTTGTGGGGCTATTTTGTTGTGAATTGTGCATAATGCATCCTTAAAGAATAAAAGCATATAAATACTTATGATAAATAAGACAAATGAAATTTCACAATTCACTAAAAATAAAATCGCTAAACGTAAAAAGCCCATGACTAAAAAATCGAAACTAATTGCTTTCAAAAATAATTTCACAATCCATTGTGAAGGATCTGAGAATATTTGTATGACCTTGAGAATATTTGGTGGATATTGAGAATCTTTAGAAAGTTTTTAAACACACTATTGGTTGGCACAATAATCTCCTTTATAGTTGTAATGAACAAAACCAGAAGGAAATAAAACGGAATAGGTGCGACCAAAATTTTAAACCCTCTTTAGGTGATTTAAACGGTGGAATTTGAGTTCACAAAAAGGATTTCTAACGCAAGGCATGCTAGGATTCTAGGAATCGTTAAGAGCTTCGTTTTCATATATTATAATACTCCTTTCGATCCCGACTCAAAAGTTATGGTTGTTTAAAGTTACAACTCCGATTTATCATATTTCTTTTTAAGGTGTGAACAGTAGAACCCTTCTTCTCTTTCCAACTCCTTTTTTTTATGAAGAAGAAAGATTTATTGAACATGAAATTACAATTGATGAATAAGATACAACTATTTGAAGGAGAACTACGAAACGAACTCCAAAGATGAAAATAACACCAACAAGTCCATAAAACCTCAACATTAAGATACCACCAAGGATGATCACTTCGTTTGATTATTCGAATTCAGCCATTCAATTAAGAACACCAGAAAGAAAAGAAAAAATCTTCCTAAATATATTATCATTAATGATATGAGTTCTTTCGCCATCAGAAGATTTCTGTTTTCTATCATAAGCAACAAAACCGTAGACGTAATGCAACTTTTGTGGGGCTATTTTGTTGTGAATTGTGCAAAATGCATCCTTAAAGAATAAAAACATATAAATACTTATGATAAATAAGACAAATGAAATTTCACAATTCACTAAAAATAAAATCGCTAAACATCAAAAGCCCATGACTAAGAAAGCGAAACAAATTGCTTTCGAAAATAATTTGACAATCCCTTGGGAAGCATCCTGAGAATCTTTGTATGACCTTGAGAATATTTGGTGGATATTGAGTCTTTAGAATATTTTTAAACACACTAATAATTGGCACCATAATCTTCGTTATAGTTGCAATGAGCAAAACCGGAAGGAAATAAAGCGGAATAGGTGCGACCAAAATTTTAAAACCTCGTTAGGTGATTCAAACGGTGGAATTTGAGATCGAAAAAGGATTTCTATCGCAAGGCAAGCTAGGATTCTAGGAATCGTTACGAGTTTCGATTTCATATATTATAATACTCCTTTCGATACACGAGTCAAAAGTTATGGTTGTTTAAAGTTACAACTCCGATTTATCATTTTTCTTTTTAAGGTGTGAACAGTACAACCCTTCTTCTCTTTCCAACTCATCTTTTTTATGAAGAACAAAGATTTATTGAACATGAAATTACAATTGATGAATAAGATACAACTATTTGAAGGAGAACTCTGAAACGAACTCCAAAGATGAAAATAACACCAACAAGTCCATAAAACCTCAACATTAAGATGCCACCAAGGATGATCACTTCGTTTGATTATTCGAATTCAGCCATTCAATTAAGAACACCAGAAAGAAAAGAAAAAATCTTCCTAAATATATTATCATTAATGATATGAGTTCTTTCGCCATCATAAGGCCACTGTTTTCTATCATAAGCAACAAAACCATAGACGTAATGCAACTTTTGTGGGGCTATTTTGTTGTGAATTGTGCATAATGCATCCTTAAAGAATAAAAGCATATAAATACTTATGATAAATAAGACAAATGAAATTTCACAATTCACTAAAAATAAGACAGCTAACCATAAAAATCCCATGACTAAAAAAACGAAACTAATTGCTTTCAAAAATAATTTCACAATCCCTTGTGAAGGATCCTGAGAGTATTTGTATGACCTTGAGAATATTTGGTGGATATTGAGAATCTTTAGAATATTTTTAAACACACTATTGGTTGGCACCATAAACTCCGTTATAGTTGCAATGAACAAAACCGGAAGGAAATAAAACGGAATAGGTGCGACCAAAATTTTAAACCCTCTTTAGGTGATTTAAATGGTGGAATTTGAGTTCGCGAAAAGGAGTTCTATCGCAAGGCAAGCTCAGATTCTAGGAATCGTTACGAGCTTCGATTTCATATATTATAATACTCCTTTCGATACCCGAGTCAAAAGTTATGGTTGTTTAAAGTTACAACTCCAATTTATCATTTTTCTTTTTAAGGTGTGAACAGTAGAACCCTTCTTCTCTTTCCAACTCTTTTTTTTTATGAAGAACAAAGATTTATTGAACATGAAATTACAATTGATGAATAAGATACAACTATTTGAAGGAGAACTACGAAACGAACTCCAAAGATGAAAATAACACCAACAAGTCCATAAAACCTCAACATTAAGATACCACCAAGGATGATCACTTCGTTTGATTATTCGAATTCAGCCATTCAATTAAGAACACCAGAAAGAAAAGAAAAAATCTTCCTAAATATATTATCATTAATGATATGAGTTCTTTCGCCATCGGAAAGCTGTTGTTTTCTATCATAAGCAACAAAATCGTAGACGTAATGCAACTTTTGTGGGGCTATTTTGTTGTGAATTGTGCATAATGCATCCTTAAAGAATAAAAGCATATAAATACTTATGATAAATAAGCCAAATGAAATTTCACAATTCACTAAAAATAAAATCGCTAAACGTAAAAAGCCCATGACTAAAAAAACGAAACTAATTGCTTTCAAAAATAATTTCACAATCCCTTGTGAAGGATCCTGAGAATATTTGTATGTCCTTGAGAATATTTGGTGGATATTGAGAATCTTTAGAATATTTTTAAACCCACTATTGGTTGGCACCATAATCTCCGTTATAGTTGCAATGAACAAATCAGGAAAGAAATAAAACGGAATATGTTCGACGAAAATTTTAAACCCTCTTTAGGTGATTTAAACGGTGGAATTTGAGTTTGCAAAAAAGAGTTCTATCGCAAGGCATGCTCGGATTCTAGGAATCGTTACGAGCTTCGATTTCATATATTATAATACTCCTTTCGATACCCGAGTCAAAAGTTATGGTTGTTTAAAGTTACAACTCCGATTTATCATTTTTCTTTTTAAGGTGTGAACAGTAGAACCCTTCTTCTCTTTCCAACTCCTTTTTTTTATGAAGAACAAAGATTTATTGAACATGAAATTACAATTGATGAATAAGATACAACTATTTGAAGGAGAACTACGAAACGAACTCCAAAGATGAAAATAACACCAACAAGTCCATAAAACCTCAACATTAAGATACCACCAAGGATGATCACTTCGTTTGATTATTCGAATTCAGCCATTCAATTAAGAACACCAGAAAGAAAAGAAAAAATCTTCCTAAATATATTATCATTAATGATATGAGTTCTTGCGCCATCAGAAAATTTCTTGTTTTGTATCATAAGCAACAAAACCGTAGACGTAATGCAACTTTTGTGGGGCTATTTTGTTGTGAATTGTGCATAATGCATCCTTAAAGAATAAAAGCATATAAATACTTATGATAAATAAGACAAATGAAATTTCACAATTCACTAAAAATAAAATCGCTAAACGTAAAAATCCCATGACTAAAAAAACGAAACTAATTGCTTTCAAAAATAATTTGAGAATCCCTTGTGAAGGATCCTGAGAATATTTGTATGTCCTTGAGAATATTTGGTGGATATTGAGAATCTTTAGAATATTTTTAAACACACTATTGGTTGTCACCATAATCTCCGTTATATTTGCAATGAACAAAACCGGAAGGAAATATAAAGGAATAGGTAGGACCAAAATTTTAAACCCTCTTTAGGTGATTTAAACGGTGGAATTTGAGTTCACAAAAAGGATTTCTAACGCAAGGCATGCTAGGATTCTAGGAATCGTTACGAGCTTCGTTTTCATATATTATAATACTCCTTTCGATCCCGAGTCAAAAGTTATGGTTGTTTAAAGTTACAACTCCGATTTATCATTTTTCTTTTTAAGGTGTGAACAGTAGAACCCTTCTTCTCTTTCCAACTCCTTTTTTTTATGAAGAACAAAGATTTATTGAACATGAAATTACAATTGATGAATAAGATACAACTATTTGAAGGAGAACTACGAAACGAACTCCAAAGATGAAAATAACACCAACAAGTCCATAAAACCTCAACATTAAGATACCACCAAGGATGATCACTTCGTTTGATTATTCGAATTCAGCCATTCAATTAAGAACACCAGAAAGAAAAGAAAAAATCTTCCTAAATATATTATCATTAATGATATGAGTTCTTTCGCCATCAGAAAATTTCTTGTTTTCTATCATAAGCAACAAAACCGTAGACGTAATGCAACCTTTGTGGGGCTATTTTGTTGTGAATTGCGCATAATGCATCCTTAAAGAATAAATGCATATAAATACTTATGATAAATAAGAAAAAATGAAATTTCACAATTCACTAAAAATAAAATCGCTAAACGTAAAAAGCCCATGACTAAAAAAACGAAACTAATTGCTTTCAAAAATAATTTCACAATCCCTTGTGAAGGATCCTGAGAATATTTGTATGACCTTGAGAATATTTGGTGGATATTGAGAATCTTTAGAATATTTTTAAACACACTATTGGTTTGCACAATAATCTTCGTTATAGTTGCAATGAACAAAACCGGAAGGAAATATAACGGAATAGGTACGAACAAAATTTTAAACCCTCTTTAGGTGATTTAAACGGTGGAATTTGAGTTCGCAGAAAGGAGTTCTATTGCAAGGCATGCTAGGATTCTAGGAATCGTTACGAGCTTCGATTTCAAATATTCTAATACTCCTTTCGATACCCGAGTCAAAAGTTATGGTTGTTTAAAGTTACAACTCCGATATATCATTTTTCTTTTTAAGGTGTGAACAGTAGAACCCTTCTTCTCTTTCCAACTCCTTTCTTTTATGAAGAACAAAGATTTATTGAACATGAAATTACAATTGATGAATAAGATACAACTATTTGAAGGAGAACTACGAAACGAACTCCAAAGATGAAAATAACACCAACAAGTCCATAAAACCTCAACATTAAGATACCACCAAGGATGATCACTTCGTTTGATTATTCGAATTCAGCCATTCAATTAAGAACACCAGAAAGAAAAGAAAAAATCTTCCTAAATATATTATCATTAATGATATGAGTTCTTTCGCCATCAGAAGGCTGCTGTTTTCTATCATAAGCAACAAAACCGTAGACGTAATGCAACTTTTGTGGGGCTATTTTGTTGTGAATTGTGCATAATGCATCCTTAAAGAATAAAAGCATATAAATACTGATGATAAATAAGACAAATGAAATTTCACAATTCACTAAAAATAAAATCGCTAAACGTAAAAAGCCCATGACTAAAAAAACAAAACTAATTGCTTTCAAAAATAATTTGACAATCCCTTGTGAAGGATCCTGAGAATATTTGTATGACCTTGAGAATATTTGGTGGATATTGAGAATCTTTAGAATATTTTTAAACACACTATTGGTTGTCACCATAATCTCCGTTATATTTGCAATGAACAAAACCGGAAGGAAATATAACGGAATAGGTGCGACCAAACTTTTAAACCCTCTTTAGGTGATTTAAACGGTGGAATTTGAGTTCGCAAAACGGAGTTCTATCGCAGGGCATGCTAGGATTCTAGGAATCGTTACGAGCTTCGATTTCATATATTTTAAGACTCCTTTCGATACCAGAGTCAAAAGTTATGGTTGTTTAAAGTTACAACTCCGATTTATCATTTTTCTTTTTAAGGTGTGAACAGTAGAACCCTTCTTCTCTTTCCAACTCCTTTTTTTTATGAAGAACAAAGATTTATTGAACATGAAATTACAATTGATGAATAAGATACAACTATTTGAAGGAGAACTACGAAACGAACTCCAAAGATGAAAATAACACCAACAAGTCCATAAAACCTCAACATTAAGATACCACCAAGGATGATCACTTCGTTTGATTATTCGAATTCAGCCATTCAATTAAGAACACCAGAAAGAAAAGAAAAAATCTTCCTAAATATATTATCATTAATGATATGAGTTCTTTCGCCATCAGAAGGCTGCTGTTTTCTATCATAAGCAACAAAACCGTATACGTAATGCAACTTTTGTGGGGCTATTTTGTTGTGAATTGTGCATAATGCATCCGTAAAGAATAAAAGCATATAAATACATATGATTAATAAGCCAAATGAAATTTCACAATTCACTAAAAATAAAATCGCTAAACGTAAAAAGCCCATGACTAAAAAAACGAAACTAATTGCTTTCAAAAATAATTTGAAAATCCCTTGTGAAGGATCCTGAGAATATTTGTATGACCTTGAGAATATTTGGTGGATATTGAGAATCTTTAGAATATTTTTAAACACACTATTGGTTGGCACCATAATCTCCGTTATAGTTGCAATGAACAAAACCGGAAGGAAATAAAACGAAATATGTGCGACCAAAATTTTAAACCCACTTTAGGTGAGTTAAACGGTGGAATTTGAGTTCGCAAAAAGGGGTTCTATCGCAAGGCATGCTCGGATTCTAGGAATCGTTACGAGCTTCGATATCATATATTATAATACTCCTTTCGATACCCGAGTCAAAAGTTATGGTTGTTTAAAGTTACAACTCCGAATTATCACTTTTCTTTTTAAGGTGTGAACAGTAGAACCCTTCTTCTCTTTCCAACTCCTTTCTTTTATGAAGAACAAAGATTTATTGAACATGAAATTAAAATTGATGAATAAGATACAACTATTTGAAGGAGAACTACGAAACAACTCCAAAGATGAAAATAACACCAACAAGTCCATAAAACCTCAACGTTAAGATACCACCAAGGATGATCACTTCGTTTGATTATTCGAATTCAGCCATTCAATTAAGAACACCAGAAAGAAAAGAAAAAATCTTCCTAAATATATTATCATTAATGATATGAGTTCTTTCGCCATCAGAAAATTTCTTTGTTTTCTATCATAAGCAACAAAGTAGGCGTAATGCAACTTTTGTGGCGCTATTTTGTTGTGAATTCTGCATAATGCATCCTTAAAGAATAAAAGCATATAACTACATATGATAAATAAGCTAAATTAAATTTCACAATTCACTAAAAATAAAATCGCTAAGCGTAAAAAGCCCGTGACTAAAAACGAAACTAATTGCTTTCAAAAATAATTTCACAATCCCTTGTGAAGGATCCACGAGAATATTTGTATGACCTTGAGAATACTTGCTGGATATTGAGAATCTTTAGAATATTTTTAAACACACTATTGGTTCGCCCCATAATCTCCGTTATAGTTGCAATGAACAAAGCAGGAAGGAAATAAAGCGGAATAGGTGCGACCAAAATTTTATACCCTTTTTAGGTGATTTAAGCGGTGGAATTTGAGTTTGCAAAACAGATTTCTATTGCAAGGCATGCTGGATTCTATGAATCATTACGAGCTTCGATTTCATATATTATAATACTCCTTTCGATACCCGAGTCAAAAGTTATGGTTGTATAAAGTTACAACTCCGATTTATCATTTTTTTTAAGGTGTGAACAGTAGAACCCTTCTTCTTTTTCCAACTCCTTTCTTTTATTAAGAACAAAGATTTATTGAACATGAAATTACAATTGATGAATAAGATACAACTATTTGAAGGAGAACTACGAAACGAACTCCAAAGATGAAAATAACACCAACAAGTCCATAAAACCTCAACATTAAGATACCACCAAGGATGATCACTTCGTTTGATTATTCGAATTCAGCCATTCAATTAAGAACACCAGAAAGAAAAGAAAAAATCTTCCTAAATATATTATCATTAATGATATGAGTTCTTTCGCCATCAGAAGGCTGGTGTTTTCTATCATAAGCAACAAAACTGTAGACGTAATGCAACTTTTGTGGGGCTATTTTGTTGTGACTTGTGCATAATGCATCCTTAAAGAATAAAAGCATATAAATACTTATGATAAATAATCCAAATGAAATTTCACAATTCACTAAAAATAAAATCGCTAAACGTAAAAAGCCCATGACTAAAAAAACGAAACTAATTGCTTTCAAAAATAATTTCACAATCCCTTGTGAAGGATGCTGACAATATTTGTATGACCTTGAGAATATTTGGTGGATATTGAGAATCTTTAGAATATTTTTAAACACACTATTGGTTGTCACCATAATCTCCGTTATATATGCAATGAACAAAACCGGAAGGAAATATAACGGAATAGGTAGGACCAAAATTTTAAACCCTCTTTAGGTGATTTAAACGGTGGAATTTGAGTTCGCAAAAAAGAGTTCTACTGCAAGGCAAGCCAGGATTCTAGGAATCGTTATGAGCTTCGATTTCATATATTATAATACTCCTTTCGATGCCCGAGTCAAAAGTTATGGTTGTTTAAAGTTACAACTCCGATTTATCATTTTTCTTTTTAAGGTTTGAACAATAGAACCCTTCTTCTCTTTCCAACTCCATTTTTTATGAAGAAGAAAGATTTATTGAACATGAAATTACAATTGATGAATAAGATACAACTATTTGAAGGAGAACTACGAAACGAACTCCAAAGATGAAAATAACACCAACAAGTCCATAAAACCTCAACCTTAAGATACCACCAAGGATGATCACTTCGTTTGATTATTCGAATTCAGAAATTCAATTAAGAACACAGGAAAGAAAAGAAAAAATCTTCCTAAATATATTATCATTAATGATATCAGTTCTTTGGCCATCAGAAGGCTGCTCTTTTCTATCATAAGCAACAAAACCGTAGACGTAATGCAACATTTGTGGGGCTATTTTGTTGGGAATTGTGCATAATGCATCCTTAAAGAATAAAAGCATATAAATACTTATGATAAATAAGCCAAATGAAATTTAACAATTCACTGAAAATAAAATCGCTAAACGTAAAAAGCCCATGGCTAAAAAAATGAAACTAATTGCTTTCAAAAATAATTTGACAATCCCTTGTGAAGGATGCTGAGAATATTTTTATGACCTTGAGAATATTTGGTGGATATTGAGAATCTTTATAATATTTTTAAACACACTATTGGTTGTCACCATAATCTCCGTTATAGTTGCAATGAACAAAACCGGAAGGAAATAAAACGGAATAGGTGCGACCAAAATTTTAAAACCTCTTTAGGTGATTTAAACTGTGGAATTTGAGTTCGAAAAAGGAGTTCTATCGCAGGGGATGCTAGTCTTCTACGAAGCGTTACGAGGTTCGATCTCATATGTTATAATACTCCTTTCGATACCGAGTCTAAAGTTATGGTGGTTTAAAGTTACAACTCAGATTTATCATTTTCTTTTTAAAGGTGTCAGCAGTAGAACCCTTCTTCTCTTTCCAACTCCTTTTTTTTATGAAGAACAAAGATTTATTGAACATGAAATTACAATTGATGAATAAGATACAACTATTTGAAGGAGAACTACGAAACGAACTCCAAAGATGAAAATAACACCAACAAGTCCATAAAACCTCAACATTAAGATACCACCAAGGATGATCACTTCGTTTGATTATTCGAATTCAGCCATTCAATTAAGAACACCAGAAAGAAAAGAAAAAATCTTCCTAAATATATTATCATTAATGATATGAGTTCTTTCGCCATCAGAAAATTTCTTTGTTTTCTCTCATAAGCAACAAAGCCGTAGCGGTAATGCAACTTTTGTGGGGCTATTTTGTTGTGAATTGTGCATAATGCATCCTTAAAGAATAAAAGCATATAAATACTTATGATAAATAAGACAAATGAAATTTCACAATTCACTAAAAATAAAATCGCTAAACGTAAAAAGCCCATGACTAAAAAAACGAAACTAATTGCTTTCAAAAATAATTTGAAAATCCCTTGTGAAGGATCCTGAGAATATTTGTATGACCTTGAGAATATTTGGTGGATATTGAGAATCTTTAGAATATTTTTAAACACACTATTGGTTGGCACCATAATCTCCGTTATAGTTGCAATGAACAAAACCGGAAGGAAATATAACGGAATAGGTACGACCCAAATTTTAAACCCTCTTTAGGTGATTTAAACGGTGGAATTTGAGTTCGCAAAAAGGAGTTATATCGTAAGGCATGCTAGGATTCTAGGAATGGTTACGAGCTTCGATTTCATATATTATAATACTCCTTTCGATACCCGAGTCAAAAGTTATGGTTGTTTAAAGTTACAACTCCGATTTATCATTTTTCTTTTTAAGGTGTGAACAGTAGAACCCTTCTTCTCTTTCCAACTCCTTTCTTTTAAGAAGAACAAAGATTTATTGAACATGAAATTACAATTGATGAATAAGATACAACTATTTGAAGGAGAACTACGAAACGAACTCCAAAGATGAAAATAACACCAACAAGTCCATAAAACCTCAACATTAAGATACCACCAAGGATGATCACTTCGTTTGATTATTCGAATTCAGCCATTCAATTAAGAACACCAGAAAGAAAAGAAAAAATCTTCCTAAATATATTATCATTAATGATATGAGTTCTTTCGCCATCAGAATTCTACTGTTTTCTATCATAAGCAACAAAGCACTAGACGTAATGTAACTTTTGTAGGGATATTTTGTTGTGAATTGTGCATAACGCATCGTTAAAGAATAAAAGCTTATTAATACTTATGATAAATAAGACAAATGAA